>NTHP01000080.1:795878-824398 GCA_003416845.1 Oplegnathus fasciatus
TTTCAAAGATTTGTTTTCCAGGCTTATTTACTTCCTGGACTTGTTGTTTGAGTTTGTTGTTGTTGTTTGTGTGTGCGTGTGTGATTTTTATACCAGTCTCTTGTTATGTGTTAACTGTGTCAAACCTGTCTTTAACTGAAAAACTAAACTCACACTCACTTTCCTGTATTTCACAAGTCATGCACTGAGTACCATGACTACATGTAAAGGAACAGTTTTGGGAAACGCACTTATTTTCTCTCTGGCTGAGAGTTGGATGAGAAGATGCCGCTCTCATGTCTGTATAACTATGAAGCTGCAACCAGCAAATGATTAGCAGTTAACAGTATTTTTTCAGCTTTACAAAAGGAAAGACTTTCGGGATGAAGACTAACTGGTTGTTTTGGCAAATGAATGTCTGGTTAAGCTCTGGCATATTTACCGTACAGTTATGAGAGTGGTATCTATCTCCTCGTCTAACTCTCGACAAGAAAGCGAATAAGCGTATTTCCCAAAAATGTCAAACTAGTTACAGCTACAGCTGCTGTTCAGATAAACTGTTGCTGAGCATTTAAATCATCCTGACTCCGAACATTTTACAGTAAGACGACATCTCAAACTGTAATTTCTCTTTCATCCGCAGTATCTTCAGTGATGTTAAACAGGTTTTAGAAGTAAGTCTTGGCAGCAGGTATTTGCTCAGTGACAGTAACTCTCACACTGCTCTCAGCCTCTTCTGTATTTGGGTTTATGACACCATTGTGCTTTTTTTTCTTTTTTTTTAACCTTTTAGTTAAACGTGTAGAACCCACCCTGAACATGACACTAGTTTGACCTTTAACCTTTACGACCTTATGCATGTGACTGGTTTTAGGACGAACCCATCACAACGTAAGTGCAATAATTAAGATGAAAAAGTCATTTTATGAATTAAACTGTAATGAAATGTAAATCATGAAAAAAAAATATATCCGCATGCCTAAATGTATTGAAGTATTTATTGAAACTTCATATTTTAAATGATTTTTAAAGCATACAAATGTAAATGTACTTTATAAGGTTTTCTTTTTGTTGCTTTTTGTTTCCTATCATGACATTCCTCTCTGCTTTCTATATCCCAATTATATATATATTTTTTTCCTTTCAAAATAAAATTAAGCACCAACATGTTGTCTGTGAACGCTCCTTGGTGTATGAAGATGTTCTTTAGTTTGCAGTACCTTTATTAGCATTATATAAACATTAAATAAATGATTTATAACACTAGTTTAAAGCCAATATAAGTGTTTATTAGTATATTTGTTCACAACTATGACTCCTCCTGTGGGCATCCATAAGTGTATAAACAGATAATGAATGACAAAAACAGCTTTAAAAATATAAAATACATCTTCATAGGAGAAATTATAATAGTTGACAAATATTGAATATTAATAAACACTTAAATGTCCTTATAGCTGCTTAAAACTACATTAGTGTGTTAAACCATTTATTAAATGTTGATATACTGTAAATTATAAAAAACTGTTACAGCCCCTCAGAAGTGATGAAAGAACGACACGACTGCAGGATTTTCATTTGGATTTGTTTTACTATAAACTCAAAATTACAATTTGTGTTTTTAAGCATGTGGTATAATCAACATTTAAAAGTCTTATTCAAATGTTTTTTTCCCTTTCAAGCTGTTAATATTCATAATTTTCAACGTGAGAAAGTCACGGCTAAAATCATTCAAGTCTCCCAAATGTACCCGAACCAACAACAAGCCCTTAGATAGTGTTCTTCAGGTGTATTTACTGTATTCCTCTTAACGTCGCTGGATTTTTGGCAATAGTAAGTCCCACAAAAAAAGTACCGCTAGTTAGCTACCATTGATGCATCTCTGTACCAAAGGCAACATCTGCAAAAATTCAAATCTGTACAGGAAAACGTCATTTGGCAAAAGAAAAAAAGATTCTCTGCAAATCCAACCTGCGATCGATCGCCTGCTATATTTTCATTTCCTCTGATAAATAGTTCAAAAATATTGCCAGTTTTTCCAACAAAACAAAACCACCTCGACACCCACGTACCAGACAATAAAAAAAAAGAATAAGTGAAAACAAGATGTAAATAAAGATCTTTGCTTTTGTACAACTTTCATCATAATAATCATCTTCAGTAACAGTTACTTTAGTAATAAATTAACAAAAAAAAGGATTCGATCATTGCACTTCAACAAAAGGGGAAAGAAAACATCTGATTCACTCACACACACAAACTCCATTTTTACAAGTGCACTATGAAATCGTTATCGTAGTATTCTTTTAAAAAAGTGTATAGAAAGAAAGACTATTGAATAAAATCCCGCCTCTGAACATATCCGAGAGTAAAAGTACCTGAAAGTGAATGTGGAAAGTGTTTATTTACCCTCTGATGCTCCCTTTTTGTATTGCTCATATATTGTAGAAGAATATAAGACGTCAAGTCCTCACCGGCCGTTTTTTTTTTGGCAGTTCCTCGGTGGATCACAGGAGGAACGTTGGTAGTTTTCTCTTAATGACATTCAGTCACCCTCCAGAGTTCAAATAACTAAAAAATGAATCAATCTCGGAGTGCAGGACGAGTCAAACTGAGTCCTTCTGTGTTCATTTGGCTGACGATGACGTGAGGAAGAGAGAAAAAACGCTCCAAGGTGCCAAGCTCAGACAAGCGCAGGTCGTCTTTAATTAAAGTCTTTCATGATTGAAGGAGCAAAAACCAAAAAAACTAAATTCAACGTCCCCTCAAACGGGATGACATTCAGGAGACAAAAAAAAACGAATCAAAAGAGATTCATTCAGAATTTCAACGTGTTGCCGGAGAGTCAAGAATATTCCAGAGTGGAGCGGAGGGAAGGCATGGTCCAAGCAAAGCCTCTTTTACTTGGTGGTTTGTAAACGCGTACCGTAGCAAAATGTGTGTACCGCTAATGCATAAAGTCGTGTGTAAACATACTCTTTTACACGTATCGAATACATGTGGGGAAAAAAAACGAGAATTCAAGTTGTTTTACGTGTCAGTGACGATGTGAGAGCCAACATGCAGGTGATTGCTTCTCTGAGCGCTGGCTGCAGTGTTGGTGGTGTTGGTGGTGTTGGTGGTGTTGGTCTCTCTAGCTGCCCTCGAGGAGCTTGGCCAGCGTGTCCCGCAGCTCGGTCAGCTCGAAGATCTTGCCGTCCAGCAGCTCCAGCAGGGAGCGCAGGCTCTTGCGAAAGGCTTCCCTCTCCTGCTGGCTGCTCTCCAGACGCTGCTCCAGGTCGCTCAGCTGGGCCTCCAGCGTCTGGTTCCTCGACTCCGAGTCCTGAAACAAACAACAAATAAACACACTTGCAGAAAAAAACTGCCTGCTACAGTATGTAGTAGTACTCCTCAAGACCTGTAAACCTGATCAGCTGCAGGTGTTAATGTAGTACTGTAAGTTCAGTGTATTACTCACCTGTAGTTTCTGCGTGAGGGAGTCTTTTTGAGACTGGAACTCATTGGCACTCTCCACCTCTTCTTTGAGTCTCTCCAACTCCTGGAGGTAATTACAGAAAGATTGAACATTAAGATCAAATAACATGTGTAACACTTCTCAGGACACAAACATGGAACACGCTCCTCGTACCTCCTCCTTGGCCTTCAGGGCCGACTCCAGCTCCTCTATCGTCTGGTTGAGCTCTGTCTTTTGAGATTTGATCACCGTTGTTTGGCCGCTCACGCACTCCAGCTCCGTCACCTGCGACATGAAACCCACAAACCTTCAGTCTGTGAAACTTCACCACAACATGGTAAAACTGAACCAGAGAACTTTATCTGGGAGTTGATACCCGTTTGTGTAGCCTCTCAGCTTCCTCCTGATAGGCCGCCAGCTGTTGTTTCCACTGTTTGACGTTGGCCGTGGACTCGAGCAGAGCCGCTGTCAGCTTGGCGTTGTTCCCCTTAAGCGCCGCCAGCTCTGCCTCCCAGTGCTTGTTGATGCTGGATGAACTGGGATGTGAGGAGGACACAGTGGTGAGAGAAGTACTCTGTTAATTAAGTAAAAGTAGAAATACCACGGTCTAAAAATACTTCTTCTTTATAATATTATGTTATTCTGTTTTTTTCACTAATGAATACATGAGAGAGGATTTTAATATTGTAGTTTGTGGAGCCATTGTTAGATACTTTATATACTATTGGGTACATTAGTATTATAGTACTGCGTCATATCGATTCGGTGGATTCAAAAAATTAAGTAAGTAAAAAGTTTCCGTCGTGGAAAAGTTTGACTTAATGCGTCTGCCAAAGGAGTACACGTAAAATCCAGTTCACATCCACCTACAATGAGTGAGCCAGTAAAAGCCAGTTTTAGTAAACTGTCATCGTGTGAGGCTGAAAAACAAATCTAGTTCCTGTAACTTTAGCAAAACACAGCTCCACTTCCTGGTGTGTGAGGCTTCCAAGTATTTAAAAAACTGCTGCGTACATGTATCAGATGTCAGATCCTTTACGCTCTGAGGCTGTTTACTGTAATGAATCGTTGCTCTCACACCAAACAAACTGACCTGAGCTGACCGACTTCAGATCAGTGGTGGAAGAAGTATTCACATCATTAACTTAAGTAATACTGCAATGTAGAGAAGTATGAAGTAGCATAAAATGGAAATACTCAAGTACAAGTACCACAAAATTGTACTTGAGTACTTTCCACCGCTGCTTCAGATTTCCTAAAAGAGACTGGAGGCTGTATGTTGTGATTTTCTTTTGTTGCCACCCAAGTTCAGATTCTTGGACCAAACAAACCGGTTTAAATAACCTCCATGAATGCTAACTGTGAACGCTTGTTGTGAATACACTTAATCTGGTCAGATACTGTGCGTATCTGCCGACTGTGCTCCCCCAGTTTAGTTCAGAGATAAATCCAATAACGTTTATTCAAGCAAGACGGCCTCAACAATGTTGACAAAAAGAGAGAAAGGCAGCTTTACTTTGTGCAACTCTACTATGAACGGAGAGTAAGAACATCTGGAAAGATTTCTGCAGCTAAGTTTTATCTCACAGCAGACTCAGTCAAGACTTTTAGCCACAACATGTAAAATATTACACCAGTAATATTAAAACAAGCTCACTACAGTTTGATCTGACAGCGGCCATGTTGAGAAATCGGACCGTAGAACTGCTCAAACTGCAAGATGGCAGCAAGAAAGACTGAAATTGTGTCCGTGAGCCAGATCATTCAGGTAATTAATCAAACACCTCAAACAACAACCCATCTGGAAGAGATTTGGCTTGAATCTAAATTTAGTCGAGGGGGCCAATTCAGGGCTAAAATCAGGTTTAATCTCGGCAGTGTCTGTCCGGTTTAGGCTGCAATTATCATTTATCTAAATTATCAACTCATCTGCTGATTACTTTTCTGGTTAATCGTTTTTTAAATGTCAAACTAGAATTACTGCCCTGCAGTTGTATGCCTCCACCAACCAAAGTGTAAGTGTTTGGTGAAATGGAAGTTATCATTATATTGACATGTCTGATTCCAGTGAAGAATTTCCAGCGAGAAACATGCTGTCTTCACTTAGAGACTATTTGTACAGAGGAGTACAGAGGACTGATAGAGAGCTTCGTCACGTGGTGCAACGACAATCACCTGAAGCTCAATATCAGCAAAACCAATGAGCTTGTGGTGGACTACCAGAGGAACAGGAGGCCCCCTGCCCTGGTTGTCATCCAGGGAGAGGAAGTGAAGAGGGTAAGGGTGGTACCTTGCGGTCCAGATCAATAAATAATGGCCAAAAAAAGCGTTTTTCCAGGACATTATGAGGTCACGGTGACCTTTTACCACTAAATTCTAATCAGTTCATCCTCCAGTCCAAGTGGACGTTTGTGCCAAATTTGAAGGAATTCCCTCAAGGCGTTCCTGAGATATCGCGTTCATGAGAATGAGACGTACAGACGGACAACCTGAAAACATGAGGCATAAAAACAGTGAAACCCAAAGAGATTGATTAATCAACTAATTGTTTCACCAGTAGCACACACTGTTGAACATAATCCTCCTCATAATCTCTTAACATTTGAAGTAGAAGTTGAAACAAGAGCAAAACCCTGCAGCAGTACAGTGTAGTGTGACATTTATGATCATGGTTATTAGTAAAAAAGAAAAAATGTACTGTATGGTTATAATTTTTTTAAAATCAAGTTTTCTGCTGCATTAATTTCCCCTAAAGCGAAGCAGACAGAACTATCTCCACTCATTTAGCGGTTTATAATTAATAGGAGACATGCGTAGTGTTTCACTGTAATGCTTTAATGCTGTCCAGAGGCCTGGAGACCAGATTAATAATGAATGAATGAATCGACATAGCCTCTGCACTGTGCCAATTTCATTTTAAATCAGCACTCCAGAGAGTCGCTAACGGACAAGTAGCCCTCGTGTCCTCTGCTGAACGTGAACATTTCATGATCGGGAGGCGTTAACGATTAAAAAGTTATTTAACAACGAAGAACTGTAACAAGAGGAAAACGATATTTGGTGATGTTTGACACTTTGCTTCTGTGTTTCTGTGTCACCTGGCTCCGCTTTACCTGTGTGAGAAGGGCAGTGCATTCTGGGAAGGCTCTGCTCTTGGTTCAGGGTGCTGAGGTGTGTCTGGTGTGACCCTCTCATCGTCTGTACCGTTGATGCTCTCTGAGGTCAAAGGTGACTGCAGATCACCCGGGGCTGACTCCTGCTTGGACACATTGGTGAAACAGAAACAAATGTTATTAGAAACAAATGCACGGAGGTTTTGTTAAAGCAACAGTTCAACATTTTGGGGAAAAAACACTGCTTGCTTTCATGTCAAGAGTGAGATGAGAAGATCGAAACCACTCTCATGTCTGTGCGCTAAAGATGAAGATAGAGCCAAGAGAGGGTTAGCTTAGCTTAGCATAAAGACAGGAAACAGGGGGAAACAGCTAGTCTGGCTCTGTCCAAAGTAAAGCTCACTAATTATCAAGGTATATCTCGAGTATTTCTTAGCAGGTCTTGTGTCAAAGTCTGTTTCCCCCTGTTTCCAGTCTTTATGCTAAGCTAAGCTAACCGGCTGTAGCTACATATTTGATGTACAGATGTGAGAGCGATATCGATTCTTCTCATCTTACCAGCAAGAAGGCGAACAAATGTCCCAAAAGGCTGAACTACTCCTTTAAATTTGGAGACACAATAAATCAACTGTAATAAAGTGTAAATGATTCCATGCTCTCAAAAATGAATTATGAGCCTTTTAAATGGAGCTCCTGCTCATCAAATGTGGCTGTTAAGACTCTTCATGGCCTCTGGAGACAAAATTAACTTCAAATGACAGGATGTTTTCTCTGTGTATCAAACCATGTTTGTATCTAATCTACGTATAATCAATGTCATTTGTGATTGGCAACTGCTCAGACATCTCTAATTGTAGCTGGATGTCACTTTTTGAGAGCATGAAAGGAGAACTGGAGGGTTTATGTGGGGAGTTCACAGAGACGGGGTTCCTCCGGTTTTTAGTCTGACATTAGGATGATAGACGAGGTTGTTGATGACATGATTCTCTCGAAAAAGAAAGACTGATGTATTATACCAAAAGTGATAAGAAGTGAGAAGTCCGGGCTTCATTGATATGCAAAAATATATCAAATACATCATTGTGCTCACACTGAATGCTGCAGGGGAGACACCTGAGGGGAGTTTGCATCATTAACGGTGGGTAAGAGTGGGGAAAAAAAGGGGCCATCGGAGTCATGAAAAATGATTCTTTCCATTTCTTTTTACCTTCTTTTTACCAGGTTTGGTGACTGACAACACATTCCTTTTTACAGCACCGCCCTGAGGAGGAATCATTTGGGAGAGCAGACGAGGTGAAACAAGCCACAAGGTGTCAGCTTAGTGGCTGTAACAGCATCATGTGAGCATGATGCCGAGCGAAACATGACACAACTTGTTACATAAAGACCCCTGTGCCGCAGGAGTTGTCGTACACAATTACATTAAGTTCTCATCAATTTCTAATGAGCATTGATTCATACAGGTTTGGCTTTGGTGTCGCATAGGGCTTTTTATCAACCTCATTAACATATTAATTGATTCTGAAAGGAAAACGTACTGCACTGTAAAACATATTAAACCAGGATGACTGAGAGCTCATGAGGAGGTCAAGATGAAGAGTTTTTGTGCCTTAAAGTGCACGAATCACAGAAGGTAATGTTTGGAAAATCTCAGGAAGGAAACCTCCTTCTATTAGCATCTAGCGATCTGGCCAGAGGCCTGGATTTTAATAAAGTAGTGGATAGTTTTGCACAGAAACTGACATTGATTTTTTGGAAATGTGAGGAGTGCCACATGCAAATTTACCCATTTTACTTGTTTCCAGCAAGTTGTTTTATTTCTAAATATTGAAAAAGTTCGTATATAAACTTTCATGACATTGTGGCAGTAAGTTTTCCACCCTCCAGAAACACAAGTTCCCTTCTTCAAAGAGACAAAGTATGCAAGGATTGATGGTGGTGATGGTGTTCTTTACCTGAGAGGGAGTGCTGGTGAGCTCCATCTTCTCCTGAGACTTCTCCTTGGCTAACCGCGCTGCCTCCTTGAACTCAGCGAACTTATCTGCGAACTAAAAAGAACAGGAGTAGGTTAATACTACAGCATGGATGGACACTCTCTGGTCAACACCGTGGTATCCGAGTCCAGCCTTCTCACCTTGGCCAGGTTGCTCTCGGAGGAGAAGCCGAGGCCGTAGACGGTGTTCGCCCGGCTGTCGGCCCACTGGCCAAACTTCTGCGACGTCTTGGTGAACGTCATGTTGGGGGTGATGGTGCTGTTGATAATGGCCTGTGGAGAACAAAACACACATGACTGGGCCACATGACAACGTGTCAAAATAAATGTATTGTTTGTTAAAGCTCCAATGATCCTGGAAACAGTTACAGTTGTAAGTGGGACGGCTGCCTTTGGCGAGAGCGGCTGGATGCCTGATATCTGGTGGGACTGGGTGGATGTGAGTGCGAGTGTGTCTTGTGTAGTTGTGGGTTTGTATTCCCACTGTTTGGTAAACAGGAAGCAATAAAGAGTTCTGGAGTCCAACTGCCTGTAATGTTATTGATTGAGTGTGGGACGACTCGCTGGCAGGGCCGGAAGCGAGGCGAGCACAGATGAGGGTTTATAGTTTAAAAAAAATATTATATATACTATTCAAATTTACCGTTTAAGATGCCTTCAATATTCACTGTTTATTCTTGACTTTGGAAACAGCAGCTGACAAAAAGAGATCTCAACTCAAGGTCCACTTCGCTTTTCTGAAGCTTTCGACCGAATCACACAGCAGATTTACTTTGCCATGAAACTGTAGATGTTCAAGCTTTCCACGATTCTGAGCCCCACCTCAAGAAACCTGGGTGTAATATTTGACCACAATCTAAACTTTGATCCACACATAAACAAGCTTGTGCAAACTTGCTTTTTTCAACTCCAGAACATTGCAAAAATTGAATCAATGCTATCACCCAGAGACCTAGAATTACTAATCCATACCCTAATTTTTTCAAGACTTGACTACTATAATGCTCTCAGCCAAGCCACCCTGTCCCGCCTGCAACTTGTGCAAAACGCTGCAGCCAGGTTGCTAACCAATACCAGCTGCAGATCCCACATCACACCAATCCACGAATCCCTTCATTGGCTCCCCGTAAAGTATAGAATAGATATTGCTCATCACTTACAAGACCCTATATGGTCTTTCCCCCTCATACATTTCTGAACTTTTGCAACCCTATTACAGCTCCAGGCCACTCAGATCATCTGACCAAGGTCTTTTACTTATACACCGCATCCTCCGCAAATGGTTGTGCTTTCGCTGTTAGGGCCCCATCCCTCTGGAACAGTTTCCCACCCTCTGTTAGATCAGCTGACCCTGTAAATGGCTTTAAAAAAAACTTCTCAAAATTAATTTATACTGGCTTCGACTTTAAATTTAAACTTTTGTATTTATATTTCTGTAAACTGTCGTCACACACACACACACACACACACACACACACACACACACACACACACANGCTCTTTTGAGGCCTATCCACAGATTTTCGATGATGTTTAGGTCGGGGACTGTGAGGGCCAAGTTAAAGATGAAACATTCTTTTCAACATTTTAAGCAAGATTAGTGTATTATTTTTGTTTTGTACAATTTTAGAGTGAAAAAAAGGAAACGAGTACCATGCAAAAGTTTGAGCACCCCAAGAGATTTGAGCTCTCAGGTAACTTTTACTATGGTCTCAGATTTTAATTAGCTTGTCAGGGCTAACAATCATTGTTAGGAAAGGCCAGGTGATGCAAATTTCAAAGCTTTATAAATACTCTTACTCCTCAAACCTTGTCCCAACAATCAGCAGCAATGGGCTCTTCTAAGCAGCTGCCTAGCACTCTGAAAATTAAAATAATTGATGCCCACAAAGCAGGAGAAGGCTATAAGAAGATAGCAAAACGTTTTTAGGTAGCCGTCTCCTCAGTTTGTAAGGTAATTAAGAAATGGCAGTTAACAGGAACAGCGGAGGTCAAGCTGAGGTCTGGAAGACCAAGAAAACATTCTGAGAGAACTGCTCGTAGGATTGCTAGAAAGGCAAATCAAAACCCCTGTTTGACTGCAAAAGACCTTCAGGAAGATTTAGCAGACTCTGGAGTGGAGGTGCACTGTTCTACTGTGCAGCAATACCTGCACAAATATGACCTTCATGGAAGAGTCATCAGAAGGAAACCTTTCCTGCGCCCTCACCACAAAATTCAGCAGCAGAAGTTTGCAAAGGAACACCTAAATAAGCCTGATGCATTTTGGAAACAAGTCCTGTGGACTGATAAAGTGAAAATAGAACTTTTTGGCCGCAATGAGCAAAGGTATGTTTGGAGAAAAAAGGGTGCAGAATTTCATGAAAAGAACACCTGTCCAACTGTTAAGCACGGGGGTGGATCGATCATGTTTTGGGCTTGTGTTGCAGCCAGTGGCACTGGGAACATTTCACGGGTAGAGGGAAGAATGGGTTCAGTTAAATTCAAGCAAATTCTGGAAGCAAACATCACACCGTCTGTAAAAAAGCTGAAGATGAAAAGAGGATGGCTTCTACAGGATAATGATCCTAAACACACCTCAAAATCCACAATGGACTACCTCAAGAGGCGCAAGCTGAAGGTTTTGCCATGGCCCTCACAGTCCCCTGACTAAAACATCATCGAAAATCTGTGGATAGACCTCAAAAGAGCAGTGCATGCAAGACGGCCCAAGAATTTCACAGAACTGAAAGTCTTTTGTAAGGAAGAATGGGCGAAAATCCCCCAAACAAGAATTGAAAGACTCTTAGCTGGTTACAAAAAGCGTTTAGAAGCTGTGATACTTGCCAAAGGGGGTGTTACTAAGTAGTGACCATGTGTTGTGTATTTTTCTGTACTTGTACAGTACTTTGTAACTTTGTTTTAAAAGGTGCTATTTACTTACTTACTTACTCTAGGACTTCTCATCCATGTTGGTATAAAAGTTCAGCTTGACAGATCACTCTTGATGAAACCATGGTCGAAAGCTCCAGAACAAGCGAGCAAGTGGACCTTGAGTTGAGATATTGTCACATATCTTTAAAGAGTAACTCAACACTCGCTGAAAATGTCTCTGCTGACCTCGCTGACCTCAGCGATGCACAGGCGTATTCCAGGACGCCGTGACTTCACTGTTGGGTATGGTTATAAGTGCAATAACGCAGACTCCGGACCACACCCATCAGAGGTGACACAGGCTTAAAACTTTGAACCACAGAGGACAGTGAAACACTGCTTTTCAGCCTGGTGCTCATGTTTACATGTGAGTAACTGAGCTCTATCCATTCTTACACAGTACATCATAAAAAGCTGACAGGAAATCACAATTTTGTACGACATTTCCTCACAAATTCAAAAGTTATTGTGAAACGAAGGGAGTGGTGACTCCATGCTTATTGGAGGAGACACGTTGTCATTTACACTCTCAGTAGGTCAACAGAAAACATCTTGCTATTTGGAGTAAAGTGAGTCTCCAATGGCTGTAAGGAGTTCACAGTGAAGAGAGAGATTTGGAAATACCAAAATGTGGATTGACTGAAAACTGATAAAAGTGTCCATGTGCAGTCGTAAAGATCAAAAAAGTGACTTTTATGACTTGTTACAAGCAGTCAGCTGTAGGATCCAAACCCAGAGGTAAACCTCCACAAATAAATTCTTAACTGGTGGGAAACACTGACATGTGTTAAATATATCTGTAATGACTTGCATTTATGTAGTAGTGGGGTTAGGGTTAGCCCTACATGGGGATCAGGACCCTCACAAGGGGCCATGAGATACATTTGAGGTGTTCCGAGACAATTAACACATAAGCACACATAAGACTTTTTGTCTTGGAAGTAACAGAATATTTTGACTTCTTTGGAAAAAACATTCTCGTGAAACAAGGACAGCGATCAGTCTTTGGTTAGACAAGAACACAACTGGTAGACAACCAATGACAGGGATTCGCAAGCAGAAATTGATTTGTTTTCACAACTTTAAAATGATTTATAAAATCCTCTGGTACATGCATTTTCATTTCAAAGTTTCAAAACACATTTCCAGAAAGTTTTCTCACTTCTGGAATTTGGAAAGAAACACAACCAGAAAGATTTGTCATTGTGTGCCATCTGTTTCCTCTGACTTATTGTTGTCTGGATAATAATGTCCTCCAGCACCAGCCCACCCAATCTCTGCTATTTCCAGCAGAACACAGCGAAACTTGCTGGTTCAACAACAACAGCAGTCACCCGGAGAGGCTCTTACATAACTATGCTAACTCCAGCCCTGCAACCCTCTCTCTAGACTAAAATAATCACTGCCACATAGATATGACAGGCCCGACCGCCCCTTCACTGTCTCGGCACAGAAAGGCCAGGCCGAGGCAGACAAGTCAGACAAGCTGAGAGCAGAGGTGGGATGTACTGACAAAGTCTAAATGTTTTTAATGATTCAGAGATAAAACTTTATTCATGCCCAAATCATTATTTTGGGGGTGATAATTGGTGTGTTTGCACAATATGTAATGAAAATATTGTTCCTTATGAATATATCTTAAAGTGAAATTCTACAATCCTGTTCCTATTGATTAAGATATGCCTCTGAGTTCTGAACAACTGACCACTAAACAAATGTTTGGTCTGATTTAAAGTACTGAATATTGTAATAGTAGAATCGGTACAAGCTGTAGCAACGGCATCAGAAAAGTTAAATTGGACTGAGACCTCTCTGGTGAAGAAAAAACACACAAACACTGTACTGAATGCTATATACACACACACACCTTGGATCCATCCAGACTGATGATTCGATAAACATTCCTGGTACTGTCGAAGAAGTAGGAGACTGTGACAGCATGTTTACTGGTGGGAACCCAGTTCTTCTTGGTGTTTGGGTCGATCTGGAAGACGTGGGCCCGTGTACTGAAGATGGGCTGCTCTCTGTGCAGACAAAGGAAGAAACAGAGAGGGTAGGAGGGAGAGATGGAGCGATCAGTATCTGGTTAAAGGCCTCAACTCTGAGGTTAAGCTCCCTTAAATATTCATTCAGGTGTATCGAATTTAGATTGAAGGCCAAAGTACATTAAGGTAAAGTCGAGACATTTCACTAAAAAACACAAATGTCAACCTCATGGTGGCGCTAGAGGAAATGTCGGGGGATCACCTAAATCAGTACGCTTCATCCTGAGGGGAACATGAACATCTGTACAAAATTTCATGGCAATCCATCCAATAGTTGTGGGGACAGAGTGGTGGACAGAGTGACCAACCAACTGACACTGCCATTCATAGAGCCCCGCCGCTAGCTTGGCTAAAAGACAAATGTGTGAATAAAGCTCCACATTAAATATCTAACACTGTGCTGCCAGGGAAAGGAAGTGGAAGTACTGAGGAACGTGATGAATCAGAGGAAGGTGAGAGCAACAGCTTCCCAGTTCCCAGCACATCCATAATTCACCGGCCTGCTGTGTTGCTGCACTACCACTGACTGGACGAGGGGAAAAAAAACACCCACAAGGCCTTCACACTGAGAACAAGTGTGTTTATGTATAAATGTACACATACAAGTTTTACACACATGCACACAGTCTCCATCCTCAGATGTGGTGTTAGTGGCACACAGGGGCAGATAGCAAAATTACTCAATTCTCTTTGTATCTGCAAAAAATGATGCGGTAGGAGAAATAAAACACTCCCTAATGTAAAGTATAATAAATCTGCAAATATTAAAATTTGCTTCATAATGTAGACTTTCTGCGATGTTCCAAAACACAAATAAACCATAACTCCATGATCACTTCATTACTTGGAGTTAATGAACCTCTGCAGTCAGCGGGTGATGAAAGCAGAGTCATTAAAAATGATTTATGTTCAAAATAAAGCCTTGGGGATGCTTGACAAAATAATGTCATACAAACAATCATAATGCTGGGATTTAGACGAACTAAATGATATTTACTCTGCCAGAACACTGCGGCATCGCGCTCCTATATTTTAGTATCGAAATAAGAAACTTGCCTTGGTGTTTTGGTGCATAACAGTCACAATAAACATAATGAGAGAAACAAGTATGGCAAAAGGCAAGAATCATAAATATAAAATAGACATTTACAGTAAAAAATATGTAAAATAAACGTTTTAAAATGTAAAGATGGGAATGTACTGGGATGACGTATAGTTAGCTGAAAGTGATATTAGTGATGTTGAATTACAGAAGACATGTGTTGTTTAGGTAACATGACACGGAGAAAATATACAACATGAGGACCAATATCAATAAGTTCTATTAGGAGCGACGGAGAAGGTAATAACAAGGTGCAAAGAGGACTCCGCTACCCCTCCTACTATTGAAGAGATACTACATGATATGCCAAGACTCACCACTTTAAAACCCCTCACAAAGACATGACTAAAACACTTGAATAAAGATTGATGCTTTAAGTTGTATCAACATGTTTTTTACCTCACTGACACGAAGTTTGTCGTTTCTTCTGTAATGACAAAGTGAAACGAAACAAAATGTTGTCCACCAAAAGTTAAAACAAGAACACTCCTGCATCCAAGACATACCAGGGAGTAGATAGAGTAGCTGTAAAAAGTTAAGGAAAAGAAATACTGAATAAGAAATGCAGAATATAACCTGTACACAGGAGAGGGAGAGGAATGAGAGCGTCTTTCTTGAAACCTACTGCCTTGTGCGTGGGCGGTTAAGATAAAATCAAGCAGGAATTATGCATTTTTTAAAAGCAGCAAAAGGAAAGGGCAGATATGCTAATTTGCTCCTACTTTTAGAATAACAAGAACAATGCAGCAGAGCCCACACAGACGCGGACAACCATCAGCCCCCTACGAGCACAGCAGCTGCACTGTTTCAGAGATGATGATGATGGACAGCCCCGAGACCATGTTGTTCACCATGTTGGCAGCTCTACATGCCTCTCTTCAGTGCTGGTGCAGCGCCCGAGCCCCTCGCATGACAGAGCGGAGATTAGACTCATTAAAAAAACAACAGGATCGATTGATTGGGGCTGACGAGATCATGTGGGTTCAGATCGATACTTGTGGAGAGAGTTGGTCCGCTTCCATATTTCTTTGGCAGGTGCAGCTGTGGAGACGCTGCCACTGTTTGTCACTCATTTCACATTGAACACCATTTTCACTCTCACCCGTCACAGAGGAAGCTCAAAGTGACACGCTCGAATGATTTGGCCAGAAAAGCGACAGGATGTTATATTCGAGGCCTTGTATATATGTGAGTGTGTGCAGGCCAGTGCTGAGCAGCAGGCCGGACACTGACGTAGAGACAGGGAAGTGAAGCAACCATGCCAAAGGTGACCTGGAAGCACCTGTGCCAACATACAGAGATCAGCAGGCTCTGGACGGCGTCCCAACATTGCTATGGATTTAAAGCTCCCGGGGTCTTGGATTAAAAGCAAAACAAGCTATAGCTGTCTGGTTGTAACTGGTCATGGAAATCCACCAGAAACTAAGAGCCGATTTTCTGTTTGGAAATGTTCCAATTTGTCATTTTCCTTCAAAATATAATAATGTGGGACTGATGCTTGAACAAGTCGTCTTCTCCAACTCAAAAGACAGACAGATGGTAAAAAATGTAAAGGAGGATATAACATTTTTGGAAAAATTATCAAGTTTTACAATAAAAATGAAATTAAAAATGTTTGTGTTATTACCTTAAAAAACAACAATATATACAGACTATGCTGCAACTTTCTCATCTAAATGCTACATTAAAAGTTGAAAAAAACGTTTTAGTTTCAGTGTCTTATTTTCAAAGTAATGGAATTTCAATATTAATGGAATATTTAAACAATAAGCAGAAAAATCCAATATATATATTGATAGTGATATTCATGCAGGTGGTGCTGCTATTTCACTAGTTTCAAATTTCACTATCACAGCAAAGCGATTCACAGCAGACACTTTGACTTAGCCATGGTGAGAAAACAACAGGTGTTGCTAATAACATTGATGATGGCTCCGCTCCATTCCAGTGCCCCAGTAAGTCATGACAGTGTCACAGTGAGGCATCATGCACAAAACCAGGACCCTGAAACTGGAGCAGCTAAATGGAATTCAGCCATCATGAATTGTATTACCTGTTTTTACACCTGTGCTTTTCCCACTGTGACATGTCAAAAGGCCGTTCAGCATCTTGAATGGAACGGAGTTACTTTTTCAGGTATTAGGTAATAAACCAAATGCCTGTATGACAAATTGAAATTTTGACCTGATGGTCAACATGAAAAGTTAGAAGCTCACCAAAGTTACTATACGTCATCCTCAGGGGGACTTTAATGTGTGTACCAAATTTCATGACATTCCATACGATACCAAAGTCTGTAGGATTCATCCTCTGGGGACTATGAATGTCATGAAATGGCATTAAATTTCAAGCAAATCCAACCGATAATTGTTGAGATGTTTCAGTCTAGACCCACAGAGGTGGACCAACTAACTGACATTGCCAGATAGTGACATCTATAAATGTTTTGGTTACCATGCTGTTAGCCATGTCTGAAACAGATATCAAAATGCAAAATGGTTATCCAAAATGCAAAGCATAATCACTTCCAATTGAGTCACGAATAATTGAGATCCTCTTTCAAACACCTCTGTCGCTCTGGACAACCAGACAGAAATAAACGAGAGGACCAAGAGGACCAATGCTCTCGATCCTTAGAGGGCCGGCAGCTGCATTTAGGCAGTCTATAAGTCAGACAAAATATTTTATTTTGGCTCTTAAATCTGTGTGTAGTTGCTTGTCTAAACAACAAAAAGGCTCTCCAGCAGGGCAGTGAGCTGCTGCTGGACTTTCTCAGCCATCCACCAACAACATCCACCCACAGAAGCCCTGAATGCTTTCTCTTCGACATTAATAACAAGAGCCCAACAATAAAACAGGCTCTTTATCTTGACACTGGACTCATTTAATGTAGATGTGGTCCTAAGATGTCTATCTGCCAGTCTTCCGGGGAAAGCAGATCTGATTGCTTGGCTGGGAGTTGAGTGTCCCAGGTCTCCTCTGGGACACAGCGATTGTTCCCCTCTCTGGGAACCTCTCGTCATGTCTCAGTGTGTTAATTAAGCGAGCACAGTGGAGACTCGGCAGATGTTATTTAAAGATAGACACGGTTAATCAGAGAGATGGCGGTAATGTGAGGGTGTGTACACAGGATTCACACCAGCTCAAACAGGCTGGCAGCTCAACCGTGGAGATGGCGAGAATATCCTGTACTATATATGTATGTCACATATGTCGTGTATTTATGTGGTACAGTACATTGGTGAGTTGATACTAAGAAAGGAGACGAGATGAAAATAAAGTTTTAGGTTGGATTTAATGCATCAGAGATCATATTCTGCGTGTGCACTAACTATATTTGTCTTTGCCCTGAAGTCACTGATCATCATGAAGACATTTCACTTCCTCTGACATGATTTGCTTACAGCGACTCTTCCTTATTATCTGTCAGGACGTGTTCAGGACAAGATATAATGTAAAACTAGCAGAGAGGAGAGTATGGGAGGTTGGCTAAGCCTCGGTTACTGTTGCTAAGCTAATGGCTTAGTTGATTGGTAAGTTTTGGTGGGTTAATACAACTTTAATTCAAACCAAGTATTTGCATATATTTGTGATCTGTTTTTTGGGGGGCCAACTACGAGGGACCAAGGAGTTAACTGTGTAAAAACTAAAAAGTGAGAAAGAAGAAAGTGAATTCAGCCAACTGAAAATGGAAACTAATCATCTAATTTGGAAATACTTAGAATTTTTTCATGGTTTTAGTGAAGACAAAATACTGCTTTTATTATTTTATATTATCTTATTTCAAATGGAGAAAAAGAATCAGACTCAGAGGCTTGACTAGATTAAGTCACCACCGTAATTTGCTGGCTTCAGCTCTGCTCAACACAGTGTCAAAGTCTCAATTACCCATCGCTTTTAAGGGGGTTGAAGTGGGTGCCCCGATCGGGTCATTTTATATTTCAGGGTGTCATTAGTCTGACAGCGTGGCCTAGATCTAAATCTGCCCCGGTGGTGTGTGTCTCTATGAGAGTGTGTGGCGATTGTTAGCCCATAATCCCTTCTCACAATGAAACGTACTGTGGCATTCAAGTCTCAATGACAAGTGCTTTGACAGAGGAATCTGACCGCAGATGTTATCAAATCAGCAGTTCTCCACTTACAACCGGCAGAAACGTTCACGAACACAGAAGACACACACAGACACCAGTGTTTGCATACTGGAAAACAAAGACATGTACTGTCTGTGGCTGAAAGGTTAATGTGTTCAGATTATCTTCTAACTACGTACAGTGTGTTCTTTATCAGGACATGCTACTGTTGCAAATCAGCCACTCGGGACATTGAGCCACATTTATCCTCACACCAACTTGGATTCAGGGGGATTGCTGGAAATCATTACTTGTAACAGTTAGTCAGTTTATCCCAATTTATAACGAAGTTTGCCTTCTGTCTGCCTCTGAATCCTGAGTCCTTAATAATATGATCAGTGTCCTATTTTTAAGTAGGCCTGCAACTAACTAATCTGACTACTATTTTCCTGATTTATCAATTAATTGTTTGGTCTATTTTCACTATAAATAGTAAAAACTGCAGATCCCAGTGTCCTGGGGCCCAAGCACACATCATCAAATGTCTTGTTTTGTCCAAACAACAATTCAAAAACCAAAGGTTTTCCATTTATAATGATACAAAACAGAGAAAAGCAGTAAATCCTAAATAAATATTTCAGTCCTAACTTTAAAGCAATGATATCTTGTGCCACTGAGCAAACTGTCACCTCTGAATTATGAAGCTATGAAAATTAGGGCTGCAACTAATGATTATTTTCATTAGCGATTAATGTGTGTATTTTCTCTATTAACTGAGTAATCGCTGGGTCCATAAAATGTCAGGAAAAAAAGTCCAAATTGAAATATCCGAGTTGTTTTGCTTGAAAAGCAGTTTTGCTGCAAAAGGGCTTAAAGGATTAGTTGATTATGAAAATAGCTGCAGATTGCTCTTCTGTCGACTAATTGATTAATGGACTAATCGTTGCAGCTTTTTCACATACTTTCTCCTTATTTCACTTTATTCTATATTCAGTGCCTTCCTATAAAGTACTCAATTAAAAGCCATATTAATTCATGTTACCATTATAAAACACTAAACTCATCACTTAAAATTTATATGTAGAAATATGCCAGGAAAAAAATTAAATAATCTGACTCCAACAAGAGAAAACTCCACTGTGTCAGAGCACAGACGGTCGCAGTCTGCATTACTAACTTAGCTGCTGCGTCGTCATGGCAACAGCCATGTGACTCAGGGCTGGTCATGAGCCGTGAGCATCCTCCAACTCTATCTGTCCCTCTCCTTCCCACATGCTCTCTCGCCCAATCCGATCCCAGCGTCCCTGTCGGTTAACCCACTAGCAGAGGGAGGCAGCAGGGGCTTGGCAGGGCAAAACCTCCAGTTTAAAACACCCATATGCCATTCACTGGGCAGAGTGTGTATGTGTGTGTGTACATGTCCATGTGCAACCACGATTTTGGCTGACACTTTCAATATTTTTTCTAACAATGTCTTGGTGATGCACTGATGGCTGAAGCTCTGCGTCTTTTTGCACTGACTTCACATTGTCTGGGTGTGAAAGAAAAGTCAAAGTCAAAAAAAAAGTTACCGTATGTCCTTTCTCAAATCACCTCTACTTGACCTCCATGGAAAATATGACATATAAGACGAATAAGAGAAACAGTAAAAAGTTAGGAAAAGACAAACATGGTGCTAGAAAACCCAACTGAGCTAGCACAACCCTACATAATCATTCAGCGTTGTACATGACAATATGTGAACTGTGTGCCATATTTGAAATTAGGGTTGCAACTAACGATTATTTCATTATAGATTGATCTACGTTTTATCTTCTCTATTAATCTATTAGTCATTTGGTCTATAGAGTGTCAGCAAATAGCAAAAAATGCCCATCACATGTTCCCAGAGCCCATAGCGTTATCTTAACATGTCTTGATATTCAGTTTAATGTCATATAAGATGAGGAAAAACAGCAAATGTTCACATTTGAGAAGCTGGAACCAGAGAACTTTTGCCATTTTTGCTTAAAGAAAAGACTTAAAGATAGACTAATCGATTGATCTACTAAAAGTTTAGTCTCCTTTTTAAATATCCTTGTTGTTGAGCAATTGTAGGATGGCGGAATCTCCTTTCCTTTATGATAGTCCTGTCCTACAGTGGCACTACATTTAGTGCAACAATGTAAATAGAAATAAAAATACTCAAGACATGTGCTTCATGTTTTTTTTTAAATGTATCAAAATAATAAACAAGCTTTGGCTGATGTCTTATTTTATATCTTTTCTTAAAACTCACTTTTTCTTAACTGATGATATTTGTAGAAGCTGTTTAAACTATTTTATCTTGTTTCATATTTTGGATTTTATTTACTTTTATTCATTGTTTTTACTGTAAAGCAACTTATGACTTGGTTTTGGAAAGGTGCTCTATAAATGTTATTATTGTGCATCGCAAAACCTCAAAAGACGAGGAGAAGGTGAAGTCAGTCTTGGCCAGGAAAAAAAACGGGGTAGTTTGAAGTAAATATGTTTTACATTATATTTTAAATAGTTGGTTTGCAAACAAGAGTCGGAGCAACAGCCACATTGTGAGATTTTGGTCCTAAACCTCTGATAGTGTTTGAATTTTGGCACAGCCTGTTTTTTTTGGGGGGGACGACCATCACTAGATTTCACCACGTTTCAGTAATGATTGTGAACTTTCATCAGGGAAAATTCGTACATTGTAAAGGGACCTCAGCAGCTACTATATGCTACACTTCATCAATAACAGCACAGGCCCATGTACCCGAGATAAAGATAAGGAGGAGGGGTCCTGTCTTTTCAGATGTCTAGATTTGTAAATGTATTGCTTCATTCTTAGTGTCCTGTTATTGATTCTTTCTGTATGAATTCATTTGTGATCTTTCCACAATGATGTTTAATTGAATGGTTTTAAAGTTAAAGACTAATCATAATCCACACAAAACTATCTTAAATTTCAATAAAATCCAGATCTATATCTAGTCCTGTCAGCCAATAAAAGTAAAAAATAAATTGGTGGAAATTACCTGTTGCCTCATGTGGTCTAGGCATAACAGGTGTCAATATAAGACTTATCAAAAGGGATGTGTTACAGTATCTCGCTATTGCATGTCATGTGTCCACCTAAATTCCCGTGACAACAGTCAGTCACTGCCGCAACTGCACTCCTAAAATACGTGTCTGTTTCCAGTGAAAACATGCTGCATGCGGCATGTTGAACTCTGACCTACTGGCCCGACCAGTTAAGCAGAAAAGATTGCCTGGACACTGTTTTATTCAGAGGTGCCAAGTTCCAGGAGGACAGCTTGTTTACAACCATCTATTATACAAGAACAGAAGCTCCGGTACTTGTTGGAACAGTGAAGTCTGACTTGCTAATTAAGGGGTAAGTGCACACATAGGACACGCTCTCTTTCTGCGCCTGAGGAATTGATTGTCGACTGGATTATATCCGTTGGCCTTGAGAATTACAGAGGATGTGCTTTGTACCCCCCACCCCCCCACCCCAACCACAATATGACAACAAACCAATCACATGCTACATCATCTGCTCTCATCTGGAGTAAGAACTAGGTCGCTCTTGATCAGGAGAATCACCATACATCTGCAGGTTCATGCATTACACGAGCCAAGCGCAGGAGAGATCATTATTGTCTGGAGGGGGTTTGCTTTCCATTTGGCAGCACAGAATATATTACTACACTCTTTGAAACTATATTTTCTCATGGAAAAGACAGAAAAACAACAATGCATACTTCCTAAACATCCTTTTTAATCAGAGACTGTGATCACACCAACAGTAGCCTACTTGATTGCAGCCTAATCTTTTGGCTTCAGCAATCTAAAATGTCAGTGTATGGAGGCTGTGAGGGGATGTAATGCTGGACAGCTACTTCTATCAGTAGTATATGGTTTAGTGCTGTATCTCTGGGGCAGTTTGCTAGGGCCAAGCATGTTCTCTAGTATTTTCATGTACTGCCAAGGTGACAAGAGATGACAGGAGTACTTCATACAGTTAGCCATGGGTGGCTAGCTAGCAGCCAGACTGGCAGCTTTGGTGCCCTGCTGAAAACCTGCTGAGGGGGCTGCTCAAATCCACAAGAAGCAAAGTCAGCCATACCCTGACATGCAGAGTGAGAGCTTGACATTTCACCAAGTTAACTACATACCCCATTTTTGCTGGATTTGGTGGCTTGAGTTGAGTCGAAAATGATCCTGTGTGGTCTCTTGAGGGCGGTGTGAACAGGCTGGAGGCTAGCTCCAGCTCTTGATCCTCTCTCTCTCTCTCCAGCTAAAGCCGCTCTGGTTGTTGTGACTTCACGGCCGGCGGAGCCACGGTGCTGCTGTTCAGTCCGACATGTCTCGGTGCGGTTGTGCCGCCCCTGGGTACATTTTTGGTGGGTGGTGTTGGTTTCATCCAAGCAAACGTGTCGGCGCATGCATGATGAAGGAGAGCGGCACTGGCTGGCGGTTGCTACCGTTAGCTATAGCTAAATAAAACTCCTCAGTTAAGCACAAACGAGGATTATCGAGCTAAACTCGGGACGAGACTGACAGGAGAGCCAGTGTGGTTTACAGCCAAGTTAAGCTTGTGAAGTTGCCTTTTTTTAAAACGTGAAAATGTCGAAAGAGATCAACAAAAATGTTGTTTAACCGGTAAAAACAGCGTAAATAAGCTAGCGTTATCAACCGTTACTACATTAGCTTGCTCCGTTAGTTGCTGCTGGTTTCCCCAAACAACCGCTCATAAACTGGTACATTTATTTAGTTATCCTCAGCCGAAAACAACTCAAAATCTCACCCTTCAATCTCAGTAAGCCGACTGTTCATAAATCCCAGTTTCAGTCGCTGGCTCTTCCTCGCCATTAAATTCCTAAAGTGTTTCCACTGCCGCAAGTTAGACCTTTAACGCCGCTTGGTGATGGTAGACATCTTCTTTCAAGACCGAGCTTCATCTCCGCTGTTTCTGGAGAAAACACAGAAAAACACTTGGTGCACACTCCGGGCTTTATAATCATCCTCCTCCAAGACAGCTCCGCTTCACCGACGTCGATGTTAGTTAGTTAGTTAGTTAGTTAACCCCCCCAAATAAACGTACAGTCTGCTGTGTGTGAAGTCGCTGCTGTCCTGCCGAACTGTTCACTTGTAATTTAACTGATGTTGAAATACGCTGCTGATGCTCCGCCGGTTCATCCTCTCATCAGCCCGCATCTCATTCATTTGCTCGGCTCCTCCATCCTCCTCCTCCTCTGCTGCTGCTGCTGCTCTGTGGGGAGCATTAACACACCACGTCATCACGTACACTCTGAACATTTGACGTAATTGGCAATAAAGTGTTTCCTCACATCCGGTGTGGCTTTAATAAGGTTGTATATTTTGTAGTATAAAAACACACAAAAAAATGTTCGAGACAGGCAGTGGTGGAAAGTACACTTACTCAAGTATGCTTAAGTACAATTTTGAGGTACTTTACTTACAGTAAAATACAGAGGCGGACTCAGGCTGTCTGAGGGGCAGGGGCGAAATAATAAAAAGGGCACCAGCTGCATGCACTGGGGCACCAGCCTGCAGAAAGTTGTGATGCATTTAAGGCAGGGCTGGAAATTAGCACCCGCCACCAGCCAAATGCTGGTAAAATATGAATGTGGCTGGTAGATTTCAGACACAAAATAATGATTTATTATTGAGTGGCTGGTGAATTTGAACATTTATCTGTCAGTGGCTGGTAGATGTTCACATTTTAAAAAGTTAATTTCCAACCCTGATTTATGGTGAAACAGTTCCAAACCCTGGTTAAGATTAAAATTGTTTTATTATGTGACTCAGATTTAAAGTATACCTCTGTAATAAAAACACACAGGGAACTATTAACTAATTAAAACCTTTGGTGAGGCAACTTTTATGCTCCGAGCTGCTNNTAAATTTAAAACCTACCTCTTCAGCCTGGCTTTTGATCAAGAATGGTTTTAAGGTTTTATTGTATTTATGTTGTAAATTTTAATTATTTTATCTGCTATTTTATTATTATCAATATTCGATATTCTTGATCCCTCTCATTGATTTTATTTACTTTATTTTATTTTATTATTCACTTATTTTATTGTATTTATGTTGTAAACTTTAATTCTATTTTATTTTATCTGCTATTTTATTATTATTAATTTCATTCTATATTTTTTAGCCCTCTTATCAATTTTATTTGTTGTTGCTTTTACGGTCTACACTTGTTCTGTCTTATTATCGGCTTGTCTGTCATCTGTGAAGCACTTTGAACTGCTCTAACCTGTATGAAATGTGCTATACAAATAAAGTTTGGTCGAGTTTGATTGAACTAGTTAGAGGCATATAGAGGCCAATTAAATATGTAGCATGTAGGGCAGCCTATATGGCTCTGCATCACCTTTTCTCCATTTTAAGGGCACCCTAAAGGGCACTGGATCAAGTTACCTACAGTAACTGTATTTAAAGCAGTTAAAACAAGCTCCACCTCGACCAACTACAACAATCGAATGCTATACTTACACACTGATGCACATCAGTTTTCTGCAGAATGAGTACTTTTACTTTTGATATTTTGACTATTTTAGCTAATAATACTTCTGTACTTCAACTTAAGTAGGATTTTAAATGTAGGACTTCAGGATTCAGGATTTCAGTACTTCTTCCACCACTGTGCTTAGTCTGTTTGATATCATAGATGATAATACATTTACTGCTCAGGTATTCTATGTCATTCATTTTCATTCAAAATGTACAAAATGGACAACGGAGTAAATTTATAACAGCAGTGGACAACAGGAACACTTTAAATGCTACTGATGATTGCCATCTTGTGGACAGCTACTGGTATAACCTGTATGGAAGTATTCAGATCCATTACTTAAGTAAAAGTATGAAAAGAGTACAAATACTTTGTTAAAAGTAAATTTACTGCATTCAAAATTGTACTTGTACTTCAGTAAAAGTAAAAGTATATAAGTCTTATCAGCTAAATATATTTAAAATATCAAAAGTTAAAGTACTCATTACACAGAAAAAATGACCCCTCTGAGTGTTATAGTTGTAAAATATTTCTGATGCTTTACTGTAGTTGTACTTAAGAACAGTACTTGAGTAAATGTGCTTAGTTACTTTCCACCACTGCTGGTATTATGAGGCACCTGCACATCCATAAATTCTTTGTATGTGCTGGTTAACGATTATCGGCATAAAAAGATGAAAATATTCCTGCACACTGTGGTTGAAACGCTGTCATGTCCATGTAGAATTAAGAGTTTGGAGGGCAAAAGCAAAGCATTTTTTAGTCTCTTTGTGAGTTCTTTTTCTTCCATCTCTTCCATTGTAATCAAGAGAGAAAAGAGCATATTTGAAGACCTTAGACTCTGAAAAACTGAGATGGACATTTGTCACAATGTTACTGTGACAAATCACTTTAGTGCTTAAATCTAATGTAGAACCCAGGGGTGGAAGAAGCACTCAGATCCATTACTTAAGCAAAAGTAGAAATTCCACGGTCTAAAAACACTCTAGTACAAGTAAAAGTGCTGAATTCAACATGTTACTTAAGTAACAGTATACTTCGAATATACTTTTTGATACTTCAAGTATCAAAAGTAAAAGTACAGTATACTGTAGTATAATAAATGTATAGTATTATGCAGAATGGCTCCTTTCACAGTGTTATATTATCATAGAATATTATACTATTTTGTTTTTATCACTAACAAATGCATGTGAGAGAAAGCATTTTATTGCTGTAGTTCATCAATGTGGAGCCAATTTAAGATACTTTATATACTACTGGGTAGATGAGTAGTATAGTATTGCATCATATCATATAAGCATATCATATGTTTATTTATGTAAAAAGAAACCGGTAACTATAAGTGACTATAAGTCAAATAAATGTAGTGGAGTAAAAAGTACAATACTTCCCTCTGAATTGTAGAAGTATAAAGTAGCATTAAATGGAAATATTCAAGAAAAGTATGTCAAAATTGTACTTAAGTACAGTACTTTAGTATATGTACTTAGTTATATTCCACCACTGGTAGAACCATAGACTGTGGGTAGAACCATTAGGAAAACCCTTGGATGACTGTTTACTGCTTACTGCTTACTGCCTACTGCTTATGGTCCAGAAGAAAGTGCATGTTTAATACCAGTACATTTTGATGATTTACAGAAGGTATGCCAGACTAGTTAACACATGAGGACAATTTTTGCCCAGATACAACCTGTTGACTATAAGCAAAACCCTCCCCGACTCCTCCAGTCTTTCATTTCACGTGTAGTATGTCACACAGACAGGGACAGACATAAACAGGTGCTAGGTTGACATTTTCGTAGAAGTGTGGATCAAGAGTCAATAAAAGCTGATTTTTAAATACAATATGCTGAATTTTTGAAGATTAAAGTTGCACATTAGCCCATAAATATGTTTTATTAGGGGGAAAGGGGTGGAGGGTAGAGAGGTAGAGGTGGTGGTGCTAAAGCGTGCTGTTTATCTGTTTTGTTTTCCTCACCAGTTCACTGACAACTGTTAAAGCTTAATATGGGATTTGTTTGATCCCTTATCAGTTGTTCACAACTAAAAACTAAACTGAACACTTTCAACATTCTTGTGACAGACATACAGACAGACTCATGACATCGGATATAGGCTACCAGCAAAAAATTATATTTAGACTTGGCGAGAAAAATAAAGCAGAGACTTCATGCTGCTGCATTTTTTTTTTTACAGTTCACATTAATCACAGGCTACAACTAATTCACCCAGATTAACTTATTTATTGTATATGCCAAATGCAAGGGTTCAGCCAGTGTGAACACATGACAAGTTCACCTCCCTACATGTTGCAAATGCTTCAGATGAAACACTGGAAGACCAGCTTTCTATTTCAAGATTACGCTGAGCATGAAAACTCAACTCAAGCACGCTTGCTTAGAATGTGATCAACAGAGCAGCGCTGAGTTGTGGTGAGAGGCTGAAGCAAATTCATCAGGATATTACAACAATGGATGCTTTGACAGAAGATTTGGCACGGGCAGATGTGGACACTGAGATGACAGTGTTGACACCTGAAGATATTACTGAACAAAACCTCGGGGCCAGTGATGAAGTGGAGAACCTTCGAAACAGGTAACAATCTAATGATTCTTAATATTGTATTCTGGATATATTACAGCAGCTCAAAGCCAAAGTTTTCTCTGTAATGAAGTTTGCTTTGTAGTTGTTGAGCAAAATTAGCATTTTAATTTTCAACAAATCCCAAGTCGTTCAGATGCAACAGTTTATTGTACAGTTATACATTGGATGCATTCCCACATGAAATGGTGAATTAATGGAGGAAATTCCATTTCTATTAACCTGTGTGTGAGTGTTTATGTGTGTTTGCCTGAATGTTTGAGTGCATGTAAATACACTCAGTTGCAGGTTTATTAGGTACACCTAGCTAAAACTAATGCAGTCTTCATGCAGTCCTGCAATAAATCCTCCCTTCATGAAGGTTATAGTGTGAAACATTACAAAAGTGTGAAATGCAAATTGTCTTCTAATTTCAAGATACAAAGTCCTTAATAAGGGGTTGCCAAATGCTGTTAAAATGAGAATTTATTTTTTGAAGCCACATTTTAATAGTTGCAACAGTTTTCTTCCAATACAAGAAGTACTTGTATGACATGACATGTTGTTAGCAGCTTATTCATATTTTCTAAATGTTTCGGGGTCCTTAATATCACTACTGACGATGCTACATTTGTTATGTTTTTGTCTGCTCATTTCCAAGAGCAGGACTTTAAACTCTGCTTTGTGATATTTCCTTTTTTTTTTTTCCACAGACGGA
>NTHP01000080.1:824637-853893 GCA_003416845.1 Oplegnathus fasciatus
GACTTCACTTTATTGATCCTTAAAGGTGTAGTCTACGATTCTAATCCAATACACTTTTGTCAAATTCAGTGAATATCTCCTCACGGTCCACTAGCTTTCCGTTCTGTGTGTGCAGTGAAAAAAAGTCCAGTGTTCATACACAGCCCTGGCTCTGTAAATGGTAAACAAACAGAGTGGCTCTGGTAGAGCCACCAACCCAGGTCGTCAAATACCAACGCTTTAGCCGCGTTTCCAGTAAACACTTCGGTATAATATGTCATAACTTGTGCTCCTACACAGGAGAAACTAATGCTGTGCTTTACTTGTGCGAGTTTGAAGGAGCACTGAAGAGAGCGGTGTATTTGTTTACCTGTTGAGTTCAAATATCAACAACAAACAAGCTTTCTCCAGAATCGTAGACTACACCTTTAAATGGTGACTATGATTAAATCTCACCGATGCTCACCTGCTCATGAATAGGTGACATTCATCAGGCTGCAACGACCTGTTTAAATCTGACTTGGAACACTTGTGCGAGCAAACCTCATAGAAGAAAGTTTAGGATAAGAATACAAAAATGTTCTTGCATGAGGCCCAGTGTAAAAAATGCTGAACCAAAAGGGTTGAATTTCAGAACCTCTCTGAGGACTGGCATCTCGATAGATTGTGTGTATTTCTGTCTCACTGCCATATTATTTCTCTGTTACTGTGCCTACAGTTTACGTGAGGCCGTCCACGATGACAGCGTTCGGCCTAAGATGCAGTGCCTGATGATGGACTCTTCCTTCTCCATGGTAACTATGCAAGGCGAAGACAGCGGGATCGCATGGGAGACGACCCCTAGTCGCTGCACCACACCGTGGGCATCCGAAGTCGGGAGCCCCACTGTGGATCTCAGCTCTCCGGTTGCGGTACGGCCTGCAACACCTGGGTCTGTTCCAGCAGGAAAGATTATCTTCGTCATGGATGAGGAGCTGATTTCAAGACGGAAGAAAACTAAAGAGAGGGTAAGCAGTCAGAAGAGCAAGGCAGACAGACAAGTCCTTGCAGAAAGTTCTGAGAACATCTCAGGAAGGCCGGAGTTAGTAGAAGTCTCACAGCCAAATGTGAAAACCGAAGGAGAGGGAGACGAAGAGGAGCCGAATGATCCTCTGGTAGATAAAGAGCAACGGCTATTCAGCTTAGTGTCTGAGGGCTCTGAAATCCTCAACATTGTTGTTCCTCCAAAACTGGCGACCGTGGATGAAGAGGAGAGCAAAGAAATGGTGGACAACCTTTCTTATCTGGAGGAGAGCCCTGTTCCTAAAGTCAGTGAAGAGAACCATGATTACGATCTGGTGATCTTAACAGGATCAGGTGCAGCAAGTGTTGACCAGGTCAACCCATCACCTTCTGCAGGTTCAAATGTAATGGATCCACCCGGGGCTCCAGTGGCCAGACCTCCGGGCAGAGGAGCTGCAGGCAACGTGGACTACTTTGAGGCGTTCACCCTGATTGATGCCCAGGCTCCAGGAAGTCCTGCGGTGATCGCACAGGGACAGGTGGAACAAGAGGCAGAGGTTGCCACTGAGAGCCAGGACACCAAGAAACCTGTGCAGCCTAATGACAACACCACCACTACAGCAACAACTGTGTATACGGACAAGTCAGACACAATCAGTCTGGAGGAAATCACCAGCGAGCTTCTAGATGAAGTCTTCTACGGTGGGACAGACAACTACCTCATGAAAGACAGAGAGGACGGGTGTGGAGGGGCTGAAGGTATGCCCTCTAGGCTCCCTTCAAAACCGAGCGGTTCGACTTTGTTCGGAAGCCAAGAGGACATCCTGACTCCAATCTTTCTACCAGAAGGACCTCCCAAAATTATCGACCCCATTCTGCTGGAGGAGCCCAAAGCCATGGCCTTCCTTTACACGGACTTGTATGAGGAGGCAATCGGCAGTCGGAAAAAAGAAGAGGACGCAGAAAGTATGACCTCTGAGAAGTCCTTCCACAGCAGGCATTCAGACCGGGAGGCCAGAGGATATTTAGAGAAATATGTCCTTATAGATGAGACTCCTGCAGTGGAAGTGGAACCAACTGATGAAGGAACATGCCCAGAAGAAGGTCCTCGGACACTGTCCCAAGATTTGTATGATTTTGGCGATTTTCCGCCCAAGCCTGAAAAAGGTGAGATGCCAAATTCAGAAGAAGAAATCACAGACTTCTTCAGGTCCAGTGCCAATTCTTCTCCATGTGACGTGGAGCCGTTCCCTCGATCACTCGAAGAGAATGAAATCCAATCAACTACAAAGAGTAAAGACAAGACAAACAAAAATGTCTCCATCAAGGTAGAAAAAGTCGCTGAAATCCCAGTAGATCCACTTAGCATCTCAAGCTTTGAGTTTCTCTCAGAGGAACCTGACTGGGAAAGTACAGATGATCATCCTACAGCCCTGGATGAGAAGGATGTCAGTGTGCATACAGATCAGGATCTGTGGAAACGAGATTCGGAAATGCAAAAGCCAGTTGCCCCTCCCAGGAGAAAGGCAACATCCTCTCTTAAGGCATGTCTGGACCTAACACCTCTGACTCCAGTTGATGTTATTATGCAGGAAACAGAAGAGGCTGGTGGAAAGGAACAGCGGGAGGAGGAGAAAGAGACGGCATCGCCCGCAGAGACTGCCGACGAAGGAGATGGAGAGGAAACGATGCAGCACTCCTTCAATGTTGCTCTATCTGAGAATGTGCTGGCTGCGGTGGAGTCCCCACAAACTGAAAGTGTAAAAGATAGCAAAGAAATAACTGTCACAAACACAAAACCAGCTGCAGCTGAGGAAAGAGACAGTAATACAGTAGAAGAAGAGGAAAAAAGTGAGACTGAAGCATCTGCAAAACAAACTGAACCAGAAGAGATAGATATTAAGTCACCAGAAATGGCTAAAACAGAAGTTTATCCACAGATACAAGGAGATAGTTCAACTGCGTCACCAACTGAACCAGCTAAAGACAAAGGACAGTGTATAATACTTTAACTGGGCTACAGTATTTTCAGGTGTAACGTCAAGTGCCTTGCTGAAGTGTCCTCATTCAAGGTCTTAAAATGAGAGTAGGATTAACTGATTCTCTTAAAACTTCATATATAAAGAGTGCAAAATATAAATGTGTATATCTCAGTCTAGTTTTTATCATTTTTACCCATTTGTACCTGCCTGTCCTCATACTGCATGAATTCAAAAATCAAAATCTTGTCTGAAACAGTTAGTATCACTTTGATCAAATATCCAGGGGAGGCTGTTTTCCTTTGTTTCTCCAGGTTAATCCCGTCTCCCCAGTGTAGACGGGTGGCATTTGTGCATGAATCATAGCATGTTTGAAGGCCAAGAGTGTGAATAAAAAGGGTGAGAGTGCATGTGTCTGTGTTTGTGTGATGTTAGGGTGGATCTTAAGCTATAAATAAGCCCCTCTGGCTGTTAACCTGACACCTTGTCTGAACTAGGAGTCTGTGTACCATGTAACCTCTTGTAAACAGTCAAAAAAAAGAGAGTGTAATATGTGCGAACATGTGCATATTATTCACACATTTTATTTTTGACAGCTTACCTGCGCCTTCTTATTCTTTGTTTGCTTCTTAATGTTTTCCAAAACTGACATAATTTATGCTCAATTAAAAGATTTTAACTGTGTGTACCCGTTCCTACATTGTCCACATCAAATATCAGGCAAAACACTGGATTATGACTTTGGTTAGATGCTTTTTGAAATCAAGGGAACTGTTTTTAGACAGTATTTACCCCATACATAAGGTCATTAAAGCAGGTTTATATTTGCAGATACTGAATTCCCACCTGAAGCCTACTGACCTTGAAGAGGAGACTGAAAACACAGCAGATATTCACACATACATGCATAAATGTGGTATAAATAAGATTTAAAAGAAGTAAAAGTGTAGAGCATGATTGGTATTATGATGTTTTGCAGGGTAATGGTTGTGTTTAAAGGCTTCTGCACACCCTGTTGGGCTTGTTATCATCAGGTTAAATGAGCTTTAGCGCCACGCAGTGTTACAAATAAGCATTTTCCTATTTTCTAACTTCATAAATCTCCTTTTTTCCCTCCACATCGACAGGTGGCAGCTGCGAGTTGATAGCTTACCAAAACAAGCCTCAAGGGCATAGACGTACAGCACATAGAGTGGAAACGCCAATTTTAGCAACTAAATCAACAGCAATTATTAAAAATAAGAAGCTGACAAAATATATTATCAACTGAACTGAACTTGAAAATAAGATAACTCCAAGTTTTCGTTCCCCTGATGTGCGTGTCTGATTTTAAAGCTAACATTGCTAACTCTGTAGTTAGCTGTGAATGTAGCTGCTACTTTAGCTAACAATAGCTGGCTGGGGATGATTAGAGCTATATGATATAAAGAGAATAAAACATAAACTCAGGTAAATGACTTTTATATTAAAATAATTAGCTGCATACCCTGGGAGGAGTAGTTAAACCGGTTCTTGGTGTTTCTAGCTGGTGTGTTTCTATGGCAGAGGTCCCTCGTCGGCGCTGTGTTTGACTACTTGGAGAAGTTAGCTTTGTGCTAACTCCGCGATGGACAATGTCCCCGGTCTTTGCTCGTCAGTCACTTCAGAAGAAAACGGACCAGAAAGCTGTGACAGCTCCTCGATGGAGGATGGATTAGTCGACGCTTTCGGCGACCTGGCTGCCCTCCCTGTCGAGGTTGGCGAGAGAAGACCGACGTGTTTACGGTGCCGGTGAGCTGAATTAAAGTGAAGCTAATGCTAGCTAGCCAAGTTAGAGTGGTTAGACCAGACCGATCCCCCCCTCCCCTTTTCTTCTCTCCTCGAGTAACTGGCATGCTTTAATGAGGGGACAGGTTTAAGTCTCAAGACCAGCTGAAACAGAGAGATGGGGGCTAATAGGCTGGGAAGTAACTGGGCAATCACAGTCTTCAACTTTCCTCCCATGTAGTCGCCCTCAGAAGGTGTGTCTCTGCCCCTTTCTTCCACCACAACCCCTGGAGGTCTCCACGTGTCTGTACGTAGTGCAGCATCCTGCAGAGGTGAGTCTCTAAATATCAAATATGACTATATGTCTCAACACAGAGACTGCATCACAATATTGATGTCTGCCTTTAAAGGATAGGTTCACAATCTGTCAACAGTCAGGTGCCTATATGTCCATTAAAGGTGGAGTATACGATTCGATACGATCCGAACTTCATTCAGAAAATAAGCATTTTAAAAGTTGTTTGCTTGTCGTCTTGCGGATAGACCTGACAAAGCATGAATTCAGATTTTTTACAAGTTGGCATCATGATGTTGTTATTTCAGCATCCTTTTGATCCGTGTATTGCAATTAAGTCACAGCAAAATCTGTTTATTTTGGGATCATACCGCTGTAGTAAGCCAGATTAATTCGGCCGATGTGTGACTTGCTAGATACAGTGAATATTTATTGATTTTGACATACCAATTATTAAACTGCCACACAATGGAGACAGATGGAGAGGCGAATGTTCACAATAAACACAAACGATCCCGCGGTCAAACTCGCTGTTGTCCAAACTGTTGTCCGAGCCACTCTCTGTGTGTTTCCCATTTACAGAGCCAGGGCTATGTATGAACAGACAGCTAGTGGACTGTGAGGAGATATTCGCTGAATTTAACAAAATGTGTATTGGATTAGCATTGTAGATTATACCTTTAAGAGATCCCTTCTTTATGTACTTCCAGAGTAAGTGATGGGGGACACAATCCACAGTCCTTCATCTTTGCGCAGAATACACACCAACGTTTACATGAAGCTAATATGATGTCCTCTTTGTGTAACTGTTCCTCCTCTGCAGCTCAGCATGGAAACACAAAAACACATTAAAAATTATTATGACTTTGGAAGATACCCACTTTATTTGACAAACACAGACTGCTGAAGCCTCACGTAAGCGCCAGAGAAACGTTTTATTTTTCACAGAAAGATGTCCCTCATCTGTTGCAATAGAAGCATGTTTGGAAGGGATCTTGTAATTGCCAGTATGAACAGGAGGAGAGGTCCTTTATTATTTATAATTTCATTAAAAAGTGACGAATGTAATATAATTAGTCCAATATAGAGCTACAATTGAATCAGTCAAAGCTAAGACAGCAGAGGACAGTGTTCATGAGCCAAAAAATGATTTTTGGTGACTAAAACTATATTTCAATCTTAAAAGTCTTTGCATGCAACATTTATTTTATTTTATTTTTGTGGTTAGAGATGTAAAATTTGGCCTTATTTCAGTCTCAGTTCAATGACATTTAGGCCTCATTTCTTGTGAGACTTGCGGAAGGCACAAATACTAATTTTATTATGATGTGTTATTTGCAAGGTTGGCAATTGTAAAATGCTCCTGCCAATGAGATGTACTCCAGTACACCTTTTTACTATTAATCCCACATGCCAGCTAATGACTGTCATTAGCACATCTTTATGAGAGGCTCATGGTTATGATAAATCATACTAACCTCTAGTGTACTTTCAGGAGAGCAGAGTACTTCGCACAGTACCTCTACTTGCTGCTTGTTTGCCACAAGGAAAATGCAATGTCATCGTTGGAAGGAGATTCAATGAGGAAAAGTAAGCAGCATTTTGTTGTTAGCCCGCTGATTTCACGATATTGCAACACTGCGGTCACTGAATTCTTAAATACATTTAGTTTTTGTCTCCGTCTTTTCTCCTCTCAGGCATCCAGAGCTGGCTGCAGTATGTCGGGACAGCAGAACGCTGATCCTGTACCCAGGCCCCAAATCCCAGAACCTGGAGGAGTTGGTGCAGCACCAGGAAGTGGGTGCTGTAAAACGTAATGTGATCATCATAGACGGCACCTGGAGCCAGGCCAAAAACATGTTCCTCAAAAACAGCCTGTTCCACCTGCCTAAACAGGTGTGTACAACTGTCTTATCACATTAAAGTAGGTATAAGGTTTGGCGAAAAACATACTTACTTAAATTGCTGAAAAGAGTTAATAAACTTTTGCCCTCCATTGTCTCACTAAGGCCAATTACAGGTATGTTAAAATGGTCTTCGTTTATCAGCCTAATTCACAAACTTGCTGGAATAGAGAAGAGTGTCCTGTCCACCTGAGACAGTATAAACTCTCCCATTACACCCACTGGTGGCAAAGCGGCTTCACCCACATGAAATGACTAATTGAAGCTCAAAGCAAAAAAAAAAGTCTCTTAAATGTGGGCAAGTGAACACTGTGGACTTATCAGCATTTCTTCTCTTCCCCCTCGTTGTCCTAGTTGTGTTTTGGCTAAATGCAGTCACAGACCAGTTTGGTTTGGCAGAATTAGTATTTTATTTGCAATTTATTGGCAGCTGCCTGTGCAGATTTCTGAGGCTGATATCAATTAGATTAATTAAAAACAGTAAAGCTGGATTATTCTTCCTTTCCTGTGAATCCCTTGTGCAAGGGAAGTCAATTTGAATCCAGCACAGGAATGGCCGCCTTCACTAACCATGAAAACTGTTATATAGAGGTAAATACTGAATACTGAATACATTAAATGACTATTGTTGAAAAAATGTCGACCATAAATAGTATAAAAAATGGGGTTTGATTTCATGAAAATCATAAGGAGTGTTAACTTTAATACACTAAAGCCATTGTCTATTATATGTCAACAGAGTGAGAATACAACACTTACACTACTGATCACCTGTGCTTTGGTTTACCAGGTACAGCTCAACAGGACTCTATCCAGTCAGTATGTGATCCGCACACAACCCTCCAACATCTGTCTGTCCACGCTGGAATGTGCTGCCGTCGCCTTGTCCATCCTGGAGCAGAATGACAACATCCAAGAGGTGATGTGGTGAAATGATTATGATTATTGTGTCTTCTGTGCTTTTTGTTCCACAGGAGTGAACATTAAACTTGCATTAACTGTTTTTTTTTGCCACTTGTAGGCAGCAGAACTGACATACTGTAATATGACCTTTTAAGTTGCTATGGCGAACTTTTATGTTATGGAGCAACATTAGCATTCATTTGGAGTCATGTTTATGTCCACTTGATGAATGCAAGACAATATTTACTCTCCTTTTTAGCTCTGTTTTTGGTCTCCCACCAACTGCTGAGAGAAATATCTGGCTTTCTAACTGCTAAATTCTGACTTTGTCTGCCTGCTGTTTGGTGCTGAGCAGGTAGTGTAGAGTGGGGTTGTGAAAACAGCTGCCTGTGTCTGGAAACGAGGCTGTTAGACTAAACCAGTAAAGTCGCAGGCTGTAAAAACAAAATTATCAGCCGAAAGACCTTAAATGCTCCATAGAGCATTTAAGGTCTTTCGCAGGTCTATAGGAACTGCGGACTTGGATGATAAATCTCTATAGGTTCATTACTATGAGCCCTTTCACATACATGTGGGAATTAGATCCATTGTTAATATAAAAGTATGAATTATTGCAGCTTTAAAGTTACAGACAAGAAGTATGAAATCACTAAAGCCATATTACACACAGCGCATAGATGTTGATTCAGAGGTGCAATGGAAAATGAATACATCTCTTGTATTTTTCATCACTCTTCCCTTTGCCATCTGTTTGCCCAGGTTCTGCTGAGGCCCCTGAAAGCCCTGTGCTCCTTCCAGCTGCAGCACGGTGCTCAGATTCATCATAGCAAGGAGCATCTACTGAAGAATGGCATGTATGACAAACCCATGCCCAAGAACAAGCGCAAGATAAAGAGGATGGAGAAACTCGTCACCGACCACAACATCTGCCCAAGATGAGGGAGTGACTGAGCAGAGAATCGGGGCTAGACTCATCTCTGTGCACACAGCTGTCTACGCTGCACAGGACTGTATCATCAGGGCAGCGTGTAGCAGCATCAGGGTACAGATGTGGAAACCACTGGACTTTCTGGGAGTTTAGTTTTTCTTTTTTTTAGATAATTGCTGTATGCTGGTAAATGTTATTTATGTATTTGTCATTAATTTTAAATATATTAATGACAAATTAAAGTTGTAGTGTAAGTGTCATGGTGTGACAATAAATCAGGTTTCATTGTTTTAAAAACAGTTTACATTGTTCCTCCCTGCACTTTATAAACACTATGGTGGTTCTGTTGTGATTGACTGCTAATGGAAGGGCTGATTCCACCGATGTTTTTTAATAAGCAAATTCTTCATTCAGATATGTTACAAAATAAAATATACCTCTAAAACCTGTGTGATATTCCATGAAACTACCAGACACACACAATACAGCAGTAAAAAAGTGACGCTTCAATTGAGAATTGAACTGTATGTGAGGTAATTTGGCTCAGAGCACTTTCCAATAAACAGTAAGGTACAATTTGGCTGTAATGTTTTTTAAATACTTACAAGGTCTACAAGGAATTTTTATTCAATATTACACAAAGCAATTAAAGTAAGTTTGACTGCATAAGGTCCCCTGTGCCATATATAACATCTTAATGAAATAAGAAGAAATATAAGAAATCTTATTTTCAAGTCTCTTGTAAGTATCAAACTTCCCATTTCATCAAGCGTAAGCCTTTTTAGAAACTGGATTTTAGCCCCTTGTCATCTTAGTAAGAAGTGATCAAGTATTTGCAAATGCTGGGAAGCGAATCAAACGCTCATTAATTGTAAACCAGGCAGGTAAAGTGATTTCTGTATGCAGACATGATGGGTTAATGAAGTCTGTTTAGTGCCACTGTTTAACACTGTCGTGTCTTCAAGGACCAGATTACACATTGAATTAATAACATATACACAAGTTACCTCCTATAAAGAATAATTAAACACTATTTCAGCCTCTCAGTCAGCTATGCACAAGTCTGCTATTCCTTCAAAGGAACTCTGGGATATTACAAGTGGTGGGCCCACATTGGGCAGCAAAGAGAACATTTCAAACACTAGACTGTAGTAAAGTGAGATTTTTCTTCCATATAATAATAATAATGATAGTTTTAAGAAATGTTGAAATAGTATTATATATTGTTTTTCAGTGTATAGAAAACGTGTGCACCTGTATACAGCAGTGAACCCTCAAAGGGAGTCAAACTTGTTCTGTCTGTGCATATAATAATGAATATAGAATGCCTTTACCTGGACTACCGATACCAGTTACACTTACCTATTTAGCTGTAAAAATGCATGTTTTTGCAGGTCTTGCATGGTTCTCTGGCAGCTCATTAAAAAATCAGAGGTAAAAAGTCACAGTTCCTAGGACTATTAAACATGACTGGAAACACATATAAGACCATATATTTATTAGTTTTTCATCTTCTATATTAGTCTTAATCAAAATGAAGTGAGTAAACGACACAGCGCAGAGGAAATAGAAATCATGTTAAAATAAAGTACAATATATAAATAAATGATTAAAAATCATGGGCATGAGCACAGCTTTTTATTAGTGCAGAATTTAATGGTCTGCAAGTATTGCTCTCATTCTTATGGAAGCCCATTTCCACCAATGTGATGGGGAAAAAAAGACCCTGTAAGTCATTATAATGAGAAACTTTATGACTTAATATCTCAAAATAATGACTTAGCATCTCAAAATAATAAGAAACTTACTCAAAATAATGAGAAACTCTCAAAATAATGACTTACTTATCTCGAAATAATGACTTAGTAGCTCAAAATAATGACAGTTTCTCAAAATAATGAGAAATTTTCTCAAAATAATGAGAAATTTTCTCAAAATAATGACAAATTGACTTAAAATAGTGAGAAATTGACTTAAAATAATGAGAAACTCTCAAAATAAGGACTTACTTATCTCGAAATGATGACTTAGTATCTCAAAATAATGAGAAACTTCTCAAAATAATGAGAAGCTGACATAAGTCCTTATTTTGAGATACTAAGTGATTATTTTGAGGAAGTCTCTCATTATTTTGAGATACTAACTCATTATTTCGATTAAGTGTCTCATTATAATGACTGATAGGATCTTTTTTTCCCCATCACATTGTCGGTAATGGGCTTCCACACATTCTACATGGCAAACAGAGAAAAAGTAATTTTATTGGTGAACTTATATTGATGTCTTTGAAACGTGTGTGTATTTTCAGTTGACAGTATTTTGTAACATGCCTTGAAGTTGCCTCTGGCTGAACTACTGCGCATGCGAGTTTCATCTCGGCCCCGGTCGCTCCGCCATCTTTGTCGGCTACCCATTGTTCACTCTGGAGCTAACAGCGGTGGCAAATCAGTTCATACTGCGCAATAAAATAACTTGACAGTGTTACAGGCAGCTGCCCGCGACAGTCGTGGATTTGCTCTCAGGGTTGCGACTTGTTCTCGGCCAGCAAGTTAAGCAGAATGGACGATGACCAGCCCAAAACCCTGTAAGTGTGTCTGCGTTACCGTTAGCTAACCACTTGTGTTCGTCACGTAGCTAACATTCAGTGGCAGCGCATTATCCAGGGCGCACTCCGGTCTCTAAACGTCGCTTTCTCTGCCTCGGAGAGACTCAAACTCAATTAGAAATCCAGATTTTGTTTGTGGTTTTGCGCATGCTTTCGATAAACATAACCTAACACGACTTAATAAAAGCTAAATACGTCGTATTGATGTAACCTCTTTTAAATTCGGCACATTCGTTAACGCTGGCCAGCAAGAAAAAAATCTCCAATTAACACTCCTCGTCAAGGAAAACCCGGTGTAAAAGTTGAATTGTTATTAAAATACACAGTGTTTGGTGTGTTTTGCCTATGCCGAATGAAATAGTGACTTGTATATATTAGCCAAATATATCAGAGACTGGTCTACGCTGCAAGTAAGTCTGTCGATATGCAGGAGAACGCTGAACTGCCAGTTTTTTCCATGGAGTTTGGTGTGCCATCGCTTCCATAACGTTGGGCGATAGAATAAATATTGTATAGGCCTAGCAACATATTTGTATGTATAATGTTGTTTCCAGTAACCTCGCTAAATGTTAACACAGGCTGGCGTTGATGTTAAAATTGTTTTTTTTAAAAACGGGTTATTTTTGTTACCAGGGTAAGATTAACTTAATTCTATTTAAAGCCAGCAGTGATGTAAGGACAAGGTCAATAGCTGAGATTTCAATAATGTTAGGTGTCCCTAGCTGCACTCTATGTTTGGCTGAAGAGCTGATTGTTAAATGCAGACTACAGAATCCTTTGCCATAAATGGCCTTGAGATTTAATGCATTTACTTGAATCTGCATATTACAGGGTGCTGGTATCTGTTGTTTTTTTTGTATTTACACATGCATCTGTCTCTATATGGTAAACTTTCTAATGACAAAATCGTTCTGGACTGGTCCATTTTAACAACAGTGCTGGACAACAGCAGCAGGTTATATTAGAGGAAGACCAAAGATGAAGATTTTACCTATACCTACCTAGTGATGTATACAGAGATAGTTCCTACATTTTGCATGTATGTAAATTAATCTAAAAACACCCCCAGAGCCCAGAGTGCCTCAGGAACAAGTTCACAAGTCACAGATTATGAATGATGTTTATCTCCCAGGTTAGAGTCACACCGTAGCTTGACCCTGCTTCAGCGCCCACACAAGATGTCAAATCACCAATTAAATCACTAAATAATAGTAATTAGAATTATCTGTGTCTTCTGTCCATTTTATTTTTTTGTATCTAGGTATGTGGGGAATCTGTCCCGGGACGTGACAGAGGCCCTCATCTTGGAGTTGTTTGGCCAGATTGGACCCTGCAAGAGCTGTAAAATGATTGTAGATGTGAGTTCATGTGCCATCTTTTTCACTCTCTCTTGCTGTTTCCCCTTTTGCCTGAGAATTTACTTTGGCTACAAAGCATGTCCCTTTGGCAGTGAAATCCGAGGACAACTGTCAACAGTTTTTCCTTTTGAGAATTCATACATGAACACCTTGCTTCCCACCCCTGTGATCTGATTTAGTCACTTGTTCTCCTCCTCTGATGTTCATCCTGTTGATCCACAACTATTTTTCCAGTGGCCATTAATATTGCATTCTCCCATTTTAATGCTAAAGTATGATGTCATTATATGTACTAAGTATAATGGCCACAGTGACAGTCCAGCTGATATGAAATTGCTTTTTTTGTCTGCTACAGCTACATATCTGCTCTGTAAATCACTTGTCTTGTTCTTTTTTTTTTGAGAAAAAATCAAACCCAAAGGGGAGAAATTTACATTTAATATTATTTGGTTTCATGATGGTCCCTCCTACTGTTGATTCAATGGAATACCGTTAGATATCCGTCTACGTAGGTGGAGATCTTATTTCGATACAGCCAATCAAATCTTGCATATAGCTTATCTAACTTACAAACATGAACACACGTCTTATCCAGCACCTAACGTTTTGAACGAGCGACCAAACAAACATTCCTTAGGAAAAGTGCACTGCTAACGTCAGTTTGCAGGCTAGATAGCTGTTCAGCAGCATGTAAATGTACCTGCAAATGTCACTTTGGTCCAGTTAGATGCTGCTGTGGTTCTTACTCTTCAGCACCACTAACAACACGCTGTCTGCACATGACATGCTACAGTGCAAGTTTGTTTACTTTGTCTCTCGTTCCCTGTGGTGTAACACCAGCACTCTGCTGTCAATCAAACACCAACATGCCCCTCCAGTCGGCTAAGATTAAAAGAAGTATTTCTGATATTAACACAAATACCGTTTTTTCCTTTTAATAATACAAAACAATTAATAATACATTTAAAAAAAACATCAATATTATTTTTGACGAAAAGGGATGGCTAAATGTGATTTCAGTTGGACTTTAACGTTTGTGTTTCCTGTCCACTCCAGACAGCAGGTCATGATCCGTACTGCTTTGTGGAGTTCTATGAGCATAGACATGCCACTGCCACAATCGCAGCCATGAATGGTCGGAAAATTCTGGGTAAGGTAAGCTATCATATCTCCTGGGTGAGTTGCCTAGGGCAAGGCTGGGTGGGCAGGGATGAAGTGAAGCGGCTGGAAACACTTGTGTCTTGTTAAACTTTATCTTACTGCCCTGGTCCTGCTCCACTTCACTTAATTTGTTTTATTCCCCATTGCACATTTTTCTTCCGTGCACAGTCTGAAATGCCCAGGGTGGGAACACTGTAACCTTACTGCTGTGAAGTATCTGAATCCTAAAAACATGATTTGGTTGCTTTTATTATTGTTTCCCAGTGTCTTGCTTTCTCATGGTTGTAACACAAGTCAGTAGATACTCCATGTGGTCCATGGATTCAAAACATGAAAGCCTTGATGGATACAAAGTAATCACTAAATAAATGATGAGATTGTTATAGTGTATTCTGTCTTTTTATGTGTTTGTGGTAGGTTTAGGACGGTAAACGATTGTGAAAAGGTGTTTTGCTTTTTCATTCCTCTACAAAGGGAGAAGAAAAGTAAATTCAGTGCAGTACTTTTTACAGACTGATGAGGTTTATTAAATATTGACACCATTTATGATTTAATTTAGACCGAAGCTTATATTTTGCACAGGCACTGAAGCTATGAATATTTCAATTATATTTATTTTAGCAGTATTGCCATCACCACACAATATTTGATCTGTGCAACAATACAAATGAAGTTTGTGTACGCACAAGAAAGCTCAAGTTTTTTAAATTAAAGCAATCAACTCAAGCCATTGTTCAGTGGGCTGCAACTACTGATGAATTGATTGTTTGGTCTATAAGATGTCAAATAGTGAAAAGGCCCAAGTTACATATTCAGGTGTCTTGTTTTGTCTGACCAACACCCAAGAATTGTTTAATATTATATAAAATTATGAAAAGCAGCAAATATCTACATTGGAGAAGCAGGAGTCAGTGAATTATTTGTTATTTTTATTCAAAAATGACCTGAAATCAATTAATAGTCAATTATCAGAAAAGTTGCAGAATAAACTCATTTTTTAGAGTTTAGGCATTTCATCAATTATGGTTAGGAAGGCATTTTAAAAAGCCTCAATCAGTTGACTTTTCACATGTTGTGTGTTGTTACGGTTCGGGGTCAGTTGTCACCACACTGACATGTAGTTGTTATAACGAATGGTTTCCACTGTTACAACAAATACTGAACATTATAAGCTTTAAAGGCAGGATTTTTGCAGGGTTTTTTGTATTAGATGACAGTACAGGCATAGCTAATAAACTGATAATTTACATTGTGTATTTATACAGGTGTAAACAAAGTGCTTGTTTTTTATTGTCACTTCATGCGCCATGCTGTCTCTGTTTTAATTAAGGTTTTCCTTGAGTGAGTTTTCCATCTGTGTATGAATTAATTTGACATGGCCCTGCTGTGTAATCATGCTAACTTTCTTTGATCTACTTTAATTGATGCTCTTCTGTGCCCCTACGTCTTTACTGCTATGTGTTCTTTTGCAAAGTTATTTCCACATAGAATCCACATAAGAGCAACTTCAAGAGAAATACATTCAGTTGAAAATATTTTATCCTCAACAGGTATTGAAGGACCATTTGAGGAGTATAACAAGTTCGTAAAAATCACTTGTTTGTAAGTCCCTTGTTATTTGGACCTTACTTCCTACAGTTTTGCTCCAAATTTTTACTAGACTGAGACTGAAATGTTCCTGCATATGAAGGTGAAATCTTGATTATCCCTTTATATTCTCCACTGTATTTTACTGTTTTATTAATTAATGCAAAGGTATGTAAAATTAGATAATAACAATGGATAAATCAATTTGTAGTGGTGGTTTAAGAACCCAAGTGTGGCATACAGAGACCACCTTATTAAAACAGTTCTCAATCACAAAATATAACCTAAGTAAAAGTGGTGTGTGACAAAACCTCTAATCAAAGAAAAAGCACCTTCCTCTCCTCTGCAAGCATACGTCACTTCTCACCTTTCTCCTCTTCCTCGCTCTCTACAACTGTCTCTTGCAGGAGGTCAAGGTCAACTGGGCCACGACGCCAACCAGCCAAAAGAAAGACACAAGCAGTAAGTAGTTCAAGTCTCAAGGTTACATGGTTTCTTCTTCAAGGTTCAAGGAGGGTTTCAAGGTAGAATTTATTGTTATTCTCTTCATGTACAGTACTCCAATACTACTACTAATATACAAGAGAACTAAATTGCGCTGCAGTTTACACAATAAGAACAGATACAATTTTTTAAGAAAAACAAAATAACACAAGTACAAAAACATTAAAGTGCAAGTAGTATTAAGTTAAATAAAGTGCAATTAATTAGAAGTGCCATCACAGGTAAGGATGTGCCTCGTTTCATTAAAAACAGTTGGAATGGATAAAAAAACCTGCAACAGTAAAATAGAAGACATCAAAAATGGCAACAGGGATAGTGACACTAGCTGCGTAGTAATTCTTCACAGTACGTTCTTGGCGTTAGACATACCGGTCAGATAGGGAATGTTTTTATCATTGAATTGTAAATAACACAAACTATTATATCACACTGTCTGTGTTTTTACTGTGGTAAATAATTGTTTGTATGAACTACAATGTGAATGTATGTTTGTTTGTTTTTTAGGTCACTTCCATGTTTTTGTTGGAGATCTCAGTCCTGAAATTACCACAGATGACATAAAAGCAGCTTTTGCTCCATTTGGGAAAATATCGTAAGTGTATTCTCATGATCATTATTAGTCTGTGTAATTCTATATTTCACTTTTAAAAGACCAAATCCAGCAACATGTGAGTTCGTCTCCCAATATTTTCAGACTTCACCAGCCAGTCTGTGGCTCTCAGCCCAAAGCCTAATGGTTTCTACTGGTTTCAGTTTTTAAAAGGCTCAGTCAAGTCAATTTTATTTATATAGCCCAATATCACAAATCACAATTTGTCTCAAGAGGCTTTACAATCTGCACAGCATACAGTGCCTTCTGTCCTTAGACCCTCGAATCAGATTGGGAAAAACTCCCTCAAAAAAAACTTTGACAGGGAAAAAATGGAAGAAACCTCAGGAAGAGCAACAGAGGAGGGATCCTTCTCCCAGGACAGACAGACATGCAATAGATGTTGTAGTCATTTTACTAAAACAGCTGCGCACTTTTTAGCAAACACTACTAAAATAATAGTAAATAGTGAATTTGTTGAGGACTATTTTTAGTGGTGGATTACTTGTTAGTAGGATCAGTTTATTGTTGGTTTTGGTCTTTTTATGGGATTTGTTGACATTAAGAAAAATATAAAATATTGCCAGCCTCATCCTTAAAATGCTTGTTTTCACCCCAAGTCTTCTATATATAAAACTTTAAAATGCCCCAGTTAAACAATAAATTAAATGAAATGTCATTATTGAGGTATTGGTTGATAATATCTTGAATGTAATAATATCATTAAATGAATTTCTTAACTAACTGTGTGTTATATTTGTCCGCAGGGATTGTCGAGTGGTGAAAGACATGGCCACAGGTAAATCTAAAGGCTATGGCTTTGTCTCCTTCTTCAACAAATGGGTAAGTGTGCCAATAATGCCCATGTGTTAGAGGACTGAGAAAACATTAGTAGGTTCTGATTGTTGACTTATTGTTGAAGCCAAGGTTTACAGTAGTAAGATGTTGTGTGTTTGCTGTCGGTGACTCAGGAGTCTGCATGTTTGCTCTGTATAATCAGGATGCAGAGAATGCCATACAGCAGATGGGAGGACAGTGGTTGGGAGGGAGGCAGATCAGGACCAACTGGGCCACAAGGAAGCCTGCTCCTAAAACTACAAATGAAAGTAAGTTCAAATCGGTCTTAGCCCTCTTAAGGTGGTGCTCTGTAGGTGTGCACACTTTCCAAGTTTCCATTTTATGTTTGTTTCCTTCTGTGCATGAGAATGTCACAGGACCAGTAAACACTTTAAAAGTCAACCCATAAGTGAAATTTCTATATTTGATTTTTAATTCATTATTAGACAACTTTAGTTTTCTTTCTTTCGTCAGTGCAGTGCAGCACACACAGTAGAGGCAGGCAGTCGTATTATAAGAGATTACGTGAAATATTTTATGAAAAGGCAAAAAATTAAATAAAAACTGTCCTAACTTTTCTTTTAAGCAACCAATACCAAGCAGCTATCTTTTGACGAGGTGGTGAACCAGTCCAGCCCCAGCAACTGCACCGTCTACTGCGGGGGAGTCACAACAGGTCTCACAGGTGAGTCTTACTTTGTCCACGCGATTAAGCTGCAGGTTTCTAAGCACTACTTGCACCTGGAATAATAACAGTTTTATTTTGTTTTCAGAGCAAATTATGAGACAGACCTTCTCACCTTTCGGCCAAATAATGGAAATACGTGTTTTCCCAGACAAAGGCTACTCATTTGTGAGGTAAGCTGACTTTTTGGCAGCCATTTATTTGATGCAATGAAGGCTTAAATGTCACATATGAACCTCGCTTATGTGCAGGATGACTTGATATTAAACAGTCTGATATCTAACTCTTTTCTGTGTGCAGGTTCAACTCCCATGAGGCAGCAGCTCATGCCATTGTTTCCGTCAATGGCACATCCATAGAGGGCTATGTTGTTAAGTGTTACTGGGGCAAAGAAACAACAGACATGGTTAGCCCCATACAGCAGGTACAGATGCCACAGGTATGCACCAGGATTATCCCCAACGCAACATTAGATCAGATTTCTGATGGTGGACTGCTGCAGTGCTTGTTCATTTGACTGAGAGATTTTCAATCTACTGCTGTATGATGTTGGTGCAATGTGATACTCTGCCTCCTAAAATATGATTCTGTATGTCAGCAGAACACGGTGAGCTTTGCGGCGCAGCCCTACAGTCAGTGGGGTCAGTGGTACAGCAACACGCAGCAGATTGGTCAGTATGTGCCCAATGGATGGCAGGTGCCGAGCTATGGAGTGTACGGACAGACCTGGGATCAGCAGGGCTACAAGTGAGTGCCAGAGATGACCCAGGATCAAAACAGCTCGAGAGTGAATGTGACAAAATGTGTTTCTGTTTCCTTATCAGACAAAATACTTCTCGTGTTTTCATGCAGCCATCTTGCTTCTTTCCCCTCCCTGAACCTGTTTATGTCTCGCTCTGCCAGTTACTTTAACCACCACAACACAAAATGGGAGTATCAAACGTGATCATATCATGCTATATTCGTATTCCCCACAGTAACCGTGTTTACATTGTCTCACTCACTTTGTGATACAAGCAACAGTGGCAAGGTCCGTCTTGTTTTGTTACTGAATACTCAATATAAGTCATGGTGAGCAGAGGGTTTGCAGTGGAAATGGCTTTGCTAGATGTGTGTTAGTGAAAAGGAGACAATAACGCGACCTTGTTTCATGTTGTCTTCTTGGGATGGGTATCAAGAACCGGTGCCAAATTGTCCGATCCATCGGAATCGTATGCCTCCGAGCTTATCAATTCCTTTTATCGATGCTGGCATGTTTTGCTGACAGTTGCGCATTGCAAAACAATGATGTCAAACTCATGCATCTACGCCGCTGGACACTTGCAACAAGAAGGAGTCATGGCGGAGAGGAAGAAACGGTCCAAAGCGCGGCTTCATTTCACAAAGAAAGATGACAACAGCGCTACTTGTAATGTCTGTAATGTCTGCTTCGGGGGAGATGTGTGTCAGCCTCCAGGGCAGAAGTCGATAACGTTACTCACTTCGGAGTTCCCTTCGCTCCACCCAGCAGCTGGGAAAAGAAGAAATGGGAAACATCTGTTGGTCTTGAGGAGCTGCAGCATTTATTTATGCACAAACTGTTTCCCCCACTGCACATTCACTAGCTCCTGATAACTTCACCGCTAAACTTTCCTCTCCTCGGCTCGCTCACTCATTTGCTCACCCCGCATTCACCGTCACACTCTCTCTCCCTCACTCGTCCACATGCTCACTACGCATTATTCTCAAAATGAGCTACGCTACTTTTACAACTGCAGAAACACTGAGCAGCACGTCCGTTACTGAGGGTAAATGTTATAATAACATTAACGCCACACAGGCACGCTTTGCAGATTTTTTTCTTTGACTAAGAAAACCTAAATGAAAATGAATGCTGTGTTGTGTTCAGACTTGGAGATGATAAAACAGTTGCGTTGATGCTGAAAACCTGTGTAGGCCGGCTTTTTTCCACATGAATCATCAATAAGAATCTATAAGGGATTCGATAAAGAATCGGACCGATAAGCAGAATTGATAATGGCATTGGTATCAATAAAATATTATTAATTCCTATTGTCTTCACTCTCAACAATCTACCGATCATCAGAAACTTGTAGGACAAAACACACACACACACATATTGGGGTTTTTTCTGACTCCGTTTGTCTAACTATTGTTTCTGTCTGCTGTTACAGTCATTTACATGCTGGTGCCGGATGGACAGGCGTGGGCGCAGTGAGCAACGGGGGCATGGTGGAGCCCGGGCAGGGAGTCAACGGGACGGTGCTAACCAACCAGGCTGGCATGAGCACTGCTGGCTACCACACCCACTGATCACTGATCACAGTAGCCCTCTCTGAGCCTCTGAGGCCACAAGGATGATACTCTGCCGGGGGAAGGAGCGCATTAGATGCGCTCTCTCTGTTACCACACAAAGTTACTCTGTTAGTTATCTACCAGCCCATAACCTCACCCACTGCCCAAATCTGCAAGTGTAAAGAAAACAATCCACTCCAGAACACTTTAACACTGTTAGAACAGCCATCGCTAATGCACCTTGCATTCCTGGGCCCATTTTATTGTTTGGCGTATTTTTGTAATGCCTGCAGATAACTGGCCAAATGTAAATTATACGACCGTGTCAAGATATTTCTAGTACAGCCACATTTTAGTTTAAAAGCAGGAAATGTTCAGCTAATGAAATCTACAGTAAAACACCAGGTTTTTGTTTGTTTTCAGCCCCTCAGAGCCAAAGAGCAAGGGCAGATGTTTACCAATGTTTAACAATCATACAGGGAGAAGAGGCTACCAGCTTTGCCACAGAAAGTACTCAACAGTCCGTAGTAATGCAATGTATTGAATAAGGGGTGCGGTTTTTATTTTTCGTCAATTGGAACCGCTTGCTCTCGCTGTTGGTTTGTCCACCTGTCGCTAAAGTGAAACACAAGTCCAGGCAAGTTCTCAGGGTGTTGTCAAGTCATTCTGTGAAACGTAGGAAATCACTGAGTAGAAGCAGGCAGGCTGAGGGAAAGTGGAGACCACAAAACAAGTAAAATTCAGCACTCCTTCACTTCATCTCCTGGAACGGACTGAACAGACCGAGGATCCAGTCTGTGGATAACAAACGTGTGTGTGCTTGCGTGTGTGTGCATGAACTCTGATGCTTTTACACACAAGACGACGTCCAGTTCATCTTCCCCCTGAAACAGAAAGGACTACGCCATCTTTTTTTTTTTTTNTGCTGTCATTATCAAGTGTCATTTTTTTTTTTGAGCAACTTTAAAATGCTGACGTTGTATAAAGAGCTTTTGCCTTTTTGTGTTTCATTTCCGGACTGTCTTATAAAGAAACGTTGCAGTGACACCATCGAATCATGTGACACGTGAGACCTTTTATGTTTGTTTATAAAACATTAAGTGGCTGTCAACTGTCAACTTTATTTTTTAAATTAGATTTTCAATATCTCAAATAAACCAATTGCAGGGATTACTGCCACACTTATCTTACTTATAGGCAGACAAATATTGCACAAACTTATCTTTTCACAAAAATTTGAAATACTAGGGTTTTTTTTATGTTTTTGCATTCCACTTTCTTTTGTAATTTCCTTTGGAAGTCTGTTCAATTGTGCTGAATCTGTATAAAGACAACATGTTAATTAAGGAAGTGCGCTTGCTTCTGGTTGGGGTAATGGAGTCCAGAAACAGCTGTTTGACAGTAGCATCCCTGTCCAGTGCTGGTCCGTGTACAGTAGAGACAGTGCAACATTTGATTCTTCCAGAGGCTTGGTGACGAGCAGCATTGCTATGCAATGCAAAAGCCTTTCGATTGACAAGTAATACATAATTTAAGTTATTCTGTTGTAAACCTAAATAACGATTGTTTTTATAGACTAAGAAACAACCTTGTGAGGATCAGATTTTTTGCACTGTGGCCACCATCATTTTTAATATAGTTGAAAAATCCATTGTGTTGCCTTATTATCAGTGAGTTACTTTTAATTTAACCAAAAATCATCCAAGAGTAGGCGGTGCCTAAGAATGTTTTCAACATATGTTTTGGCGAGGAAAGTTCTGTTGATGCTTCAGTGACATGGTTTGAGTTTTTGCTTTGTCCCATTAAAATGCTGATGCTTAAAACAGCTCCCATTCACACTGTTTACATCTTCTCTTTATAACCAGGTGGAACATGTGGCGCGGAGAGTGGAGGGTTTGACAAAACATCACTTATTGATGCTTATTTACAGCACACTCCTGTGGAGGCATAAGTCTCTTGAGCTTGTAATATGTTATCTGTTACCTACTATTTATATAGTACTGTATAGGGCTACAACTGACGATAATTTACATTATCGATGAATCTACTGATTATTTCCTGGATTAATTGATCAATTTAATCTATGAAAAATTGTTAAAAAATGTTTTGAAGTCCAAAGTGAAGTCTTCAGATGTTTTGATTTGTCTGACCAAAAGTCCAAAACCCCATTCAGCTATTCAGTTTATTATCATATATAACAAAGAGAAGCAGCAAATCTACACGTTTGAGAAGTTGGACCAGAGTGTTTAGTTATATTGCTTGAAAAATGACAAACTATTTATACATTATAAAAATACTTAATTGTTTTCTGCCAGTCGACTAATGGATTAATCAACCAATTGTTTCAGCTCTAATGTAGTAAAATACAATATTATTTACTTGTGCAGTGAGTGGACAAGAAAAAACCTGAGTTTTATACCTGGCAGTGTGGAGTGGACTTTGAAACAGCATTTCGACCTTGTAAAGCTTTATTTTATAGATTTCCTGATCATTTCCAGGGACGTTTCCTGGTGTGTATGAGTTAGTATATTTCTTTAGAGAGATTATCTGTATTAACTAGAGTTTTGAGTAAGTCACATGTTGGGATATTTTTTCATTTTTAAACAGGTTGCAGGTTCAGCCAGAATTGTGATGAATAAAACTGATCTTCAGTAGTTTCAAGCTCTTGAAGACAGAAACAAAAGAGATTAACCTCAAACCCAACTTTTTACTTAAGTAGAAGTACTAATACTACACTGTAAAAATACTCCATTACAAGTAAAAGTCCTGCATTCAAAATGTTACTTTTGTAAAAGTAGGTAGAATTAGGAAAATGTACTTGACTCTTAAAGTATTATAGATCATTAGATTATTATTACAAAAATTGGCAGGATTTTACTGCCAATTTTTTATTATTTTGTATAGAACTGCAACCAATGATTATTTTCTATATTAATCGATTGATTGATTGATTGATTGGTTTGTAAAAACTCAGAAGACAGTGAGAAATGCCGTCACAATTACCCAGAGCCCAAAGTGACACCTTCACGTGTTGTTTGTCCAACCAGCAGCCCAAACCTCAACATTAAAAATAAATTAAAATTATTAAAATAACTTATACACCTATATTTCCCTCTAAGTATAAAACTCTAATAATTATTCAAATATATTGTGAGTTGATGCATTATAATCTCTTTTGGAAACGTGTTTTCTTTCTCGTTTTAAAAAAGGCCAAAGTCGAACAGAAGATACCTGAAAACTGATCTCAACTCAAGCATTCGCCCGCAAGCCTACATGAACTACACCTCCCATGATTCCGCGCTCTCAGATAGACCGCCCCCTCCCTATTCCCCCCACGTGATCGCCTCCGACCAATCGAGAGTGTCGTTACAGGCGCAATGCGGTTGTCGGGATGTAAGGAGGAATGGCGACGGTCGAGACGATTTTGGAGGCCAGAGTCGAGCTGAATTGGACCAAACAGAAGCGCATCACAGGTAGTTTAAACATTTGCTTTAAAACACACGCGCTGTCAGATCAGGTGTGGCCCAGGTGGTGTCTCTACAGCCAGGTGGTGCAGCTTTATACACAAACGTGATGCATTTGAAGCAGGATCTAGTTACAAAGCATTTTACTATGTAGTCAAATTAGCAAAACTTAAGGAAGCAGTGTGATTTTAAATAAAGTTTAATATTGCAATTTTAATTTTGTAATAAAACATTAAGACTGGTTATTTTCACTCATAATATGTTGTCACATTTTTGTTTCTTTTTCCCTCTTTGTCAAGTCCCATCACTTCAAACTCTTACTGACAGAGAGTCCCAACATGGAGACTGAAGTGACGGTGTCCTCCTCATCCAGCCTGGTCTCATCCTCCGCCCCTCAGACCTCCACCGGCCAGGCCAACCTGGCAGCAAAACAGAGGGACAGCAGAAAGACCGCATCCACAACTCCCTCCTTTCTCTCCAACCTGGGGAGGGCCACCCTGCGGGGCATCCGCAAGTGTCCGCAGTGTGGCGTCTACAATGGCACCCGTGGGCTCAGCTGCAAGAACAAGGCCTGCGGGATTTCCCTCAGGAACGCCTCGGCTGCGGGCAGGAGCAGCAAGAAGTGTGCAGTGGAGGTGGTGAAGGTGATAATAGACAGCGAGGAGAGAGGGGGGAAGGAGCGAGAGGGCGGAGGAGTCCTGGTAGGGGGCTCGGGTGGAGGGGTGCAGGTGTTTTCGGTGTGTCATAGAGGAAGAGGAGCCACAGCCACGCAGCTGGGCTTTGTTGAACTAGTCCCCACTGATACTGCCATAGCGACAGGCGACGGAGCCACCCTGCTCACCCGCATCAACCTGGGCCGCTGCTTTTTGCCTTCCTGCAGGCAGGGTCAAAGGTCAAATCAGGGCGAGTCCGAATCAGCGGTGGCCAGCTCCAAACAGTCGTCCGACAGCCTCTGCGTCCACATCAAGCAAGCCATAGAGTGCCGGAGCCGTGCGACCCCGCTCACGTTAAAGAGCTCCATCTTGGAGGGTTTGCAGGCCTCCATTCAAGCCAGGGAGGAGCTGTGGAGGCTGGCCACAGAGTCCCCAGGGCCCCTGGTGCAGCGCGTGGCGAAAGACACCCTGGTGGTGAAGTGCCACACAGATTCCCAGCATCCTCTGGGCCTGCTGCATCTCACCGTAGGTGCAGGCGGGCTGTCTGAGGTTTTAAAGAGCGAGAGAAGGAGCAGAGAGCAGCAGCAGCAGCACGCCATTTTCCACTGTGCCTGTCAGGTGAGCAGCAGAAGAAGCAGACCCGGCGTCGATGGAGCAGGCGGATCCACCAACTCTCACCCTCCTCCCGGCTCGGTCACATCGCAGCCCTGCCTTCACTTCTACGCCTGCGTGTGTGCCTTTGCAAGCGATGAGAAGCTGGCCTCAGAGTTCGCTGCTTTCATCAACTACACCTCCAGTGGTACAGTAACCTGTGAGCCTGTTTCTGGCAGTTTCAACCCATTTTAAAGGAACACTTTGACACTATGGAAAATATTCGCTTTCTGACTGAGAGTTTGATGAGAGTCTCCACCTAGCCAGTGTATAACCCCCAGTAGAACCACAACTTTTTACACTTCGGTCTTTGCAATATATTTTTATTTAAAGCTGGAGTGCGAAGCTTTTGTCCCCTTCTGGCAGTGAGAGTAACTACACAAACACTGTTGAGGTGTGCTTGTGACGTTACAAAAACAATAATTCATTATTTAGGTAGAGTAAATGTAATAGCTACGCAGCCTACTCCAAATATTTTACAAATACCAACCTGTCCAAGAGCAGTAACGCAACATCCGTGTCTGCCCTCAGTCCCTTCTCTTCTTTCAGCACTCTCCAATGAGGAAAAGCCATCCGTGTTTGTCCTCGCTGTCGATTGTTTCCTTTTTTTGACTCTGTCCTTCCTTTGAACACCAAGTTTCATTTTTATCTGGAGCATCAGAAACCTTTCTTGGATGCTTCTTAGGTTTTTCCACCACACTCCTTGTTGCTGTAGCCTACACCATCGCTATCATTGACCTGCAGAGCCGGAGAGCCTCTGCAGACCCACCGCTTTAGACGTACACACACTTCAGCTCTGGCAAACCAATCATTGCTGGTTGACGTAAAACGCATCACTACCGGTGCACCAGCGTGGGAATGTCGCCACAGACACCAGATGTAAAAACCTCTGGTATACTGCGAAATACAGAGAGATTTACCTGGCGGCTTAATCAGCATTGTGTGAACTGACTTGGCGTGAATGTAACGGACGTTCATTTATATGTAAAAGTCCCGCACCCAGCTTTAAAAAAAAGAAAAACATTTTACGCTTTTGTCTCTCACTTTTTCCCCTCTAAAGAAACTGGCTTCCCTCCCAGACTGCTTTCACAGCTATGATTTGTTTGTTCTTGGGCTGATTTTACCTTTGGACGGCACCAGGCTAACTGTCCCCCTGTTTCCAGTCTTTATGCTAAGCTAAGCTAATTGTCTTGTGGCTCTACTCTCAGCAAAAGCAAGCAAATACACTTATTTCCCTATTCCTTTAATGTATTATTTGGTTGAATATGACCTGTTGCTTTGTCTTTCTCCATGTTTTTCCTTTCAGGTGTGCAGCAAAACGCCACCAGTAGAGTAATCAGTCCCAGCGAGAAGCCTCTGCAGCAGGCCGACCCAGTCAACTCCCATCATAAAACAAAGAAACTCCGCCTGGATGAATCTCTCTCAGGTGGTCTCATCGTAATACTTCCTGAAAGATTTATTACAAGCATTTATCGCTCATTAACGCAGGATGATCCATTGTCCTCCCTTCACTTTCTTTCTTTATCTTTCCCAACCTGTCGTTCTTGAATTTCCTGCCTCTGTGTAGCCCCCTCAGTGGCCTCTCCCTCTGGGGTGGGGAAAGAGGGAGTGTCAGCCTCCGGCCTGAGGAAAGCTGGTCAGAGGAAAGCCCCTGGTGCCGGTGGGCTGAAGGCTCCAGGTGCTGCCTGCCTGTCTCACTGCTGAGCCCTCCCCTCCCTGCCTTTTCATCTTTCTGCTGCCTAAATCTGTCTGTTAAAGAGCCTTACATCGTCTTAGACATCTGTCTCTATCTTTATCATTCCTCTGTCTAATCCTGCAGCACTAATCCTGATCCACTATTGAAGAGACACGCTGTAGTGGACACAGAGCATATAATTTGTGACGGACAAAATATTTCCAGGCCTTTTAATTGACTGACACGCAAACGCTTACAGACTTAAAGACTAAATATCTAGTTGGAGGATTGTCCACCTTGAAACAAAGCAGATAATGAATGAGTGTTTGTTGTGCTACTTGATCTTCTAATCTGTGTGTGTGCGTGTCTCAGGGAGTACTCAGGTTGTGGATGAGCGTATGGTGACGATGGGCTTCCACCAGTGGCTGGCCAGTGTCACAGAGAGGATCCACCAGACAATGCACTACCAGTTTGATGGTAAAGCTGAAGCTTGTTTAGTGCACTTCTGGTTCACAGTTAAAGAAAAATACACATATTCGCTTTCTTGCTAAGAGTTAGGTGAGGAAATTGATGCCACATTTAACCTCACTTGTTAAATAGGTACAACCCCAAAGTGTGAAAATGACAAGTTATAGTTTTATGAGGGATTATGTGCCAATAATTTCTTGGCCGGGTGCAGTCACCACCCAGCAGAGCTAAGCTAACCTGCTGCTAGCTGTATCCTTTTATTGAACGTACAGATGTGAGAGTGGCATCGTACTTTTGGCCATAAAACTAATTAAGCTTTTCCCAAAATGTCGAACTATTCCTTTAAGAGTGTTTAGCAATCAATAAGACCAAGTTATGGGTTGCCATAAGTTTGTGCTCTGGCTTTATGAAGCTACAGCCCCATTTTGTCCCCTTTGGACCAAGCCAGGCTAGTTGTTTCCACCTGTTTCCAGTCGTTATGCTAAGCTAAGCTAACCAGTTGCTGGCTGTAGCCTTATATTTACCTTACAGACATGAATCAATCTTCACATCTAATATTTCCCAAAATGTCGAACTATTCCTTTAATAAATCCCTTATTAAATTATTTATTTAACATTAATAAAGCCATTAATTACAACTTATAAACATGTTTGTTCTTACAGAGCAGGAGGTGCAGTAAAGGAAGCCACTCGAAGTTGTTGACTGGCTTTGGTTGCTCGTTGCACTCAGTAAAAGTAAAAGTTGTTGGTGTTGATGTTTTTCCATCAGGGAAACCACAACCTCTGGTGTACCACATTCCCCAGGAGTTCTTCAACGCTCTGCAGCATCGTCTGTCGCTGGGCTCCAAGAAGAAGAGACTGCCTAACTTCACAACAGGTGGAATGACAGCATTTACTAAACTAATTTGACATCATTAATTAGGCAATTCTTAACACACGTGTGTACCTGGAAATCTAGAGCTACAAGTGTATCATCACACTCAGATATCTCAGCTAAACACAGTGGTGGAAAGTAACTAAGTACATTTACTCAAGTACTGATCTTAAGTGCAATTTTATGGTACTTTATTGAATATTTCCATTTTATGTTACTTTTCTAATCCACTACAATTCAGAGGGAAATATTTAACTTTACTTAACTGCATTTATCTGACAGCTGTAGTTACTTTGCAGATTAAGATTTTACACAAAAATACACACAAATTATCATTTGTATAAATTACAAATGATAATCTTATAAAATACAATGCATCGTTAAAGATTAAACCAGAGGCTCCCAACCTTTTGTGGCATGTGACTTCTTAACAAAAAAGCAGTAACATTTCAGAGCAGTTTCACCAAAGAGACATTTCCTCTCCTGTAAACTTCTCAGATGGTTTCATTGAAATCATTTTTTGGGGCTCAAAGACCTCAAAAAGCGGTCAAATTATCCCATATTTCACAAAAACAGCAAGATTACATTAAAGTCCCAAAAATGTTTGTACATTTTCTTCTTTCCAACCCTCATTAATCACCTCACGACCCCTCAGATTTACCTACTGAACTACCTAACTTTATATAAAGTAGTTAAAACTAGCTCCACCTCTACTCACACATTGATGCATCAGTATTAACAATACAATAATGTCAAATATAATGATATAGCAGTCACAGGGGACATTTTCCTGCACAGTCAGATACTTAAAGTACATTTTGCTGATAATATTTCTGTACTTTTAGTTAAGTAAAAATATAAATGAAGGACTTTTACATTGTTATATTAGTACTTCTGAATACGTCTTCCACCACTGGCTGAACAAACCACAAATATATGATACAAATATAGACTCTTTTTCTCTCTCTTTGTCTCTTTGCGTGGATGTCAGCGTTTGTGAGGAATGATGGACTTCCTCTCGGTTCTTTCTCCAAGTACACCTGGCACATCACCAATCTCATGCAGGTCAAACGCATCTTTGACACCCCAGAGGTAAACAACAACCCCCCCCCCC
>NTHP01000080.1:857376-914250 GCA_003416845.1 Oplegnathus fasciatus
AAAAAAGACTAAAGGTCTGGTCACATCAGAAAGTGAGAAAATTAATCTTCATATCTTTGCAAAATATTTGGTTTTAGAAGCTACTTCAGCTCCTTCCTTTCTGGACTCTCCATCCCCTCAAAGATCAGCACCAAAGATGGCTTACCATTGGTCAATTGGTCAATGGCCCAAATATGCAAGTCAGAGTTTACCAAAGTTTAACTTTGACGCAAAAACTTCTTGCAGATTTACTTTGCCCCTGCGAGTGAATCCACTATTTGCGGCAATTCTGTTGGAATGAATTAAAGTTGCCATTAAATTTTGCCGTTTTAAATGCTAGTGTGACCAGGGTCTACAGCTAAGGGTCTACAGCCAAGGGTCTACAGCCATGCAAGCATCTCTGTGAGGCTGTTCCATGGATGTATTATAAGAACTGGATACCAGATCCAAAGATGGCGCCTATTCAGTCCAATAAGAGTTGCTTGCCTGGCGCATACGCCAAAAAAGTTTCTAGCTTCCAGGATTACTACTGGGGTATGCGGCCCACTGAATATGCACAGTTGTGTTAATCCCGTCATGCCCCTGGCCCAGCCGCGCTGCTTTTACACAGCAGTGATGTCATTCAGAACAAAAATGACTTTTCTGTCAACAGTTTTACAGACGTTTCTTTTACAATGGTGGTCTATGGGGAAAATGCATTTTGGGCCGCAGGGGGATTTTTCGTTGCAATACCGCAAGTGGCCACTGGAAAATATTGGAAGCAAGGCTGAGTGGCGGTGCCATATTCAGGTCTTCATAATACATCCATGGGCTGAGAACAGCCATGTATTATTGAGCTAAATGCCGGTATGAAGTTTACCATGTTCACCATCTTAGTTTAGCATGTTAGCATGCTGACATTAGTAAATTAGTAATCAACATACAGTACAGCTGATGTCTTTGTGTTACAGGCAAAGTATTAGACAAATTAAAACCATGACCTGATGTTGGTGTTAGATGAAGGTTAAGGAATCAAACCAACGTCGTTTCTGTTCATCCTGAGGGGAACATGAGTGTGTACCAAATGTCATGGCGATCCATCCAACAGTTGTCGAGACATTCAGTCTGAACCAATGTGGTGCACAGCTATCCTTAGAGCCATATGCCTCTACCATGGCTAAAAAGAGTTTGGTAAATAAAGACAGCAAGACAAAATTTAGGTTTAAGCAATTCTCACAACCACATGTCAAGTGGAATGTGAAGTTCATTGCCAAGTCAACTCTGTCAGCCTCTCTTATATTATTATATGATTGAGTGAGTGGAAGCAGCCAAGATACAGCCAACTATGACTGCATGTCTGTCAACACCAGGCAGCAGACACGCACAGAGCCGACAGCTCTGTCATTCCACATTATCTCCACACAAAATGCTCTCCAAGATCATATAAATTGTATTTACTGAAACACAGGTTGTAACTGTAGCTTTTGCTGTCTTTTGTAATAGCATATTTTGGGGCTGAGAGCAGGTTACATCATTTGGAAATGATCCATCACAGATGTTTTATTTCAGTTCACTTCCTCCCACCTCACATTAATCAGAATTAGCCTGTCCATTAATCTAGTGTACACCCACATTGCCCACTGCTTTCATCATCCTCTCATGTGATTTTGGTTTTAGGACAATGCACATTACAATAAATACTTGAAGTAGGCTAATATGTATTTCTCAACAATGCTATTACACTGTGTCAGTCAGTAAATTGGTTCCTTTTAAAGAATTTGGATGCACTGCACAATAAGCAGTAACCTTACAGCTAACCTCATAGCATTTTTTAGCTCATTGTTTTGATTTTAAGACTCGCAACTACTGTTTTGGTTCACTCTCAGCAGATTGTCAATGGAAAACTCTCAAACCCCACTGTACACTACCTGCTTAGCACTAAATAGCAGACAGACAAAGTTAGCAACTAGCTGGTGAAAATATTGGTGAATTTAGCAGCTAAAGAGCCAGATATTTTTGTCAGGAGTTGGTAGAGACCAAAAACAGAGCTAAAAGGAGAGTGAATATTGGACTTCACAACGCCATAAGAATGCTCTGTTCATGTGTTGTGTTTACGGCTTGTTCGTGCTGCCCCCAAGTGGCCAAAAATCAGTTCTTGCAGATTTAATATTGGGCTGACAGATTTTAAACAAGACTAGTAAGAGACTACAGCCATGCTAGCAGATCTGTGAGGCTGCACTTGGACAGAGTGGTGCTTTCAGCTAAATGCTAATGTCAATATGCTGTCATGCTAATAACAATATTAACATGCTAATGTTTAAGACCTTTAATGTTTACCATGTTCACCATCTTAGTTTGGTGACTGCCCATTTCTCCGATGGCCCATTTCTCTGAAAATACACACTCTCCCTGCAGTTAGAAAGAACTTACCAACCACACCACTCGCTGCTCCAAACAATCACCCATGTGCGCCCATGAAGAAAATGTGAATAGCTTGTTCTTCTTAGCGGATTAGGGATAGGGTTCGTTTCTCATACAAACAAAAGCACATGACTAAATATTATGCACAACAGCATTATATAGTGTACTGCAGCAGCGATATTATGATGGTAGTGAGGGCTTAATCCCCTGAGAAGAACTTGTTTGGAGCAGCGAGTGGTGTAGTTGGTAAGTTCTTTCTAACTGCAGGGACAATGTGTATTTTCGGATAAATGGGCCGTCGGAGCAATGGGAATTTGTTTTCGGCATAACGGGCTGTCGAGCAGATGGGCTTCGGTCCAATGGGACATTTTTCTGACTATTGGGGTGTCGGACTAATGGGCCGTCGGAACAATGGCATGGCACCCTGAGTTTAGCATGCAAACATTTGCTAATAGCAGTAAACAAAGTAGAGCTGAGGATGACAGGAATGTCATTTGGTCATAAACTAATGACTACATGCTAGATTAAGGGAATCACCAAAGGTATTGAAATTCATCCTCCACATGAATGTCTGAACCAAATTTCATGACAATTCATCCAATAGTTGTCAAGACATTTCACTAAAACCACAAATGCCAACTTCAAGATGGCACTAGAGTGAAAGTCAGGGGATCACCAAAGTCATTAGGATTCATCCTCTGGGGATCATGCCAGCCCTAGAGCCACAGCGCTAGCATGGCTAAAAGCATTCAGGTGTATTGAATTTGGATTGAAGGCCAAAGTACATTAAGGTAAAGATCAATAAAGTGCAAACATATGAGTTGTAGCCTGTCTCTCTGTCATACAAAACAAGCTTATAGTCTCTTCCTTGAAACACTGGAAACCTTGAAACAGCAACACCTTGAAATGTTGCCAGCCATGGCATCTTGCATTGTTGTTGTGCTATAAATGTAGACAGTGCTCTTAAATCCTGGAAGGTACAAATCCATTCTTGCTCTCACATTGGTAGTTTGTTGTTGCAGCGTCCTTGGACATTGAGTTACTGTAAATGGCCAAGTCCCTCATCACCTGAGTCAACTGTGTAATAATAAGGTCAGAAAGGTTACTACAATCTGCACGCAATAAGCAGACACAGTGCTTTGTGTCTTTGTGTCTGAGCAAAAACTAAAACAGTAAAAGAGGAAAAACCTCGAGGAAACACCGATCATCAGTTACAGAGGTCAGCGTTTTCTGAGCCAAATGAACAAGGAAAAACACATCATCTGAGGCTGCCTGGCAGAGTCACACATATTAGATATGCATACTCAGTGCACCTGCACTCAACAACACACGCACTAATCTAACGTGGTGTAAGACAAGGGGGAAATAGACCTGCCAACAAGTAGTCTACCTGCCAACTGGAAGAGGTAGAGGCAGACTGACAGGACTTGTCAACACATTCGTGATGACTGACGACAAACCGTGACATGCAACATTTCTCCAGCCTTGATACAAACTCCACTCAGCCTGCCTCAACAGAGAGTCATTCACTCATAGCTGGGCCAAGACAGGCCCAGATGGAGAGAGTGATCAGGAGAGGGGGTCATCGTCACATCCGAGACAAGGAGCCGTTAGACAGCTTACCCCGTGACCTCTGAGCCCTGCTTGTCAATCCTCGAGTCAACCAACCAACTCCAGCGTCAATCCCCTGACAATCCATATCTCAATTCCCCAACTGTTTCTCGTGATTTCCACTGACTGTACAACAACCCATATTGACTCATATTAGGGGGGTTAAATCACCCCTGAATGATGGATGAATCTGTGGAGTGAGTCGATTTTGCCTTGCATTGTGTCAGAGCCTTGTGCATCAGACCCTCAACCAGGTAGAGGTGTTAAGTCCACGTACGAATTCAACTTTAATACAGAGTCTTCAAACTGAACTGACACTGAATCACCACAGTCACTGACCGAATCAGTAGATTTTAACGGGGATGCGTTTACTTACTGATGTACGTACTGATGTGCGTTTGAATAGTTGATGCTGCATCGGCAAAAGTGTGTTTCCATCCACCAGTTTTTATGTGCATATTCAAATTTAAAAGTTTTCCACAAATTTTCCTTCGTTTGAGGTGTGACTCTTAATTACACATCTTGTTTAATGGCACCCGACTGGAGAGCTGACATCAACTGTTTATCTCGACGCGCCCAACTAATAGTCAAGTCAAGTATTCTTTAATATTTACATCCTAATATTTTCTCAACTTTAGTGGATGGAAACGCACAATAATTAGCATTTTCTTTTGCAGATTTTCTGGAAATTCGGTAAAAATTGCGCTACATTTGAATAGAAATCTTTGAACTGAACTGAAAAGAAAATTTGAATCAGCAGAGTAATTCCTAATTTCAACCTCTACAACCAAGTTCCATCAGTATTTGGATGGATCCCAATTTAATGCTATAATCGCTACAAAACACTTACTCTTGCTTGTGTTAGAAATCATTTTGCATCATGTAAACACGACAAACCTTCTGCTTTCCTCATGCATGTGTATCCCCTCTGCACATGCCAACTTTCTCTCCTCTCTCTTCCTCCCTTCCTTCTGACTGCTTCCTGATTGTCGGGCTGAGCGGAGTCATCATCAGATCCATCAGTGTAGAGTCGTTGCCTGAGGAAACACGGGCCAATTATGGCCATAAATAATAATGGGAGAGCGCATCTGGCATGATGACTGATGGGCCTCTCTCACAGCTCATTTACATGGCTTTTGTGTGGCCATCAGCAGCTTCGCTCTAATGTAACGCTCAGCAAATGAGCCTTTCACAGAATATTGTACAATCTGAGGGTGGAACAGTGGCACCAGGATGGCACTTCTCCTCAGAAACATGGATCTGAAACAGTAAAGGAGCGAGGAGAAATAGGTTTATTGTCCTGCTACATGTTGCCATACATGCACAGACTACCTGTATGTGTTAATAGCGCAGTGCCTTGTCTGTGCATGTGTGTCAGAGAAAGAGAAGTCCATCCATCAGCATCAATTACAGTGACATGGAGGGAGATTGATTGTGTCTGTGTGGTCAGGTAACAAACCAACCACCTCCCACACTCGAACACACACTCTACAGATACCTTACATGCACCTGTCAGACACCTGCCCACTTACCCTGTCTCCTTAATGCCTCCCATATCGTTTGATAATGAGCTAAGTGAAAAATGATAAGAGTTACTTCAAAACAGAGACTGGCGGTCAGTTTTTAATTTCTCAAGGTAGGTGTCAATGGTGTTCAGGGAATCCTTAATCTGTCCTTTAGGTCGGTGGCAGCCTCGAGCCAGAGAACAAAAGGCTGCAGCATGCTGACGTGTGTCCTGGGAGCTGATAAGCCTGGTTGTTAATGGTGTTAGGGTAGATTTCATTACCCCCTCCAGACTGCTCTCATTAAATAAACATCCTCCTGTCACATCCCTCACCCTGTGAGCAGAGGAGTAGCCGAGGCAGGAGGGGTGAAGGGTGAGGAGGTATGAGTAAGACAGACAATAAAGTGGAATGTTAATGAAAAACTTGTCAGTCAAAGTCAAATCAGGTGCAAAATTTGGGTTGATGTTCTTGCAGAATTGGCTCCAGGGATGGTGATGTCAGTCTGTTGGTCCACCACTTTTGTCCAGACTCAAATATCTCAACCACAATTGAAGGGATTGTCATGAAATTTGGCCATTTTCCCCAGAGGATGAGTCCTGATGACTGATTATGATGGTGATCCCCTGACTTCTCCTGTAGTGCCACCACGAGGTTGACATTTTTATTTTTTCTGAAATATCTCAACAACTATTGGATGGGTCGCTGTTAAATTTGGTACAGACATTCATGGTCTCCTCAGGATGAATTGTAATCACTATGGTGGTGTCAATTGAGTCAGTGTCGGTTGGGTCTGAAGACTGAAGTTTGAAAATGAAAGAAAAATCTGGGGGTGTGGAGTTAGAAAGAAGTGAGCTTACCAGACCTCTGTAGCTCATCTCTAGTGCTAATTAGCAAATGCTAGCAGGCTTACATGCTGTACTAACATGGTTAACATGTTAACATTACATCTGCTTAACATCAGCATGTTAGCATTGTGAGCATGTTAGCATGCTGATGTTAGCATTTAGCTGAAAGCTGTGCTAAAGTACAGCCTCTCAGGCCCTGTTCAGACCTTGTATTAACATGCGTTTTGGGTGATCCAATCACAAGTGGTCAGCTCTAAAGACAGGTGTGAATGCACCCAAGATGCATTGAGGTCGCATTGAGATCTGATCGCTCAGACCACATTCGGAGGTCTGGGCCCCATATTGCCACATTCTTTTAGCAGTGTGTACATGTATGTGGCCTGGGCCACACTGAAGCACTGCCTACTCAACTGACGTCCTCCTCGTAAGCAGAAGTACATATGCAGTACAATGGCGTCATATTAAAGTGCGACAACAGGCAAAATTGATTCTCGTGGATGGAATAAACGCGAAACACGCTGTCTGATTTCCATTTGGCCCGAAGAGTCAGTACATCGGAAACTGGATAATTTATATCGCAACCGGGCTATATATGAGATTTATGATTCTTCTTCTTTCTGGCAGACTAGGCACAGTTTTGTGCCTTGCTGCTCCCACCGGTTAAAAACAAGAACGCATTTGGTCTTTGCAAACAGAAATGATATACGTGTTTATTTGCATGTAGAGCAGGGAAGTGAGATCGGATCACCCAAGACACATGTTAATGCCAGGTCTGAACAGGGCCTCAGAGCCACTAGCAGCTGTTAAGACCATCTGCAACCACGACACGGTGATCTGAAAGTGCAAGATTTTAATTTATAATCTCTTGAGGGATAGTGCAGATATATACAGGTGTTACTGAATCATCTCCATGAGCAAACCTGTTCAGCTTTTGTTCCGCTGTGTCCCTGACCCTTACTCACTCCATCACGTCTTCAATCAACCTTTTCTCTGGTTCCACTCTCCGTCTCTCTTCTGCCATTAGCGTTCATTACAGTTTTCTTTGCTGACAACCCTTCCTTACCCTCTCTCAGACCTCCCCTGACCTTGTTTGGACCTTTATTTCCCTCTCTTCTCCTCTTCCCCCTCTCTCTCTCCTCTCCCATGCTCTGCTCTGACTAATCTATGCCATCATCCTCTCTTCATCTATCAGGGTGCTCTCATTGTTTTGACGTCTAGTTAATTCTCGGCTCATGATTTATCAAATTCTTATTACCGCTTGCTGAAAGCCTCATTCATTGTCCTGATGTATGGTAATGATAGTCCCGGTGTGGCTGCCTGAATCGCAACAAACCCACTCATTTATTTTCTTCTTCTTTCTCTCTCCTCCCTCCTTTCCTTCATGACTGCCTTTCCTTTGCAAACTGTTTTCTTTTGACTTTGTCCTTGCAGTTATCTTGGCTCATCTTCAATAATACACGCAGGCATTTGCATCTTTGCACATACGCACACAAATACATGAAACTGTCTTCCTGGAAAACGCCATGACTGCAACCTATAATAAAATTGACAAACCCTTCATGTTTACTACATGGCAAGTTGTCAGTAAATTCTGGTAAATTAGAGCTTCTTTGGTGCATTCGTTAATTGTTGACAAGCAGTTGTTATTTTTTAAAAAAGATGTACTACAGGCTTCTTCTACAAAGTAGTTGTTAGGGAACGCTTTATTGTTGGTGAAGCTCAGTGTATTTAAACTTCTTTGTTTTATACAGGGAGTGGGAATAAAGATATACAAATATAAAGGGAATAAAGTTTTGTTCATCCACTTTCAGTTTCTTCTGCTGCTTCTGCAGATAATGAATTTTGCTTGGAATGACACTGAGGACAGATCGTCTACTAGGACTGGTTGTCAAACATGTTATGTTGGATTGTGGAAGACAAGAGTCCCATTTATTTTTCCCATAGACAACATTTTTTCGTGACCCATAGTTAGAGCACTTCTACTGCTTGAAACTCTTCCGGTTAAATCATGTAATCATCCAATTACAGAGTTTAAAAATCTGTTACGTGTGCAGCTGACAGCCGGTGGTAGCCGAAGAAAACAGTGTTGAGAAATTTACTTTTAAATTTTGGGTCAATTGTGGGTGAATACATCAACTTGGCGCCATGTTTTGATCTTAACTGCAACGACAAAGCGTTTTAAATACCACTCTGATTCGCGCTTCTTCTCCATGGCAACGGCAGCCGAGGCTCATGGGTATTGTAATATTTAGACCTGTCCACCATGCCAAAATAATGTACAAAACATGACTTATCAGAAACTAAGTTGAAATGATTAAAACTGGTGGCTGTAACATAAACCTAAGGATCATTACATCATCCGGGAGAGTCCTGTGTTTCCATGTTCAGTAACATCGAGGATATCGTTTATAGAAAAAGCTGAAATGGAAATACAGAATGGGGGAAATAACACTTTGAGAACCAGCGACCCCTTCCACTTCGCTTTGAGCTCCATTACTGTCTGAACACACATGTAGAACATTCATGCATCAAGCTACACCCTGATAAAACATACAAAACACCATAGCAACCACATAGCAACCGCCTACTGACACCCTAGCAACCTACCCAGACATCAGGAAAGTATCTGACGTCACCCTAACAGCCACTTGTCAAAACCCTACAAAACATTAAGCAACAAGACAGTAACACTTTATTTAAACTCTCAGCAGTATATAGGCATTTATGCTATGCTACTATACTGTAGTTGTAAGCAGGTATAATGGCATTCTGAGTGTTTATTAATGTATTTCTCAACAATGATATCGTCTCCTATAAAGCATCTGTAACTGACGCATAAACTATAATCAAATTTAATGATATATGATTATGCACATGAACAAATCTTTACAGTGTGTTATTAAACATTTATCAAATTAACACATTATTCACATGCTGGTTTAAAACTGTTTGTATACGTGATCAAAACTCATAAAGACATACTGAGCTTGTCTTCATGAGTTTATACTCTTTCAGCTCCATCTCATGGCCTCCAACAGTGGATGTTCTTACATCTACTTACAACTACATATAGTGTGTTATAGTGCGTTTACATTTATTACGTGTTTATATTCTGCTTATAAATGCTAATTGGGAGTGCCTAAAGTAAAGTTTGCTGTGTATGCTAAGCTCCACTGGTGTTACAGTACCACATTTAACCAGATCTATGATATTTTGATACATTTAGATATTCTACAGAAATTGGATGTTACTCACAGCAGCTGCCTACTTCATGCTGCCAACAGTGAGCTTGCTCCGCTCTTAGCCAACCACAGTGGCACCGTGCCTGGTACATCTCTTCACACATTTTTTAGGTTGTGGTTTAGGTATACCTTACATTATAATGCAACCCAATACATTAACTCCATGGAGTGTGGCCTTAGGATTTACTACACAGTTTAATCAACGACTCTGTGTTACCATCTCAACAAAAACTGCACATTATAAGCTTGCAAAGGTGATATTTGTTGCAGGGCTATTGTATTGGATTACGATTCATTGTACAGGTGCAGCTTTTATATGGAACCCCAATGTGGTCAATATTAAATAAATAAAAAAGACAGTATGAATTAAATAATCATATGAATAAATTGTGTAAAATATATAAGTGAACGAACAATTTGTGAAATGTTTAAAGAAATTGTTAAAACTTAGTTATTAAATGTAATTTCATCGTTCTTTTTCTTAACAACTAAATTTTATTGGATCTTTTTTTATTTCATTATAGATGTTTATATTTCTAAATGGCCTTTTTCTGTTTATATTTGTTATTATTTTCCCAAAGACATATTTATTTCATGTCATGTTTTATTTCATAACGTGACTTTTCATGACAGTTGTGTTGTCACCACATCACATCCCCTGCCTCTCTTTGGGGCCATTCAGATGTTGTGTCTGTTGTGCGCACAAATTCATTATTGTAACGCGCCTACTTTTTTCAGTGCGGCCGCAGCACACCCAGATGGAAAAATCTGAACTTTTTTGAATGCTGCAAGCGCACTGCAGGCCATGTGACAAGAATTAACCAAACAGCTCCTCAGGACTTGCTCCACCCTTTCCGTCCAAGGATGTCACAACGTTTATTCAGAATTACTTTAACATTTTTGTTGCGCTAGCTAACAGGTGCTAACTGGCAAAATTTGGTAGCAGTTGTTGCTAGCTTAAGAGAGGCAGGGAGCGTGTGATTGGCTGAAATGTGAGATGTGAGAGTTTTAATAATTTCTTAAATTATTTGACAATGTATTATTTCATTCATATATTTTACACAATTTCTGATTATTTATTTCATAATTATTTATTTTTTTATTTAATGTTGAACATTTTGGTGCTCCATACCTTTACTGTTAGTCCTGTAGCACTGGATAGCAATTAAGACTCATCGCATTAGTTGGTCATACCGACCCTGTGTACATCCAGTCAGACAGGAATTATGGTCCCACTTTCTGATAAGGTACCCTTTATGAAGGGTTTATAATATGTAATTTATGGCATTATAAATGCTTAATAAATCATTTACTAATGCTTTATAGATCAGTTATAAGCCATTAATAGGCTTAATGGGTTGTTCTTTCAAATTAAACAACAAAAGTTCTGAATTTATTCAGTGCCTTCCAAAAACCATTACAAACCATTTTACAATGTGACAACACTGTGGTTTAGGTTTGGTTAGGGTCAGGGAAAGATCGTGGTTTGGGTTATTATGATACTTCGTTAAGGTTAGGGGACGTTTGTTGTTATGGTTACAATAACAAACAGGTGTTTAAGGTTAGGGAACGATCGATTCGTGGACATCCCGTGTTAAAGTCAGATATATTTATTTATGTAAGTCCTCTGCGGACTTTGTCGCTCTATAATGATGTCACCTGACTTCCTCTTTTACTTACATCATAGTCACGAAAGCCTCTAGAGGGCGCTGTCACTTGAGCATAAACATGTTGTTTTGGGGCACCTACTCACACCTACCTCTTCCACTGATGCTGTCGAATCAGTAAGTAGTCTCAAAAAAACCTCCTCCAGCATGACAGAGTTACTGAAATTATTCATAAAACCTTCGAGTACAGGAGCATGAGACATGGTATGATGATGTAGGATGGTTTACATGATAGTCCGGACTCAAGCTGCTGTCACACTGACAAATCCTTGAAAATTTATTTGAGCTTTCACCGTCTGAAAAATGTGCTGATGTAGTGCCAAGAAAGCCAGTTACCCCCCTTCCAAAAAATCCATCTCAGCATTTCTCCTACCACTTTTTTTTTTATCATTCTCCCTCCTTCGTTCTTTCTTTCTTTTCCACCCCCTTCTTCAGTCGAGATGAAGGACAGGCACTGGGGTAGAGGAGGTCAAGCATTAGCACAACTATCTAATCACTACCTCTCCTCTTTTTTCTCCTCCCCTGCACCGACAAGTCATCCGTCAACAGGCTGGCGGCTCTGGCCTCTCCATTAAGGCAGTGGCACCTGAGTATTTCTCAGTCCACACACACATACACACACTTTTCCATGCCTCTTCCTGCCCAGACACCCCCCCCCCCCCCCCCCCCCCCCCCCTGTGAGGGGGGAAGATCAATGCCGCCAGCTCCATGCATCATTTGTCACACCGTTGCCCTCTCTTTAATGAGCTTGTCTGGCCTCAGCTCCTCCTTCTTTTTCCTCTCATCCCTTGTTCAGCTGACTATTTCCATCTTTTAACTCCACTCGCCTGCATGTACAAACACTTTTCTTCCCACCCATCCCACTGTCAGCCACCTCTGACTTCTTCTCTATTTGGGTAATGACAGAAAGTAGTGTTCTTCAGAGTGGGAGGAGATTACCACAGACACTCTGTGGGCAGTGGTGTACACTGGAGTAAAGTACATTTACACAAGTACTGTACCTAAGTTCAGTTTTCAGGTACGTAACTTGAGTATTTCCATTTTACTTTCTACTTCTACTCCACTACAAGGGAAGGGAAATATTTGTCCATTTTTAATTTGATAAATTTAGTTACTTTGCAGATTCAGATTATTAATACAAAATATTATCAACAAATAACATTAAGCACAACAGAGTATTTGTACACTGTAGTATTGCTACTTTTACTTCAGTAAATGATCTGAGAGGAAAACACCTCAAGTCACAAGAACTAAATTGTTTATATGTTCTGGAGTGCTTTGAAAGTAAAACTTAAAGACTTAAAATTAATAAAACATATACATATACAGTATTTACATTGAGTTAATGACCAAAGTTCAGTTGATTTCACTGAATTCCTGTATGATGTTTTACAATATAAATAAAATAAAATAAAATAATTGCAATGAAAAAGAAGAAAATCCTCACATTTGAGATGCTGGAACCATGAAATGATTTGGCACTTTTGCATGAAACTGACTTAAAAGATTGTCAAAATAGTTGCCAAATAATTTTCTATCAAGCACCTGATTGATTTTTCAATATGTTTTATATGTGAAATCTTAATTTGTAAAGTAACTAGTAACTATAGCTGTCAAATAATTGTTGTGGACTGAAAAAGTACTATATTTTCCTCTAAATTGTAGTGAAGTCGAAATATAAAGTGACATGAGAAGATAATTCTCAAGTACAAGTACCTAAAATTTGTACTTGAGCACAGTACTGGAGTACATCTACTTCCACCACTGCCTGTGGGTAAAAGGCTTGGACAGTCTGGAGTGGTACTGTTGGGTCAGTGAATTTGTGACGGCAGTAAAACTTGCTTAGGTAATGATGGTAGATGTGTCGTTGCCGTGGTGCCTGAGGAGCTAATCTGTCTTAAGAAGACCAGATAAATGAGCTGTGTGCCAGTTTGTGTGTTAGAGAGAGAAATAAAAGAGGGAGGGAGGAACTGTGAGTGACTCTATTAAGAGATATATGTGGTGCCACTTCTTCTTGAGCTGCCAGGAGTCACCTTACTTGTCCCACAACAGGTGATGCATGGGCCCCGGGATCCGTCTCATCAGCTAGTGTAGCTCCGCACATGTGCATAAGTGGCTGTGTGTGCATGTCCTTGATTTTCACTCTTGTGTGCCGGTACTTCCTCTACATTAGTTGCTTAGGATGCTGATTTCTGAGGCCGTAACTGCAGAGACACTGTGCTTTCTGACGATAGTGTTTAGTGCAACCCTGCAATTGTGGCAACAGTTAAGAAATAAGAAAAACGCAATAATATTTCTACTGAACCAGATTTCATATAAACATGCATTAATTCACTTTGTTGGCCACTTGGGGAGCAGAAACAAGCTGTAAACACAATGTTGACATATTTTAAAGGTACTCCGTGGAGTTTTTGATTGGTTTCACACTATTCCTCTACTGATCTACAGGTGGTGTTGATGCATCAGAAATCGCAGGAATGCGTCAAGAAAAGGCACGTAAGAAGAAGACTTCAGGCTTGTAAACATGGTTGTAAACAATACAGTTTGTTAAAAAACATCGGCTTTTTTTACCTCAAGATACACACAATCCATTTTGGTTGGTAACATAAACGTAACTTTTGAATTGTTTATTAAAAAAAATCCACCTTTAATCTCCTTTAAGTTGACAGGGCACAACATTCATTTGGAGTTGTGTCGCTGGCCACCTGATGAATGTTCAATATTAACTCTCTTTTTAGCTCTGATTTTGGTCTCCACCAACTCCTGGGGGAAATATCTGTCTGTTTAGTTGCAAAACATTCCGCTATGTTCACCAGCTGGCCGCTAACTGTGTCTGTTGTTTGGTACAGAGCAGGTAGTGTACAGTGGGTTTTTTGTGTTTGTTTTTTTGCTGAAAACAGCTGTCTGCTGCAGTTGAAAATGACGCTGGTGAGAGCGGTGAGTGTGTACGAAAACAGTAAGGTGGCAGGCCACAAAACCAAAACAGTGAACTTGAATGCACTGAAATACTCTGCATAGTTGAGTGATAATTCTCTGTGGGTTCGTCACTACAAGCGTACCCTTCCACATTACACTCAGTCATTTGTTAATATAAAAATATTGATTATAGCAGATGTAACTGCACTGCATAATGTGCAAGACGGCCTAGATATGGCTGCGCTGGTGAGGACGCTGCACTCACACTTGTTGTCTGTGCCTCTTTGACAGATTCTGTTTGCACTCTGCAGCTGTGTAAAGATGGAGTCAACATGGAGAACAATGGCGTCACCACAAAGACAAACCAGACACACGACTGGTCAGTTCACATTTTGCAGCGGAAAAGTGTCAAGTGATGCTGACAGAGATGGCAGGACTGCAACATGAAACTCTTTGTACACCCTCAACAATGCAGCCCTTCAGTGTTCTTCATGGAGAGTTGGGCTACTGGCTGGTCACACTGACTGAGGATTCGTCCGCGCAGACTGCTTTTAAAACTGTGCTGGGTAGACGCATCTTGTTGTATTTAGGCTTTGGTGTCATTCCAGGCCAGAATGAGCTCCAAACAGCGATTTATGGGACATACAAGGGAATCAGAGCCTGGAAACCACAGCTATAATGGATGATGTCCTGTGGATACGGATACATAAAGACCGGCAGAGCAGGATGCCAAATTCTCTCACTGCAGAGGAGTGAGGCTTAAGGGGAACATTTATCCTGAGACACTATTTAAAATGCTCTTTAAAATACGACTATTAGTGATATAACTTGTTTTGCCTGGAGCCATTTTGATATTTATTGGTGTATTCATCTTTGCTAAAGTGAAACTCATTGAGATATTTCGAGCATAGTTTGATAAAATTTTCCAGCTACCAAATACATTAACAGTTGTCAGTTCCTTGGAAACATAAAGCGAGGGCTTCTTTTAAGACTAACAATTTGTACCAATATTATGAGCAATCAGAGAGGTAGATACAGTTTTCTCCACTAATAGTAGCTTATATTAATAATAGTAGTTGTTTTGAGTAAGAGTTATGACTAGCATTTGATGATACACTACGAGTACATTCCAACAGATGTCATATTTATCATAAAAATAAAATTATTTGCAATGTAAAGTAACAGTTAGGGCAGCAGTGTGCACAGAATATCACGTAGGTATTGCACTTTACAGAGATTGGACTCCTGGCACAAGAAGATGTCTCTGTTTCTTTCCAGATGCAAATAACGACTGTCAGAGCAGTAATGGAAAGATTTGTCACTGAAATGTAGCAATGCTGCCAACTAATAAACAGGAGACCTGTTCCAACAACTGTAGAGACAATACACACGTTTTGTTTTGTCTTTTTTAAAGAATTTTGGCTATTGGCTGCTCCAATCAAAATATATTTATAAAAGGAGTATTCCACAGATTCAGCATTACACTCCTGTAACATGGTCGGGCTCACGATGGAGCAGGATAGCGTGGATAGCATCTTTCGGCTCATTGTTTTGATTTCTACGGTGCACAACTTTACTGTTTTGGTTCACTCTCACCGCTCTCATCAACTATGTTTCCAGCCACAGCTGTTTTCATTAAAAAATCTCTGATAAACACACTGTTGAACACTCTACCTGCCCAGCACCAAACGGCACACAGAAATCCTCCCACATCAGGTCATACACATAGTTTGCACGCCTCAAAGTGCTGGCCAGCTATGCAGACAAGTTCAGGTTTTATGCTCCCCATAGTTCCTTAATTTTGAGTGTCTGCCATCTCTTGCTGAATGCATCTTTTGGAGATGTGCTGCTCCATCCATCTCTCTTTTAATGAATCACCAGTAAAACCTTTCTTTTGCCAAACTAAGCACTCTTTTGTTGCCAGTATGGGTCACATCTCATTGGAGGTGATTCAGGACTGTCTGTCGGTACTTGGCAACGTGAGGACAAGCTGTCATCTGGTTCTTCCATAAGAGTGAGGCCATTTTTCAAGTGGAGCTTGATGCAGGAATTTAGTTTTTGCTGCATTCGCTGCTCTTGTAAGTTTTGATTGCAGACAGCCTCTCTAAAGGCTGGATCCTCACTCCGAATTCAGTTTCTGGGCTGCACGTTTACACCATTAGAGGCAGTGATGGAGGCATCATCCTTCCTCATCCTCCTTGGTTTTCAACAACACATTTCTGGATGCCAAGGGAGTCAGTGTTAATCCTGCCAAGCTTGTACTTCGATTTCAATGTCGTCCCATCACCAACAGTGCTGAAACTTAGCCTACTTAATTAAAGTCATAGATAAAGTGAAGTGCAGTCCTGAACAAACCCCTTAAATTGTTTTTGTAAAGAGATATTAAAAAATGTTGTCATTGGCTGCAAACCTCCCTGAGCCTGCAGTCTGTCCCTGTCTGACATTCAGATAACCACACAGACAAATGGCACTGTTCAAGTGTTCAGCATCTGGCATTCTTTGATTTTATCACAAATTAAAAGCTGCTCACTTGTAAAAACTTTTCTGGCAACACTTCCCCAGAAGACAATGCAAAAGATGAAACTGAAAATTACAGGGGCAATAACATTTAAAATTCACCTGTGTTTCACTTTTGAAGTTATTGGTTTTGATATTTGGTTGTTTGGTTAAGATTGAACCATCTGCTGTAAGTCTGAGTCCAGAGGACTTTTCATGACTACGTGAATGACTAATGAGGAAGGGGCTGCTTTTGGTTACAACCCCACAGAGAATTAACACCCCTCTACAGTACCCTTCAGCTGTTTTTTTGTTTTGGTTCCGCTCTCATAGCGTTGTTTTTGGTTGTTTTCAGCGAAAAAGCTCTGGTAAACCCATTGCACACTACCTGCTCTGCACCAAACAGCAGACAGACAAAGTTAGCGACTAGCTGCTGAACATAGCGGAGCGTTTAGCTGCTGAAGAGGGAGGTAATTCCCTCAGGAGCTGGTGGAGACCAAAAACAGAGCTAAAAGAGAGTGAATGTTGTGAGCTTTAGATTCATCCGTTGGACAGAAACACGACTCTAGCAGTATGGCTCGGTGGACGGCAAAGTCGGTCAGTCCACCATTTTGGTCCAGACTGTAATTTCTCAACAACAACAACTATTAGATGGATTGCCATAAAATCTTGTACAGACATTCATGGTCTCTAGAGGATGAATCCTAATGACCTTGGTGATCTTCTTACTTTCCTCAAGCACCACCACAAGGTTGAATTGTTTGGTTTTGAGTGGAAAATCTCAACAACTATTGGATGGATTGCCGTGACATTTGGTACGGACATTCACGTTCCCCTTCATCTAGCGCCAACATCAGGTCAAAATTTTAATTTGTCCAATACTTTGTGTTTATGACGAAAGGCCTGCAAAGCTAATGACACTCCCGTCATCAGTAGCTGTACTTTGTGTTCAGCGTTAATTAGCAAATTTTGGCATGCTTATAACTGCTGCTAGCATGGCTTTAGAGTCTCTCAAGTGGCCATAGTATGAATGGAATAAGACACAGAGGTTTAAAATGGTGCCAGTTCTGGTGTTAGCCGATCATTGTTGTTGACTGGTTAGAATTTGGCTTTTACTGCACTACTAGCATATTATCATATAATAAAGAGTACCAAATGAAAATAAATGTGAGTCCCTCTGCTGCCCCTGTCTGGTCTTTGCTTGGTGCTGCCTATAAATGTTCCTTCCCTCCTTTCCTCCCTCCTCCTCCCCTCAGTCCACCAGCTGGCCCATTCCTCAGTGTTATTATTGGATTTCAGAAAGCCGGGAGGGGGCATATATCACATCTCCCTTCGTCACCCCTCCCCTCGTTCACACTCATTCTTTCATTCATCTTTCTCCTTTTTAATAACTCCCTCTCTGCTCTTTGGCCATTAATAAAGATGAACTCACTCTGCTGTCGCCTCCTGCCCTCATCTCTCTCTCTCTCTATCTCTATCTCTGTCTCTCAGTCATCTCCTTTCCCTTTGCACTTTATTGACCCTCTTCCTAAAATCTCACACCCCCCCCATCTCACTTACCTTCCTCCTTACATTTTCCTTGATATCCTTTATTCCCCCTCCACTCCCCACACTCATCCCTCAGTTCACAGTCTTCCTCCCAGTCTGCCCTCTGTAAAAAGCTCCTGTCTTCCCTCCATTCCCCTCACCTCTCTTTTCTCCTTCAATTTCTCTCCATCTGACACAACACTCCATCATGTGCTGGGCTCTGGACACCGGCCTCCCTCAGACGCTCTCATTCATCAGGACTTTGAAAAGCAGAAATCACTCTCTCCTCTCCTCCACTGGCCGCTGCCACTTATTGCGCTATCCATCACACCTGGCGGATGATCAATACGAGCCCTTCCCCTCTGCCCCTCCCTCACCCCCTGCTCCTTTCTCTCACCACATCTCCTCCTCCCTCCTCCTCCTTTACACTGTATTTCTTTCACGTCTGGCTCTCTGCAGCCCAGGTTTATGTGAGAAAACTGAGCTTGTCAGCCCTTTTAGGTAGTGCAGCTGCACCTGAAACATGGAACAAGACCAGAATGATATGTTGATAGCAATAATTATTCTCTTTGACAAGAACATGTAATTCAAGCAGTACAAAAGACACATTTTAGGTTAAAATGCACTTTATATCAAATTATACCTCAAGCAACTTTTCCACCATTACTGCAGGATATAGTTACTGCAGTTAGATGTCAACTAATATTAATCAAAAGTGTGGTTCAAAAGGATTTGGAGTTTGCAGTGATGGAAGAAGCACTCAGATCCTTTAGCTGAGTAAAAGTAACAATGTAAAAATGTAAAAATACTCTGTTATGAGTAAGAATCCTGCATTTAAAATTCTGCTTGAGTAAAAGTACATAAGTATTACCAGCAAAATGTACTTAAAGTATCAAAACTATAAGTACTCGCTACACAAAACGGCCCCTTTCAGAGTGTTAAATTATGCAGACTTCAAGAAAGATGATATATATTTTTTAATTTCATGCACACAAGATAATAATTTGTACACACAAGTTATTATCGAGTGCAACAAGATAAAAAAAAAATCACACTTTCAGGACTTCAGAGGCTCTCCTGTGCAGGGTAATTTACAGCTTTATCATTCTTTTAAGTATGATGACCTCCAACCTGAGTTTATCTAATCAGCAACATCCCTGAAAACACCTGTGAGGTCATCATATTTAATGTTTGCCACTGTTATCTTCTTAGTTTAGCGTGTTAGCATGCTGACATTTGCTAATTAGCACAAAGTACAGCTGATGGGAATGTCATTGGTCTTGCAGGTATTTAGTCATTAACCAAAGTATTTGTCACAGTCTCTCTGTCCCTAGTCTCCAGCCACGTTTCACTTTCATTGCCATTTTCCATCCGCCCACCAGATACCCTCAGGCTTTCCCACCTCTCCACATCACCTGACTGCCCCACCCATCCACACACCTGTTCCCACTTCCCTCATCTGCTCTTGAGTTGCCTGCCCACCCCCCCTCCTCACCTGCCTCTCATTTCCTCGTCAGCCCTGCAGATACCTGCCTGTAAGCTACTTTCATCTATAAATCACTGAAGTCATCCTGCTGCCTCCTCTGACTGCACTTGGGTTCTATCCCCGTTGCCCTGTATGACCAGCCCTGACAGTATTTTACAAATTAAAGTACTAAGACGATGAAGGTCTGCACCAAATTAGGCCTACATGACATTGCAATTTATTTTAGAAGTATTTTTTTGTTTTATTTTTTGAAATTCTCTTTACATCCTGACAGCAATCCATGAATCAAATGCTCTGACAAAAAAAAAAGAAAAAAATCTGCTATCTGTGGCTGTCGCAGGACTGTAATAAGCCCATCCAATCATTTAATTTAGTCCGAATGAAATTTGAGTGATAGTTTTTGAGATATTCAGTCTGGACCAAAGTGGTGGACCAGATGTTGCTAGCCTTGCTAAGTCATCTTTCTGTAAATATGAGCAAAAAAATGAAGCCAGAAAAGCCATTTTTTTTATTGCACTGGAACTTTTCCCAGTGACCAACTTGCAGTCTGAATTGATGGTGTTATTCCACCGATCACTCTTCAGGTAGGACCCTGTTAATGGGGGCAGGCAATAAGAGTGGGTAACAGTGGCTATAATTCTGCTGAGAGCAGCTTTGCTTAGTAAAACTGATTTGTTCAGAACAGAGGAGTCGTTAAGCACCGCAGCCGAGCCTCCCAGATCCTAATGCCTTTCTAATCTCCTTTGGTATCACTAATTCTTTTCGTTCTATACCGCCATTAAACTTTTTCACAGGTTCCTGGCAATGAATTAAATTACACTGGATATATTGAGCAAACTAACCATAAATTGGCCTTTGCTGCCCTCGCTGGTGTAGGTGGAAAGCTGAGAACACGCTGGTTAACCGGCTGCAGTTGTGCTGCAGGTGCACAGCAAATGTAAATGGTACAGAAAATGTAAAAACTACAGATACACAGACTCCTGCATGTTTCAGCTCAGGCCAAGTTTGTGTGTCTCATGTGTTATTGTTACGCTACAGCAAATAAATACCTGGTGATCTCTGAAAAACCCAGAAGGTCATTTAACAACCGTTGTTCTGAAAGTATTCGTACAATCCTCAAAGACTCTTTTAACCATCTGGAGGAAAAATAGTTAGTCAGCTGCACGATAAGAATGATTTTTAATTGGTTTTAAAAGTTTCCAACTTTTTTGGATCACGTCATACAAATTGAGCAGAAGTGTCATTTTTTCAGTTTCATTATCAGTTATTTTGTCTATGTTAATGTTGATCTTTTAATCTCTTGAGGTTAATTAATTTTCACACAAAATAACACATTTATATTTGGTCTTGTGTCACACGAAACCAGCAAGGACAAATGTCATGTCCAGCTACAGGATACGAAACGTAGTCGCAACTTGTAAAACATGTTAAATCTGTCATTGTGCAACAGAAGGAATATTTTTTTCATCCAGATGGTCTTTCCAGAGTCTTTGATGATCCTAGAAAGACCTCTAAAAATCTCTGCGAACTTAATCGTCAGAGAAACAAAGCTCTGTGACTTAAATGTAATGGTAATACACGAGAGCTAACTTCACCCTACTGACACACATTCATCAGCAATGCTTCCTGCTAAGTTTGTGCAGACTGACGTGACCCCAGAGTCACAGTGATGGGGGACTCCGATCTCGACATAAAACCAGGCAGGCGAACCTGCCAGCAGCTCAATTATCTGTCATTAGCAGGCAGCACAGCACAGGCGCAGGGTAATTTGACAAGCTAAACTGGTGCTCTTTCATACCGGACTGCTTCATTCGACCTCAGTAAATATATTCTCAGGCTAATGCATATAAATAGAAGAGCTATGTTTGAACAGCTGAGAGAAAGTGAAGGACCAGGAGGAGTGGGTGGTAGACAGAAATAAGGGGTCAGGTTTGATACAAGTCAGGAAATTATGTTAAACTCTGACAGCCTAAACAGTTTGTTTTAAAAAAAGGCTTGTGAGTGGCACCAAACCCAATGATACAATCTCAGTAGACATACTGGGGTGACCGGGGTTAATCTCCTCTGAACCCCTTTTCTCCCAAAACTGCTTGTTCACCCTGATTGGGAGCTTTTAAACTAAAATAATCCCGAGGTCACAGTCAGCCGTCTTATCTCTCTGGTTCTCTCTATGATTTATTCATTATTTGTCCGTGTGTTGGTTGCACAACAGGCAGGTGCTGACATTAGCACCCCGTCTCAACCATTTTCCTCTGCTCGCTCCTCTCTTATCTATCTGACAAGGGGGACATCCCAAAAAATGACAGATGGAGGAGCCAGAGTCAGAGCAGAACATAACACTCAATAATTTTTATTTTTGTACATATTCACAGAGATTCTTGTTGGCATATGATTATGTTATTTTTCCAACAGTACACATTTTGTGTGCAAAAAAAAAAAGGGCACCAGCTGCATGCAGTGGCACACCGGCGTGCAGAAAGTTGTGATGCATTTGTGGTGACTCAGATTTAAAGTATAACTACTACACTTCTGTAATAAAAACACACAGGAAACTATTCACTATTAGAGGCATACTCATTTTCTACCATGTGGGGCACCATGTAGGGCACTGTATCATGTTTTATCAACCATAGGGGCATCCAAGAGGGCACTTTTGCTGCATTTTTTTTCAAACATGGTAGCACCAGGGAGGATGACCCCCCTCCTGAATCCACCAGTGTGTATATGTCTCCTTTTTTTTTTAAAGGTCAGTTCAGCTGAATTCTCTGGCCCCTCACTAACTGTGACATAACGGACAAGACTCTGTGGTTTATTTTGTATGCTGACCCTCATTATTTGTTTATACACCAGCCTCCACATTTGGGTGCCCACAGGAGGAGTTAACAAGTGTTGACAAATACATTAATTAAATAATGTAATATAGTGCAAATTTTAACCGTGTTCCCGGAAAATCGCCAAAAGAAAATGCTAATTGATGCACGTTTCCACCCACCACTGTTAATGCTAGTACAAATATTAGGAGTTGGTTCTGAGATAAACAGCTGGTGGAGCTAAGTCTCCAGTCAGTCGCCATTAAATTACTGCAGAAGAAGAGGGCACAGCGAGATGGCGTAACTAAAAGAGTGCCAGTCAACGATAACGATGTAGAAAATGTGGTGCTTTTATGTTTGTTTCATTAATTTGAAGCTCTACACGAAGATGTTTTCATTTATTCACTATGTCTGTTTCCTTGCACTTTGTTGCATCTTGTCTTCATCGGTACACCAACTGACTTGCAGTATTTTGAGTTTTTTAATTTTCGTCATTTCCACTCAGGTGTTTTTTGCACAAATTGAAAATGTACAAAAAAACAGGTGCATGTAAATGCACTGAGTGTCCCCTGACCCCGGCATTATTTAAATACATTTTTTAAATCTATTGGTAGGCAGGATTGTAGCAAAATTTGAGGTTATTCTTTAAAAGAAAGGAAAGAAAGAAAAGACTGCATGGAGAGAGAGAGATAAACAGAGCCGTGTCACCCGCCGTCCTCGCCGCCCTGCTGTCTGTCACCTGTCAGGATGCTGAGTGAGGAGGGACTCTTCTGTCTGACACACGGGGATCAGGTGGAGGGAGAGACTTCAGGGGAAATAAAGAAATGGAGTGACAGAGAAACAGGAAGTGACACAGAGGGCGAGAGGTGTTTCTCTGCCTCTCATCACCTGCACATCCTGTGAGAAACCTCTCGTTTGAGAGTTAACAGGTCAGACACCGAGGGTGGGAACAATCCAAATGAAGACTGTCACTCTGCAGAATGAGGTGTAACTATGTGCTGTTAGCATCTGGCTACTACAACTGTTAACAGAGCTCACCTCTTTATTTGTTTTTACACGACACTGGGCCTGATATTCTCTCACAAATTCACTACCACTTTGTGTGATATGAAATATTTCATAAAATTAACTAAAGACTTCATTAACAGTTAGTATATCATTTATTAATGCTTTATGTATGAGTAATAAGGCATTAATAGTGAAAAAACCCTTTGGATGGTGTTTATCCTTCTCCAGACCACTGCACTTGTAAATGTTAGTTGCAAGATCTTTTCCAGAACTTAAAAAGGTGAATTGGTCTATTAGAGGGGATCTACCTAATGAATTAAAGGATAATTCCAGGTTTCTGGCCCAGGTTTTGAGATACAGACTGGGGACAAATTAAAGGAAAAACCTGAAGAAAAGCAGATGCTTCCATGCAGCAGTGCTCACTGAATGGTTTGAGTATGAAAAAGATGTGAATAAAATGCTATGGCCTTTACAATAGAAGATTTTGGACCAACGTGTAAGACAATGCTCTCCACCACCATCACCATAAGGCCATCTTCAAATCTATTTAGTGATGTCTGTGACTGTCTCTGATGCTGCCGTTATGTCTGGATTTGTTTGTTTTTCTTTCTATCTGCTGTACTCAGGTCTCTCTTGCAAAAGAGATCTTGGTCTCAATGAGATTACTTGATTAAATAAAGGTTGTGTATATATAAATGAGGGAATATCTTGTGGAGGAATGGTGTTCATCCCTCCAATAGAGTTCCACAGACTTGGTAAGGAGCACTGAAGCTTTTCTGGAGGGTCGTGGTGGCCTGACTCCATACTTAGACACTTAATGTTGGTTTTTCCTTTAATTTGTCACCCATCTGTAGCTGTCTTTTATATCTCTGCCTCTACCACCAATACAGTAGAAGTGAATGCTTCTTTCTGTTTCTCTCTAATGTGCCGTTTACTCCCGCTTGGTATCGTTCTTGGGACCATTTTATTCAATAAAGAGTTTTATTAAAGAGGGAAAAAATCTCTGCGAGCTAATGAGCTTTCTAACTGTTGCTAAGTGGTTGCTAACTGGAGCTAACTGGCTGCTAACTGTTAGCTCAGTCGCTATCAAGACACCAAGTTCACACAGTTTGTTCAAAATACATATTTGTACCATTAACTGCCTCATAAGTTTATACTCTATAATAAAGTGGATGGTGCAACATAGCTTATAAGCTAGCAAGACTTCGTTTTGGACTCATTTGAACTCCTTCATCAGCCTTCAACACCCACTTGTCACCATTTCTGTAGCCATTTTTATGTTGCTATTTTTCATGGAGGTAGCTAAACATAGCTAGCCAGCTATGCAGAAAGATGACGTCGATATCCTTAACCCTGCCTGCAAGACCTTGACTGGTTGACTGTTTCTCCAACGGGCACAACAGCAAAGTTATATGACTCGCTTTGTAATAATCCTGAATTATCCTCGATAAGAATCTAGATAAAACAGGAGGAGGATAATTAAGTGCCGTTGTCAGCTCAGCTGTGATTCACTATGTTACTTTCTCGCTATTAAAAGATGAAAATCACACAATATAATAGACTGCTGAGCTATTAACCTTATGTGCAGCACTTGCATTGGCTCTAGTTCTGTGCTGTGTTTACTTGCTGTTGTACATTTGAACAGTGATGTGGACGCTTAGCTTAGGACAAAAAGTGAACAAACTACATAGTCAGTGACTATGAATCTTTGAGCTGAACTGAACAAAGTGATTCCCACCTCTACTACATACTGCATATAAGCTTAATATGAATAATATGTGGATTTAATGCTTTGTAATTGTTTTGCATTGTACTAGTGGAGTGATTGACATGTCATTCCTCCCCCAATGAGATCTTCTCCCCTTTCTTTCCCCTCCTGTTGACCTCTAACTCCTGATACTGTGTGACATACAGTATCAGGGGTGATGAAGTGCTCAGGCTGACCTGTGGATCTTCACACAGTCTTAACACAGCTCAGGAACATTCCTCTAGTGGTCCTGGCACTGACACTGGGAGGTATGAACACATATTCATATGCCTGGGAATCTTTCTTTCTCCATATTCACCAATATCAGGGTTTTTCCACCTTTTTTTCCTCCTGCTGACAACATGTGGCATCAATAGTTTTTTTGGCTGGATTCTCCCACTTTAATCCTTCTTCTTGTGAGCGCAAAGAAGAGAAAAAGAAAGATGGGAGTGTCAGCGAGGAAGCACACAGCAGCTGAGGGTCATTAATCACTGTCACAGTGGAGAGAGAGACGGAGGATGAAAGACATGAGAGATGGAGCGCAGCAGACATGGCAGGAATCTCTCTCCAGAGATGAGATGAATCAACCTATTCAGCGGCCCTCACTTTGTTGTTGATATCAGGCTGTGACATCACATCCTCCTCAAGACCAAGCACTGAAGGCTCTGAGTCGGCGACGCAGCAGCGTCCTGGTCAAAAGGGAGGGGAAGTGAATGCATCACGCTCTGACCGACAAACGCATATGGATTGTGCATTGAATTACTGCCAGTCTAGCAGCTCCCAGAGGCCCCTGAATATCTCACGGAGACAACTGAGTTATGAATCACGAAAATGTACAGACTCCAGTGGGAAAGTCAGCTCATCAAACCCAACGCTGACATGTAGCAGTGGTGGAAGAAGTAAAAGTAATAATACCACTTTGTAAAAATACTCTGTTACAAGTAAAAGTTCAAAAGTATTAAAGTAAAAGTACTTGTTGGTCCCTTTCAGAAAGTTATATTATTAAATATATGATTTATTACTGATGCTTTATAATGTAAGCAGCATTTTAATGTTACAGCTGGTGGAGGTGGAGCACATTTTAACTTCTTCATATACTGTTGGATATTTTAATCTACAAGCCACCATTACTGTGGTGCCACCTTACTTGTAAACACGCTTATAACACTGTTATGTATGCAAAGGATTTCACTTTTTAAGCACCTTCGCCAAGGAATTTGTTGTTATATGTTGAAAATATAGTCATCGAAAGTCGTTAAAATAAAGTTTATACTCTACAAAACTTCTCAATGAAATTCAGTCCAGTTTTAACTGAAGGTTGGACATCTTTTCTGGGGTGTTATCAGCTGCTCCAACAACAAACTAAGACTTTGGGGGAAAAATGGGAAATAAAAGCCACAAGCCTCTGCTCCATGAAATCAATTTTACTTTCCTAAATCTCCATTATTATTGCTTCAACTGTATTCTGAGCGGCTTGCCGACAAAGGACCGACTGTGACCGCTGAATATTGATCGACCTTCCTACACGGGGCCAATGGTGAGCTGCCAACCCGCTGATCTCTTGCTAGCTTGGCACTGCGCTTCCTGGCCAAAATTCCACTTTCACAGTATCTTGGGTTTCCAGTTTTTCTTAAATGATGCATTTCTTCTGATTACAATGAAAGGAATCGTTGAGTTTGATTATTTAAATCATAAGCTAGCAAATAATTCCTGCTGGGTCAGCTTGTCCACACAGCACTTTCACATCCAGGCTGTGGAGACAGAAGCAGTGAATGATTTGATTGGCTGTACGGAAGCAAGTTCTCTATCTTTAATGCAAAAAAACAAAAAAACAAAAACCCAGGAGGGAAAGCTAAAACTATAAATTTCTCCCTTTTGGTTTCTGTTTCTTTCTCAAAGCAGAACAGGACACGTGATTTACAAAGTAGATATGTATTCTGTAGCAGGAAAAAAGCATGCAATTTAATTTCAGTTGGAATTTCATAAAGAGGGAGTGGGAAAGGGAGTGCAGAGGAATGAGTGAGGTGGTAACTCCTTTCTCTTGCCCACATTTCATACCACGACTCTGGCCTGCTGCGCTGCGGTCGACTCCTCAATATAAACCAGATACTTGAAATCACGATACTTTATTATTCTGGCCGGCCTGCAAATCTATAACATCCCTTCGCTTCAGAAGTGGAACGTGAGGATTGCATGTTCTGAATATATATTTTTCTTGCCTCGGGCTGAGATGTTGGGGTGGAAATAAAAAAAAAGTTAAGAGTATGATGAATGTGTTCTGGCCAGAGGAGAGTGGGTGGTCTGTATCTGTCAGCGCTGCTATTACAGCAGACAGCGGAGTTACAGGCCAATAAGCTGCGCTATCATCACCGTCATCAGCAGCAGATCCTCTTACAACAGCTCTCAGCTGTCCACATCACAACCCTGACAGCCCAAACATGCACTTACCAGAGAGCTCTGCACTTGAATGTCTTACGTTAAAAAACATGTGGCCCTTCCACTGTACGCTCTTAAAGGGCCGGGTCACCCAAATGACAAAAAAATAGATTTTCTCACTTACTGCTAAAGGCAATGGTGGAAGAAAATTTCAAATCATTTACTTAAGTAAAATTACAAGTAAAAGTCCTGCTTTAAAGGTATAACAAGTAGGATTTTCCTGAAAAACAATGTATAGACTCGTACAAAAATAATCCCTCTCAATCATCACTTTTGACCCACTAAAAGTGTGTGGCGGTGTCTGTATCTGCAGAGACCCTGCCTTCTGCCTGGATTTTCTTATTTTCCTGTGCTCAGGACGTTTCTGGGTGTCAGCCTTTGGGCAGTGGTGTGTAGCCCCCAGCCAATAACAGCGCGCAGGGTGTGAGGGGCTGGACTCTATAAAAACGTAGATCGTAAACACGTGGGACCACCAGAAGCTTTGAGCCGGGGAGGAGGGGCCAACTTTGAATGTTGTGTTTTCAAATAGCAACCGACAAATCCTACTTGTTATACCTTTAAGTATCTACAACACAGCATCATATTCTACATACTGATCACATGATTTGTTTGTAAAATCTTAATCTACAGAGAAACAAATAAATATAGCTGTCAAATAAATGTAGTGAAGTACAAAGTACAATATTTGCCACTGGGTTAACTGGATAACTAGTTAGTTCACTCCCCACTGCATTTTGTTGAAGTGATCCAAGCAACATTTGAGCATCTGTTGTGTCTCAATCTCCCTGATGAGAAATGAGGCTGTAAAGAGCTCACTGAATAGTTGCCTCTGTTATTTGCTGGTTATGATGCTTTAGTGAACTATTCATGGGGTCAAGGGTCAACTCCATGAAGTCAGAAAGGTCACTGACATGCTTCGAATTTAGTAAAACCTGAGTAAATGTTCCTCTCAGTAAATCTTTAAATTCTCGCCTGTGTTATTTATTGATTATGAGGCTATTGTAAGCTCTGTAAGTTTCTGTCAGTTTCACCAAAAAACACACAGATGTCACTTCACTCTGGCAGAGGAGGGTTAGATAAAAGTCGAGCTAGTAAGCTACAATAGCTTCTTCTATTTTGGACTCTCCGTTCCATCAAAGGTCACCACTGACAGGACGGCTTGCTGTGGTTAGCAGCGTGAATTTGCATGTCAGAGTTCACCAAAGTTGACCTTGACGAGAAAGATTTGCACAGATTTACTTCACCTCCACGAGTCAGCCAATCGCTGTGATTCCATTGAAATGAATTGATTTCGCTGCAAAATGTTGCCTTCAGTCTGGATAACCCACAGGGCTTTTTTGAATGTAATGACCCTCATGTTCTTTCACAGCATCTTCTCCCTGTTACTCCTTGTTTACCTGTGTTTTCCTGGGAGCTGTGACGCTCGTTCACTGGAATTTTTATTAGAGATTTACTGGAGCAATATGAGCCTGAGTGCTATAATTACTGCGCTAAACAGGAGAGCTGCTATCAAAACAGTGTGACGTTGGTTAGTAGCGCTGATTCACGACTGAGAACGCATGAGACACACACGCACACACTTGAATAGAGGGCAAATGCAGGCAACACTTTGTTATCTGTGAGATTGGGGAGGAGAATAATGAGGTCAGCTATGAGCCAACCCCACTGTGTTACATTAATGAGGTTGCTGTCTGCAACTGTGGCCAGCTACAAGGACACACACACACACACACACACACACACACACACACACACTAGATCACCTAGCATTATCTGTCCTCTGTCACTTGGCCTGGCACTCATACAGAGCCAAAGAGAGAGTGTAGCAGAGCGTGCAGCAGACTGTACCGCTGCTCTGCTTCCCTCTCCAGCTCATGTTAGACCCTCTGACAGCCCAGCATTGATTTATGACTCCTGCAAACAGACACAGCCAGCAGACATCGCTGCACACGACGAGCGTGCACGCGTTCGTGTGTGTTTTGTACTCACGTGATTGATTATCCTGTCTGTCTTGTCTGTGGCATTTTTGAAATGTAATCTCTCTGAACAGCGTGAAAGGTGTGAGACCCCAGAGAAAACAACAACTCTCCCCCCCCACACACACACAGCCCACGTCTGGTGTGTGCAGGCTCTCTGTGTAGCCCTGCCTGTATTATATTAGCATACCTTTGCTCAGGCATGCTAGGAAATTGAATTCCCCCTCTTCCTGTAAAACTCTCCCCGGGATTAAACCGTCACTGTGTGATTTACTGTAACCTCGCTATAAACAGCGTCATCCATCCAATGCAGCGCTGATTGATGTTCCCAGCAAGTGTTTTGTGTTTGCCACATCACCACGCCATCATACATTTCAATTCTGCTTACTGCACAATGACAACGGCTCTGAACACAATGGAGGATGTTCGTTTGGCAGTGGTGAGAGACACATAAAAGTCTTCAGGATTGAAGTGAGCCAAGAAAAGATGCCTGAATGAGGCAAAAGCCTCATGGGCTCATTTAAAGGGCGATTAAACGTTCACTAAACCCCCCCTCCCACGAACACTGATTGTCCAATCATAGCTTGGCAACCATAACTAGGCACAGCAGGCCTGTCAAGCTAAGTGCAAGCAAAAGTTAGCATGTAACCTAGCATTGCTTCCAAAGCCAAGGAGCATATCATTAGCAAACTACATTATTTTGTGGGACAGCTTAGGTTAGAAAAGTCCCTGTTCAGGACTGAAGCTTTAGATGCTACTTTGGTTTACTACTTACTTCTTTATAGGCTAACACTAGCACCTCTGTCCTGCTTTTTATTTGGTTTGAAGTTTAAACTCCAGCAACCTCAGTCAAACTCGTAGCCCGAGAGGGGTCATTCCTATTTTCCCTATGTTCCCCAGATTTATATTACACATAATGGGAACATGACAAAGGGTCCTATGTTCCCCAGTTGTACATATGTGCTCTCCCAGGGTCCTATGTTCCCAGGGTTAAGATTAGGGATTAGGGTTAGGTTATTTGACCCGAACACAATAGGAGGGTTAATGTGTGTTCATAGAATATTGAACTGGGGAACATTAGACCCTTGGAACATAGGACCCTTGGAACATAGGACCCTTGGAACATTAGACCCTGGGAACATAGGACCCTGGGAACATAGGACCCTTGGAACATTGGACCCTGGGAACATAGGATCCTGGGAACATAGGACCCTTGGAACATTGGACCCTGGGAACATAGGATCCTGGGAACATTGGATCCTGGGAACATAGGATCCTGGAAAAATGGGACCCTGGGAACATAGGACCCTTGGAACATTGGACCCTGGGAACGTAGGACCCTGGGAACGTAGGACCCTTGGAACATAGGACACTTAGAACATTGGACCCTGGGAACGTAGGACCCTTGGAACACTGGACCCTGGGTATGTAGGACCCTTGGAACTTTGGACCCTTGGAACATTGGACCCTGGGAACATTGGACCCTTGGAACATAGGACCCTTGGAACATTGGACCCTGGGAATGTAGGACCCTTGGAACATTGGACCCTGGGAACATTGGACCCTGGGAACATTGGACCCTGGGAACATAGGACCCTAGGAACATTGGACCCTGGGAACATAGATATGCTCCCGCCTGAGAGACCCTTACATTTGCCAAACTCATTGGTTAGTCCTCATCCTAAAAGCCTTTTCTCTTGTAAAAGTAACAATTAAACATAAATATAACCTCTGTGTTGCTTTCCAAGTATGTTTTTTTAAGCATCCATTAACATTTTATTTTTATTTATAATATTGTTATATAATACTAGCTTCACTCTGCAGTATAAAACCAATGCTGCTCCTAAGGTACACGTTTTCTACATGGATCATCAACTGGTGAGGATATGACTTTTTGACATGTTAGCCTTAGTGTACATATTTAAGATCCTTTTACAGGGTTCTCAAACTAGTCAGCATGAAGCATTTGAAGTCTGGAAACTGAGTTTTCAACCAACTCGATGGAGTTAGCATTAACTAGCTGGCTTGCGACAGCTGACAAAATCTTCTAGTAACAGTTGTCATCTCAGTCAACGAACAATGTTTTTTGTTGGCTAGAAATGAGAAGCTGCTTTTGTTTTCACCGATATGATGATATATGTGTTTATTCAGTTAATTTTCTCCTACAGGGACACCAGAAACTGAACATCAACGAAAGATAAGGTAGTAAAGGTATAAGTAAGTGTATATAAATGAGGAGTTATTTCCAACATTTCGGCTGCGCTGCCTTTTGGTTTTAACTTTAACTAAACTGTTGGCTTCTTTTCGTCTTGTGTTTCTTGCACCATCAAACTTTGTTGTAGCAAAGTCGCCATGTTCCCGGATCGCAGTTTGGTTAGTATGATGTTATCATTACCGATAACTAAAACTACTACAAAGAATGCTGTAATAACTTGAAATTACCCATTAAAGCTTCCGCACTGACGCAATCCCAACAGCGACAACTCTGGCACTGCTCCTCATTTTTCTTCCCGCGTTTATGTGTGTGTATGCCTCTGTGTAGCTGATGATAAATGAGCACAGCAGCTCCTGAGAGAGCTCACAGAGGAAAGAATAATGGGTATTTAAGCACACTTGTAAATTACCAACACATTTGTCTTAGACTGTCCCCTTTGGGATGTCTGACAGCCCAGCACACAAAGTATATAAAGCTCACATACATCTGTTCCACATAGCCTTATTGGATCTGCTGACATCACTTAAATACAACCTGTCACGCCATGTACCATAATTCATACTTTGACAAAGCTCATAAAGCTGTGTTTGCTGTCTTTGCACCTGCATGTGTGTGTGTATGATAGAGGCTGTCTCAGCAGGTGTGTGCCAGGTCATGCAGAGTGCATGGCGATGTTTATCTCTAAGTACCGCAGACAGGCATGCTGGACCGCCTGGTGGGAAAGTGGGATTACAGCTATCTGTTCCTCCGTGGCATGCTGAGCGCCAAGCCTGTGATTTTGCAGTTACACGTTTCCATCAGCCACACACATGCTGCGTGCCGCTTTGTTATGCAAAGGTGTTTGACCTAGCGAAACAGCTGGTCATGTGACCACACCAAAAAAAGATGATGATGATGAAATGTTTGGCATGTTCAGTTGAGTGTTGTTCAATATTTAGTGACAGGAGAGATTGTGAGATTAGTGGGACTGAGCTTTATTATTATTAATTACAGATTGAAACATAAATCAGATAAATGCTTGGTGCTGAACTTGATGACTTTGCTTTGACTTTTCGCTGGACTGCATCCTGCTAAGCACAGAGTTGTTTTGAGTCGCCTGCCAAAGTTCGGATCATAACACAGCTTTGTGTTCCTCCAGCCGCAACCTGCTGAACAGCCTCCAGAAAAGCCAGAGCGCTCCGATTCATCATCCTCATTCATAAACAGTCATTAATGTTTATAGCAGGTGTCGTGACATGTTTATGACAGCATTATGTCTGCTTTACGAGACCACTGTCAAGTCAGGTTTTACGAGCGTTGCACTCGGAGGCAGAAAGGGGACCGCTGGCAGCAGGTCCAGGAGGTTCTGGGATGTTTAATCAGTTACTCGAACACCCTCACAAATAAAAAGAGAGAACAGCGTTTGGCAGGGAAGTCGGTCTGTTTGACGGGGATAGCCATCAAACCTTCTCATTAAACTCTCTGGATCCAGGCTCTGCTGTTCTTGAGGGCTTTTATAGGAAAATCACTACTCTCAATTTGCTAGCTGTTGTAAAAGTTGTGTTCCAGGTAGTGGTTGTGGGTTCTGGTGGGGGTTAAGCAACGCCACAAAATCCCCCGCCCTCCTGCTTTATGGCACGCTGTAAAGCTGTTGGCAGGCCGACAGCGGCAGTATCTTTTTATCCGACTGCTAATTTAAGGAAGGAGATTAAGGTTGTGAATTACATTCATGGCACTGGCTTTTTCATATTTGTTAGTGGTGACAAAGGGTTTGGTCTGAGGCATGTGCAGCATGCAGAGCCGCTCTCACTTGTTTTCAATGTAGGCCTGCTGTGTTTCTTTCAAATAACGCTTTATCTGAGTTTAAATAGCAGTGCATAATTGACTTAATTCAAACGTATTTCTATTTGTCTTTATTCATTATTTTCAATTTGTTTCACCTGTCATGTTATTATCCAGTCATGTGATTGCCTCCCATTGGCTGATGCTACTATATCGGTGTGCCACACCCGTGTTGTCTGTATTTAAAAGCCCTGACAAAGACCTACAGTGGTCGAAACATGTTGGCTTTTTTAACGATTTCGCCACTACAATAAAGGCTTTTTAATATTTCTTCCTCGTTGTTACTTTTTCATATATTTCAGTGTGCCTGGATTGCCTTCCTGTTTATCATATTTTTCTATATATTTTATATCTATATATTATTTGGTACCACTTACTAATAGGACACCCCTTAGCTGTCCGGTCCACAACTTAAGCGTTGTTTTCGGACACAGCAGGCAGCTGTTCAGAGAAAAAGCTCTACAAACCCACTGAACACTGCCTGCTCAGCACCAAACAGCAGACAGGCACAGTTAGTGACTAGCTGGTGAACATAGTGGAGCATGTAGCAGATAAAGAGCCAGATATTTTTCTCAGGAGTGGGTTGAGACCAAAAACAGAGCTAAAAGAGAGTGAATATCTGGCTTGCGTTCATCAGGTGGACAGAAAAACAACTCCAAATGAATGAAAATGTTGCTCCGTATCCGTTGGGTGTGTAAATAGTCAACTGTTTAATAACAAATTCACAATATCAACTTCATAAAGTTAAATAATTCAGTGATCTGAAAATAATGTATAGCAGATTTAAATAGAGCTGCTCCAGGAAATTCCTCTCAAAATCAACACTTGCTTATAAACTCAGCTCACTAAAGTCCAACTCACCTGTCCTAGAATTTTGTTTCTATTTTCCCAGTGAATATATCACCAGATTTCAGACTTCTTTCCAGGAAATTATTAAGAAATTACAGGCTGTAAAAGAAACCCTTAAAGTTATTTCCCAACAAAAAAATCTTTCTTTAATCATTTTTCTTATTGGCCTTAAAATTATGTGAGGTTTTAACTGTTGAATTTAAACTCCATCCCCAAGTTTGCTAACCTGCACAAAGATATTATTTTATCACTCCTAGTATCCAGTCATGTGTGGTGCATTGTTATGTTTACGTAGACATATTGTTGGAGGTTTTGTTTACACTGTCTCTAAAACTGTGCTCCAGTTGTTCTTTCTGTTCTCCAGGACTGCAGGTGGTGCCCTTTGAGGCTGAAGAACAAAAGATTATTAATATAGCCACAGTTTCCCGAGGTAGACAGGGGAGGCCATCCAGCAGTCAGTGCATCAAATATTTGTGTTCTTATTAATAATGTATTGGATAATATACGCTGCTTAAATGCACTACATGTGCTTCTTTATGTTTGCATTACAAAGATAAGTGGATTTGCTGGTTTCTGGTTTATAGCTTCAAACTTACTGTACATTTCCTTACACTTATTGAATTGATTCTCTTTTGGCCAACTGCTTTGCCAATGCTTTCCTGAACTCATCTTGTTTACCAAACTACAGTAACTATGATACTACAGACTGCTTTATCTTAAATTTTAGTAGAAAATAAACAAGAAAATGAGTAGTCAATAGCTGCAGACCTTTGTACACGAATCCCCCTCGAGGTCTTGAAAAACATTCAATAGATAGGTTATTCAGTTAATAGCCTTTTATCCTTCAATCATATTGTCCCTCGCAGAAAAATAAAATGTATCACACCGAAGTAAAAGGTCATAAATGTGCAATGTTTTTTGAATGCCCACACTCTGTAAACATTACCTAACCTTTTATCCTATTATCAGGCACTCTTTCCAGGGGTGTATTTTGCATGTCACTGTGACTGCATGACAATTTGGCTGAGACTGTGTTTAAGACTGAATTAGCTACAGACAGTGACAAGAGAAGTTTCTTCTCCCTGCCAGGTTTTCCACTGAGCTCAGCTAGAGTCTGTACAAATAATAACCGTGCTCTCTTGAAGTGAGATGTGGTCTTTAGAGCAGTGGAGGTATGAGGTGTCATCAGTGTGTCAGAACTCCTGCATAATCTAAGGATGTAGCCTAAAGGGTAATCAGGAGAGGACAGAAATAATGCAAAAACAGTTCATATGCAAATAGTTGTTTAGCTAATTACTGGCAACAAAGACAATGAGCTATTTGAGTTTGTAATTGTTCACCTGACTGCTATCTTTCAGGGAAAACTATTCTATTCTACTATTTAAGCACAAGCGCCATTGTAGTCAGGTAAATACATGACTCCTGAGTTTTACATGTTCTCAGAGAGACATTTGAACATCAACTCACCATTACGTGATACGCATATAAGCAGAGGCACGGTGGCAGTAGTTTGATTTCCGTTTTATAATTTATGGGCTGTTCCAGGCTACATGTAAAAGATGTTACCCCTGAGTGTAAATCTAACAGAGCTATTTATAGACAACTGTATATTCCTTTTGCTGCCGTGCATTTCTAGAAAAGATCATTATATACTGACGTATCCAATCCATTAGGATCTAAGTACACTTCTGGCATGAATCACCTCATACAGCTTTATGTATTTGAGGAAACAGCTTGCAGCTGGTACATATTGCCACAGAGAGGGAGCCTTTAGTCCAGTGATTCCTCTTCTATCTGAAAAGCAGGGGGGGAAGATATGAATCAGATGGATGAGCGAGGGCTTAGCCTGGCGGTTATTGATCCCTTTGCTCCAGGAATGATCCAGTACTCATTTGGAGACTTTCCCCCCCCCCTTTTGTTCGATACATCTTTAAAGGCTTTCAAAAGACTCTCGCACACAGTTTGGGACGAGATGCTATCAGTTTGAATAAATCTATTTCAATATGCCTCGTATTTCCCCTCATCAGGCCCCCACTGACTTGATCTGTGTGTGAGAAGAAAAGATGCATTACTGCTCTGATTAAAGATAATGTGTTAGTCTAGACAATGTGTTTAGACTTGTTCGGGCTGGAGTGGATAGGCATTTGTGTGTGTGTTTAATGTGTGGATCTTTCATTTAGTCTCCTGTCATATAAACTGACAAGGTGCAGTAAACTGCGAGCATCACATGAATATATGCAGACGTGTATTCAGATGGCACAAGTCTTTCTACAACACATAAAATATGTTATTTATTGTTTTAATAGTTCTCCTATATTATTTTCCCTCACAATTTTGGCTTTGTCCTTTAAAACACATTTATACATTTATACATGCAATAAAGTCAGAATTGAAATTGAGACCTGATAGAAGTGACAAAAAACTGAACATAATTTCTGCTGGTTTATTAAAGCCCCTGAAAACTTGATTACAAATCTTAAATATTTCTCTATAATATCAAATATTCATGATTAAAGCAACAATAAAAGTTTTTAAAAAACATGTTTTAGTATTATTTATTAAGGGTTTAACTAGCTAATCTGCTTAATCAGGAGCCACCTGCTGTTTGTAAATTCAAACTTAGCCAAGTTATAACATAAGTGTTTACTAAGTAGAGATTTAAATGTCATTACATTAAAACAGGTTGCACTGCACAAATCTACATAGTGATTCGTTTTTGCTGAATATTTACATCCAGTAACTGCCAGACAACTGTTACGTAGTTAACTGACAAAGCTAACATTAGCTAGCTAATATATTACGCGTTTAGAGTCAAGAGTAAAAGACACATCAGGCCTGACATTAGACTGAAATGCTGTTTAATAATCTTACTATAAATGCGAGGAATCTCTGTCTTTCTGTCTGTCTTTCTGTCTATCTGTCCTTCGATTATCTACCGTTCATCTGATCGACTTCACACTTGGTGGGTGTAATGCTGAGGACCCAAGGAAGTGCAGTGTCGAGTGTGAAGTTGTTTGGATTAGCGGTTCTCGAGAAAGGGAAAAACATCGCCCCGCAGAGCCCCCGCAGTTCCAGACCCACCATGTTAGACGTACGCATGCGTGAGTTTAAATGACAGATGAAAAACTGTATTTCAGCCGGAGGCCAAGAAATTGTCCGAACAGGCATATGTTGAACTCCGAACAGGCACATGTTGAACGGGTTCTGCACTAGTCTAACTATAAATGGAAGGAGTCTCTGTCTGTCTGTCCTTCGATTATCTCGAGGAAGGATCTATGGAAGTGCAGCGTCGAGTGTGCAGTTGTTTGGATGAGCGGTTCTCGAGAAGGCTGCAAGCAGCAATACCAGAGGCCAAGCAATCAGCCCGTTTCGAACAGGCACATGTTGAACAGGCACTGCACTAATGATGTAAATTGGGAGGATTTTTAAATTACATTTCACAAAAACAACACAATATACCTTAAATTATAAAATGTTATGGCAATAATGTTTGACTAAATGACCAAATAGCATCAGTTAAGTTAGCATAATTAATTATCTCCCACTCACTCTAAACTAAATGAACACTACTAACTCTGACACACATATTTCTCCATGTATGCATATATAAATAAAACAAAGTGATACCTACATCTACAAAGGAAAGGCAGCTAAGTTTAATATATTGTTTGGCCACTTTTAATGTTATTTTTTGAATGTATGTTACAGTCTGTGATGCTGCAGTGACTCCCTGTTCAGATAGTTGGTTGTTTTTGATTGGACAGATGTTTCCTAGCCACCAATTTATACATTACTAAAGTCTTGACTAGCAAAGACATTGCTTAATTTTTAATGGTGCAACCTGATTTAGTAAATCGCTCGTCCAAAACTAGCTAGAAGCTGCTTACACACAAGCTAAGTAATGAATTTACAGTAGCTGATGCAACCCAGTCCAGGACTGGATCTGGCTGTGGTTTGACCAGATTTGATTGACAAAAACCCCACAACTGTCACCATTTTGATTAAAATGTTGAACATGAACATACATGACATCGCCTTTTTCTAACTGAGCCCCGCCCACTTCTGACAAAAACAAAAATACAAACATCTTTAATGTAAAATAAACAAAAATGTTCCAAATTTGGCTGGAAATTGTGTGTTCTTGTAGAGTCCCATTGCTCATAGTAAGAAGCTGGCTTTCAGGGCCTTTAAAACATTACAAATAGGTCATGATGACAAACACTGCTTCTACATGTTTTTCTAAATGTTTCGCATACAGCTAACTGTTGGAGTGCTCATTATTAATTTAGGATGAGCATAATGCATGGGATTATGCTTGCCTGGACATTGCAGGGTGTTTATCATTCATACCCAGAGAGGAATGTGTTTCTCTTAAGAACAAGCAGTAGCCTCGCAGTATCTTCATTAGTGATTGATGGATCACCGCGCTCTAAGTTAACACACACCTAGCAGCAAATTCTCTCCATAAAATCAGATGAGAGTTTCTCCTCTCTCCGCGGCTCCAATACCTCTCTGGCATTTCCTGGAGCGCAGAGAGTCTGGCTGAGAAGAATAGATGGTGTGCATTATAATGAACATGGGCTGACACCGCCTCATCCATCATTCCACCCAGGAAAATTATAGCAGTGCCAGAGAGAGCGAGAGAGAGAGAGAGAGAGAGAGAGAGAGAGACTTTAAATCACAGGAGGTCTGTAGGTCTAACTCTTCTTAGACTCATCAGCTCATTGTTGTTGATTTTTAACTGCCCAGTCCACTTCTGATTTCACTCTCAGAAGGAGACTAACTGTTTGTCTCCCTGTCAGTTTACTGTATATCCACCATAACTCCAATGTATGTTACCTTGAATATGCTTCTGTCTGTTTCCACTCGTACGCTTGTTTCGTGTCATCTACTTGCGAGTCAGACTGCATTCTTTTCTTTTCCTGTTGCTGTAGAGGCAGCTACCGATTATTTTCATTATCGATTAGTCTGTCAATTATTTTTAAGATTAATCAGTTACACTATAAGATGGCAGCAGATAGTGAAAAATGGCCTTTGCAAGTTCCCAGAGCCCAAGGTGACATCTTCTTTTGTCCAAAACTCAAATGTATGCAGTTTTACAGCAATATTAAACAGAACATATAACATAGAGCCATGTTTGTGGCACTTGGGTCCAGAGTGAAATATCTAGTGAACTAGTGGATGGATTGCCACGAGATTTATTACAGACATTCATTTTCCCCAGAGGATGAATCATACTGACCCTGGGGATCCCCTGACTTTCCGTCTAGCTCCACCGGCAGGTTGACATTTTTGTTTTTATTGAAATATTTCAACATTCACTTGATGGATTGGCACAAAATTTTGTACACACATTCATGATCCCCAGAGGATGAATCCTACTGACTTTGGTGGTGTCCTCACTTTTTTTCTCTAGCGCCATCATGGGGTTGACATTCTTGTTTTTTATTTAAGTATCTTGACAACTACAGAAAGGACTGGATGGATTGCCGTAAAATGTGGTACAGTCGTGGTCTCCAGAGGATGAACAACAACTTTGATACCCTGACCATCATCAGGTCAACATTTCACTTTGTTTAATGCTTTGATTTATGACCAAATACCTGTATGCAACCAATAACATTCCCATTAGTTAGTGCTAATTAGCAAATGCGAGGCACTAAGGCAGTGGTGAACATGATAAAGATTTTACCTGCTGAGCATCACCAAGTTAGCATTATCACTGTGAGCATGGTAGCATGCTAGTGTTAGCATTTAGCTCAAAGCAATGCTGTGCCTGCAGCCTCACAGAGACGCTAGCATAGTTGTAGACTCTTAGTCTTCTTCCTTAACAAATTATTTAAACAGATAGTTAATATCAAAAATGCTGAATCATTTTCTGTTGATTGACTAATGCGAATAACACCAAATTCATATTTGCTCACTTACTCTACAATCTAGTATCACATATTTGAATATTCTGCCTTGTGATGCTGGACGTTACCTCCCTCTGTACTTTGCTGCTAATGACTGCAGTGTGCTGTCTGTCTGTTGGCAAAGGATGCACTCCACTGACCATGGTCCTCTCTCCCCTGTGGGCCCACTACACCCAGTATAATGCATCCTGATACTGGTTCTGCTCTTCTGTGATTTTATGCACATTTCTCCACATGCCAAAGATTGTCTCTGGGCACTGACACACAATTGAATTACACTGAGCACTCTTGTGCTTTTTGTGCTTTCTAATTAGTCTTGTTATATCAACGGACACACTGGAGGTGACAGTGTGTTTGTGTACTTGCTCCTGCATGTGTGTGTCTCTGCGTCTGGCTGTGTGTGTGTGTGTGTGTGTGTGTGTGTGCATGTTCATCTGTGATCTCGAGTGATTCACTCAAGCTCTGTGAGAAGACTGTTGTAATGGTGTTTCCGCAGCATATTGATTTCACGATGAGCAGACAATGTCTTTGTAAGATTACTCGAGAGATGGGAAATTAGATGTTATCTCATAAGAACAGAAGATGAAGAATCATATGGTATGTTATCTGATTTTGAAACGATGTCAAGCTGTCAAACTCCCCGATACGCGGATGACATGTGTGCTGCAAGCCTCGTCTTACATTGCAGACAAGGATGATTACCACAGATATACTGTAACAAGCAAATCAAGGGAAACAAAATATAGATTTTAATTTAAATTGCAAATAGCTTAAAGTTATGCAGGGGAGGAGATAGCCTGAAGGTTAGAGCAAGGCCTTTAATCCCTTGTTGCCCCAGTAAACCTCCTCTGTGGCCACTATAGAAACCTGGTTGAATTGCATATTTCAACCTGCAAGTAGAAAAATATAGCCCAAGCCGTGCGCTGCGCTTTCATGTAGAAATATTACCACAGATAGTGTGCTTTAAGTGACCAGCCAGCATTTCCACTTGGCTGCACCCTCTGATGCCACCTGAACAGAATTCAGTAGGAGCCTTCAAGCTCCTCATACATAATGTATTGCTGAGGGTCTGCTCAGTTTTCATGTTCTCCTAATTCATTTCACAAAGAGAGAGAGAGCTCTGCCAGCATACAGAGCACACAGCCTGTATCGCACTGTACGCCGTCGAATCAGGAATCACCACTTCACCGCTGACGGTTCCTTTGTTGAAACAAGCGCTGTCTTGTTGCTTTTTTGTTTGGCTTCAATCTTTAGAGACATATTTTAAGCCAATATATATTGATCCACATGAATCAGAATTATTCCTGGTATCATTCTGCCAATATAAAGGTCCTGATTTTCCGATGTATACTGTATTTTGTGGTTGCCAAAATGAATTTAAAGACAATACAATACTGGGTGTGTTGTTATAATATCATTCATTTTATTTGACTTATTTGTATGTGATTATTACATTGTCTGACCCTGCATTTTAGCTTAAATATTATTATTTATCGTCTTTTTACATGTTTCAATTGATTATATGACATTTGCCTTCATGTTCCACACCCATTGTTTATGTTTGTTTAGTGATATAAGGACTGTTTAAGGACTTTTATTTTTTTTCCGTTGGAGAAGAGATACTATTTGAAAATAAATCACTAACTGCAAAACCAATATTGTGCTAATGTTGCTCCCTTTAAGCAAAGAACTTAATCAAATCAGCATAACAGCATAATCCAGCAGAATTCTCCATGCCCTTGGTCTTCACGTTTCAGAGACAGAAAGTGATATTTATTAGTTTAATGCTCGGTGACACGGCTCTGGCCTTGCCCTTCATTTTTTACGTTGCCTTCCCTCATTTCTTTTGTGGCGTGATTTGATGTGCCGTGATTGTCTTTTTGTTTCTCTTTTGCTCACAGCATAAAATCATTCATGAAAATCAATCCAAACATCACCCGCTCTTCTGTTTCTCAAAACGTAGCCTTCTGCTGACCTCAATAAATCGACCAGTGAGCGTCAAACATTCCTGTTAGTGCCCTTAAAGTGGCCTTTCCACAAACATAGTCCTTCACTAAAGGGGAGGGGGGGGGTGGCACTGAGAGCTCTGTGTGTGTTTGTGTGTGTGTGTGTGAGAGAGCGAGAGCGAGAGAGAGAGAAAAGCAAGAGCATTGTGGTAACCAACATTGTAGTGTAATAAAATTGTGGCCCATTGCCCATTAGTAATGATTGTGTCTGATCATTTTAGTTGATGTTATTTTAGGAGGGTGGGGGGTTGTGAGTAACGATTTTTAGGCATGCTAGCAGTATATCTCTGGGGATGGCAATGTCTGTCTGTAAGCCATGAAATCTCGTAGATATCCAAGGCACCCAGAAGATGATGACTTTCCACCAGAGGGTCCAAGTTTTCACTTATTCTGTGAAATATCTCAACATCCACAGAATCAATTGGCACCAAATTTACTATACACACATTCATAGTTCCCAGGGGATGAATCTTACGGACTTACATGATCCTTTCACTTTTCCTTTACCGCCACCATGAGGTTTTGAGTGAGATATCTCGACAGCTGTCGGATGGATTGCTGTGAAATTTGGTACGCACACTCTTTCATGTCCCACCTCAGGATGAATTCTAATAACTTAGGTGGTCTCTTAATTTTTCATCTAGCGTCATCATTAGGTCAAAATTTCTGACCAAATACCTGCAAAACTAATGATGATGATACTCTCATCAGCCTCAGCTGTACTTTGTGTCATTACTAACTAGCGAGCGAGCATGCTAACGCGCTAAGCTAAGTTGGTGAACATAGTAAACATTATACCTGCTAAACATCAGCATGTTAGCATTGTAATTGTGGGCATGTTAGCACACTGATTAGTATTTAGGCCAAGGCATCCCTTTGCCTGAGTACAAACTCAACAACACAGCAGCTAGCATGGCTGGAAACTCTTGTCTTATTTTCTTTCTGGTAAAGTACTTTGGTGATCTCCAGCATGCACTGGGCAAGAGGCCTCTCCATTTCCCAGTATCCCATTGTAACTTATTTTCCATTGCCAGTTTTTTCGCATACTGTAGGTCTAGTGGCACCACATACCTACAGTACTCATTTATGACAGCGACTGCTTTACCTCCTATTCTCCTGCAGTTTTTGGATAGTCCTCTCCAGTATCCTCTGCTCTCAGGCAGCAGATATTATCTGATCTCAATTTGTAATCCACACACAGCACAAAAGCAGTGAAGAAATCAGAGCTCTGTATCTCTATTGAATCACCTTTTAGCACCTGCTCCTTTAGCAGGTCAGGTGCCTTTGAATGGGCAGGTGCTTGAGAGAAACAATAGAGACTAAAGACTTGGAGCCAAGAAGGTACTCCCCACCCCCCCAATTTACAACTTTTAGGTCATATAACAGGTTATATAGCTTAAAAGAGGAAACAGAAGGTGCAGCAGCCTTCATTGCCAACACTGGATTACATTTTGTTTGTTGAGCAGCACAGAATGCTCTATCTATCACTATGAACACACAGGGTTAAGTGAAAAATAATATTAGTTGGGAGGAAAACGTTCTTTTTTTTGTTGAAGTCTGGAAACCCAAACAAGGCAGCTCAAATGAGAGTTCCAGTTAAAAGCCAAGCTCCTCCACTTTGTAGTTATATGGGCCTTACAGTTAAAGCAAGAAAAGAGGATTACAACCGACATTATGGAAAGAAATTAAGGCACGACATGACTTTCTCTGTGTTCGACACATATTTTAATGGAACAGAATAATGCATATAAGCTCAGACAACAAATCCCAAGGAAAATAATTTCAACATAACCTTGTAGCAAAACCAAATATGCATACGGACAACAAAATTTTTTGAGCAGCTTCTCTATTTGACATGATATATTAGGCAGTCTTTTTTTCCTTTAATTTAATTATTTTCGATAATTGACATAATCCAGTTTTGTGTTACCTTATGGAAAGAAAATGTAATTACATTTTGTTATATTGTGGCAAATATGTCACTCATTTAAATTTTTTAAAATTACATTAAGCTCCATAATGTAATCACACACCTTTCGCAAATTATACATTTGGTCCAGTGTGTGCACAGAAGTTGAGGCATTTTGTATCAGAAATTCACACATTGCAAACTACAAAGTAACTCCACAAACTGTCCATAAAATAAGAGTGACAGATATTCATGTTTACTTGTCCTGAGTGAAGGCTTGTTTTTCTGCATCTGGCTGTGTGGATATCAGTGTGGGTTGTGGGGGTGGAGGCAATTGAAAGCCTGGGAATTCCTGAAAAAAAAAGCAGTGAGACGAGTGAGAAGGAGAGAGGGAGGTCTTTTGGCCACTTGTGGCCTTCACAGCCCAGGCACAAATCATAGAGGGACATGGCAATCTGAGTGACAGATGAACAATGCTCCCATTTTCCGACCCCCTGTGAACAGGCCCATCCATCACGGGAGGGGAGATTAATTCAATTCATCAGCTTTTTGTCTCCTTGGGCCCCCTAATGCCACCTGATATTGCTCAAGGGGGACTTATAAATGTTTGTGGATTTGATCTGAGCCCGCTTGCTTGACACTGAATTAAAACATTACTCTTTACTCTTAGCAGTACACTGGTTTTGCCAACAGCCTGCCAGCCAATTCTGCCACAATTCTGATCAAGATGAATTCTTATGAAGGGGAAAGTGTTTGCCAAAGGCAGCGAACAATAACATAAACTGGAGTTTGTAAAGTGAGAATAGCTTTGGACATACAGGGGCTGGTGTTTACAGAAGAAAATACAAGTCCTGTGAATGTTTCATAGAAAAAGCTTTCAGTGAAAAAGCTGAATCATCACTGTAAGGATTTTATTTTAATGTTATCAAGGTGCAGAAGATACAGACAGCTTTAGGCCTATTAGCCTATTCACACAATGAGCAATCGCTATAATTCTGTTCAACAATTTTGGGCTGTTTTATCTCCACTGGCCAACAAAAGAATATGCTTTTTCTATATATCCACACAAAACTTGCAGAAATATTAACAATGTGGTAATTGGCCAGAGATCCACTGATCTTTATTCACAATCCACTGGTGTCTCATCATTAAAAAAAAGTTAGTGTATAGTGTGTACAACTGTGTACAGCTGCTGTCCTGTCAGCTGGGTAGGTGGAGCATGGTACAAACACAATGTTAGTGATGACCTCTAGTGGCCATTACAATAACTGTCTGTTTTAAAACATAAGATTTTAAAGAGGCTGTTTACAGAAAGTCAAACTAAAGCAATAACCAACCTGTTGATTTCTAATTTAAAAAACCTGAAACGGAAAAGATTATGAACCACTGCCAAGATGATAAACACTTACACATACTGTATGGCTGTGAAGCTATGGAGAGTGCCTTCTTTGTGTCAAGCATAAACACATGTACATTTGATACTTACAGTATACATAAAATAGACTTTTTGGGTGCTAAAAGTACCCAAAGATGCAGGACAAGTATAATTTCAATCTAAGCATCTTTTTCAACCATATATAAAAAGTATACTACTTTCAGAAAATATTCTTTACACTATTTAAAACTATTATTCCTTAGGCAGTTAAGAAGCTTTTGACAGTTGTCGTCTTAGAAGCTTCGGCTAAAGAACAAAGAGCGTCTTATGAGGAAATGTATGCGTTTAACTGGCACTCTCATTGATGCCCAGACCAACAAATAGCAGGAGGGTCATCGCTCCGTCATGCCATTTCAAATGCAGATACAAAGGAAAGGAGATACTGACTGCTGCATTATCAACCGACAGGCCTGCTGAAATAAAACCTTTGATACAAGCAAAGAAACTGTCCCATTTACATTCACTTCTCACATTCCTCTTGTCCTTCTCCCCACTTCCTCTGAAGTACTTCCTTGTCAGAGATCATGGGTAGCAAAGAGAACAATGTGTAGTAAAAAAGGAACAAAAATTCCCCATTCGACTCAGACAGCCTCACATACATAGACTGAGGCTTCCAAATAATTACAAAATGGCATTTCTTGAGAATGGTTTCAGGACAAAGTTCACTTTATTTTAAGCATAACCCCCCTTCTGAGGCTGATAGTGAATCCTGCCTCCTCTCCAGACACACAGGTAGTAGGCCATGCTCACAGATCCCACTATGGACACCAGCAGGATGGCCGCTACCAGGACGATTTTCCACACTGCTGATTCTTCTGCTTCTTCGTCTGAATCTAACAAAAACAACAACAACAACAACAACAAAGCACTCAGTGAATGTAGTCTGGAATGGGCAGCTTTAACACAGAGACTATGATGAACACTATTGACAATCATGTTGCAGGCTCTGGATTATAAATGCACTACTGTTACCTTGTTCTTTCATAACATATGGCTCTGGAGTGGTCAGCAAGTTCTGGTCCTCCACCGTCACCAGTTCAACAACCTCTGGTGGGCTCTCGGGCCATATGCTCTCCTCTACTGCTACAGATTGTCCATCAGCGTTTTCATAGAGTAGATTCTCATCAGCGATAATCCATTGGCCCTGGATGTATCGAGGAATGCCTGTAAATGTTAATATGTCAGGAGTGCGGGGTAGAGGACTGCAAGGGAACAAGGTGCAGTATTTTCAGCAGGATCCTTCACAAATTAAATTTAACCAAAATGATCAAACCTTCAGCCAACAGAAGATAAATATCACAATTTTCTTCTTACCTGACTGACCAGTTGATGTGGCCAAAAGAGCCAAGAACACAAGATTAAGAAGAAACATGACTGTGCTTACCAGTACTTGGTTTTCCTCAGCTTTTTATGTGGGCACTTCATCTATAGAATTGGCATCAGCTGTGGCCTCCTGACTCAATCAAGATAAATTACTGCAACCGGGTTCTCAAATCGCCTGCTCTGACGTGCTTTTGAGTGCCTCCATTTCATTGGTTAAACCGTCCCTTGAATTACACCTCTTTCATCTGAAGGCGGCGGTGGGTTACTCAGGAAGTGGAAACTGTGCCTGCAAAGAGCAAGTTGTTGTGCTGCCACTTGAAGTCACGCTGTAGAAAGGTGTTCTTATAGGAGGGCCTTGATGCAGACTGCATTTAGATGAGGCTTCAATATTTTCCACAAAACTGAGCTGTCAATCATTATTTCCCAAAGCTACAAAGTGGTTCCGTCTTACTTCTTGTCAGTATTTGTATTGTAAAAGATGATAACTGCAGGAGTGATTAAAATAGCAAATAGACTTTACAAGGACTTGACATGTAGCTGTATTAGGATTAATTAATGGAACAGGCCAATGGTATTTTATACTGTGATTTCTGATGTTTGAAAGAAAAATCAGACATGTTTGTCATTACATAATTTATTTCACTACAGATTTACAAGTGTTTTTTTCTCCAGTGTTTCAGAAGCTGTTACACAATAGGACTGCTGAATATTAGGTGTCCATTGTAAATGAATGGAGCTTCAGCTTTCAACAGTTGCTTTCACATTTGAAAAATAATCTCCACCTTGTGAACTACAGCAAACGGAAAACAAAGTTTGAGGTTTGACAATTTTTTTTTTTCAGTTAAGGCTGAAAATGTGACTCAAAGAACCCACTTCCGAAACACACTGTCACATAAGAAAAACGTCATCAATGTTAAAAAAGAAAGTAAACCAGTCTTTCATTTACGGTACGCAACAATAAAAATACAATAAAGTTCTGTGTACAGTCTGAAATGTTAAAATTTTATATGAATATATAGATTTTCACTGGGGATGCACCAATATGCTTTTTTTTCAGGAAGCAGGAAAAGCACAGGTGTAATTAATAACATTAATTATGGGTGCGTTACCTATAAGTGTCCCACTTCCAGGGTCATGTTACTGTGCGATTTATCACTGGCATGGCTTATTAGGACACTTTAAGAAACTATATGTTGGTGCCTTTGTTACTTACAACTGTGCTCTTCCTGCTATTTGCTAAGTCAAATTGTCTGTGCTTATGTGAATGGAAACTTCTAATACTGCACACACTGGAGCCTTGAGCATGTGTGTTTCAATCATTTAAAAAGCCAATAAAAACAAGTACTGTCTATGTGGCCTTTTCTGGTTATTAAATTCTAGATTGCATCAGTGCTCAGTATCAGCAAGTCACAAAAACATGGTAATTGGGGCACCCCAAGTTTTCACAATCTTTCAGCATGACAAAGTGAACCACATCCTTCATAGCAGAGAGACTATGGTGTGACACAGACAGACTAAACCAAAGTTATTGCTAAAATGGTATACTGGTGTATACTGATAACCATTCCCATTACTGTATGTTCCTCTTTGTCTTAGTGACAGCTCATCCAAATTTCAAGCTACATTTTGTATCAGATTTCCATTCTTATTTCACAACAGTCTAACATTATGTAACCACATACTGTATTTGTAAAGTGGGAGAACAATCCCTATCATTTGAGAAGCTCACATATGCACACAACGCCTTGTTTCCCTTGCATAGTTCTGCACGAGATACAGTTTATTATTTGGCTCGTCAAAGAAAAGCATTGGAAATAATATAGACTTACAGCATCTGTATATTTCTAAAATAATCCCTTTAACCCTTTTCTGCATAGGTATGACACGGACCTCCACAAGTATTTGAGAAGTTCAACACAAAATGTAATGTACCTGTTAAAATTGTACACCCAAAGCTTAAAGCTTGTTTGGAGGAGACGTCTGATGGGTTAATCTATTTTTCAGCTCTAATTTATCCCAGTTGTATACTTCATACCATACTGTCAGATTAATCTGGAGCCAAGTAGAATCAAAACAGCTGGACAGCTCCTGCTGCTAGAAAGACTGTTTTTAGTTATAGATGTCTGACACTGGTATGTCTAACATTTTCAGACTGAAGAAGTTACAGTATTGTGCATTAATTCAAAAACTTGTGAGGTTCACTGCACAAGTATTACTACAAGTATTTCTTAGTTTAAGAGGACCATATGTCATACAGTATAGAATAATATATATTGTAACCGTGGTGTAAAAACTGTTCCCAGTACAAACCTTGGCTCCCATGACCAATATTAAGGTATAATAAAACAAGACTCCCTTGAAACATCTATTCCAAGTAACAGATATCTTTGTTTTCAGAAAGAAACAAACAAACAAAAAAATGCCGAAGACAAATTTTAAGTACGTAATGAATAAGAGGGACATCTTGGCAAACTGGCTTTTTTTGGCCTGTCATTACAGTACCACTGAATATGGCTAATAAACACAGCAAGTGTGGATTTGTATTTCATCTCCATAACAGCTGGACATGAGGTGAGCCACAGCCCACAACTCTAAACCATGAGGGCAACCTTGGAGGCTGTAAGGAAGATCACAGGAATATAACGGCATGCTGTATCCCTGCCGAAGAATACTTAAAGAAGCAGGATTTCACTGTGTCAAGTGGAATATTTATACATTTTTCATGCTGTTAGATTCCTGTTTAAACATTTTTTGGTGTTGCTACCCAGATTGCCCTGAGAGGTTAAAGTTAAGGATCCCCAAAGGGACATTTCACGAAGCAGGATTTCCCTTTTAACAACTTAACTTACTTATATAAATTTTATAATTCTGAAATAAAATCAAATTTATTATATGTATCTTTGACTAACTGTAGAGTATTGCTCCGTGAAATCCTTCTTCACAATTCTTTAGTGCTTCACAGTGGTGGATAATCAGCACAGGACTACGTAGACTGGACTGATCCCCTCCTACACAGGAGGGGACAATGTGTCCTGCATGATCCCTCCTTATTTGTGCTTCTCTCCCTCATTGTAGACCTTCCGAAGGCTTGAGTCCAGCAGGAAATCCACTGACCTACAGGGTACAGAGAGTGGAAACATTGTGACATTGGACAATTAATACTAATAACTTAGTCATGTGACTGTCATTGCCATTTGGTGGCAAGACCAGCGTCCTATTTTACTACCTGAGAATGAAAAGTGAGAGTGTGAGTATAAAAGTGTAAACTCTTGTTTCATCAAAACTTTTGAGAATGTTCCAAAAAAACCTGTATAGTCATTTGTAATACCAGCTCTCAAATCAAAAGAAGTAAAGAGTTGAATAATTTGATATATTCTGGTACCATCCAATTTCCAACACATATTATTATATTAAGTAAAATTCAGACCCCATTGCCCACCTCTAAACGGAGGAATGTCTCTGGTTAAGTATTGCAATGTACCGATACCTTTAGGTTTGTTATCAAGGGGCATGTATTACAAAAACTGCACTTCTGGTGCACTTTAAATGCACTCAGCCAAACACTTAAGCTCTAAACTATGTGGCATCATTTTGATTAAGACATCTTAATTTTTCATTTAAATAAGTGTGGATTGTTTTTTTCAAAAGCATGAATTTAAATGATAAGTCTGGTGTTAATCTACATTTTACTTATCATCAACAAATGCCATGGAAATACCAAAACCAACAATGTGTTCAGTCCAATACTTTCTAACTTCCCTCTGCCCCAAGCCCATTTGTTCTTACTTTACCCTACTTACAAATATATAGTTTCATTTTTAAAGACGGCTCAGTCATTACCCAAAACAGTTGGGCAGTGAAACAAACATTACCCAAACATGGGCAAATAGTGGGGACTATTTTCAGCGGCGGATTAATACACATTTGGTGCTCTAGTGAGTGTTTCCAGAAGCAGGACGGTGTGTGTGGGATTGACTACAGTGTGTGTGTTCATGATAATGAGGGAACGTCACCCAGTGGCTCTTATATGGGTTTTTAATCATTTTTGGAAAACAGTGGAGCTCTACGGCACAGAGCAATAAGATAGATTAGGCTAATTTTGGCTTTATAATAATGTGATTTGTTGACAATAAAAAGATATAGAATCTCACCAGATGTACACGTTCACACTGTATCTAAAGAAGATAAATTACATAACAGCATATCAGTGTTGAACTGAGCTAAACAGCGAGGGCAGCTACAACTGCTGATCATGTGTGAGCAGTTTAACCCTTAACATCAAATCTTATATAATGGGCAACTTACATAATCCACATGCACACAAAGAAACAAATACACTTGTGCCAACCTGTCTATGGGAGTAATGATGAAGGGGATCGTAGAGAGGCCTATAGCTGTGGTGGTCCACTTGCGGACAGGCAAGGGCCACTTGGTGGTTCTGCCCAGCAGGTGTAGTGACGCAGCACATACGCGATTAATGGTGAAGCCCGGGATGATCACAGAGGCGAGGGCCTGCCACACAAACGTGTCCACCACTGCCACCGCTACCCGCGTTGTCTTCCCTGGATTGTCTCCGTGGGCCTTCAGGAACAGACAGAGGATCAGAAAATGACGGTTCTCACAGCTATCAACTACCTGAATTTCTAGTTTCTCTGCTCTAGCTTCTTTATTCAGGGACCCAGTTTCTATTTGATCACTTAAGACAGTGGTTCCCAACCTCTTTGGCTTCTGACCCCTTAAAAGAAAACAATGTCGTACTTACAGCTGGCTGCACATGAGTGATTTTTCTAACTTAATTTGAGTCCATCCAGTAAGTCACAAGAAAAAGCAAAGCTAAATAAGCAACAAATATATAAGCATAACTTTATGTAGCAGAAATATTAATGCATCTTGTGACCCCTTAGATTTATCTTGTAGTCCCTTATAGGGGCCCTGATCCCCAGGTTGGGAACCAGTGATCCAAGATGATGTTGACCGAATATTTATTCATACCCCTTTCTTATAACATAATAATGGAAATTTGACAAGTAATATCTTACCGCAGCTGCTTTCTTCCCTTTGTCCACAGCATCAGCGGTAACGTACGCAGTGGCCACAGCGTAGCTACCCCATACCAAACTCACTGGTACCAGAGCACGAAAAGCCTCCCCGACCTCATTGGCATAGCCTGTGGGCATACGTACATAAATGCAGATAAGCTCCAGGTCTATCTAAAATTATTAGTCCTATACATTTATAGAAAAATAACAAGTTTAGTGCCTTTCCAAGCAATGGGGCAGTGCATTAAATATTCAAAAGCTCAGCTTTTCAGTTCACATCTGGGAGCCCAGGATGACAACATTTTTAGATGTGAAATTGTAGCGTCTCTAAATTCCTGTGCAAATATCCTGACACATACAAGAGGCTAATAAGCCGCAACTGACATTGTGAAAATGGAGAGACAGTTGGAAAATTATGCAATACCCATTCCACAAGGCTTGAATGACTCAAACACCCTTGATCTCTTATTAAGAAATTACCGGTTTCACACGCCACAGTACATGTAAAAGCACAGTTTTTTTTTTATTAATTCCGGTCACACGGGAAGTATTATCTTTGGTTCAGTGACGACAGAACCAGCAGAGCGTGGCGAAGTCAAATTCTGCTGCTGCTGTTTGTCTCTATCTCTGGTACTGCTGGCAACACTGAGGCCACTGTGCAAAGAATGCACTTTACTGTGCTACCTGTGCTGAAGAAAGCACTTACTTTGCAAGCATCATGTCACAGCCAATGAAACACTGCTTAGTGACAATTTATTTTCCCCCCCAGAAACGACTGTTTGACTAAATAAATAAGGAACAGTCATTGGAAGTTAGTCTAGTACACACTTCTTCTTAGTTTTGAGGCTTCTTAGTCTTTTTTCTCCACTTAAGGCGGTTAAATCAGGATTTAGTGAGGAAACTGATTCAGATTCAGATCCAGATTATAGATATCTATTTAAATTTAATTAATCCTCATAACTACATAGTGGATCATCAAAACACCAAAGATTTTTATCTTAAGCATCAACTAAAATAATCCCTGTATGGAAACAAACGAATGGTTCTATCATAGTTTGAGTACACATAATATATTACAATACAAACTGGAAAAGGAGTCATATAATGGACATATAATGCCAATAAATCTTGTATTTAGGGAAAGGTGCATCAATCCAATATGACAGAGCAATATGAGTGCCGATATTGACCTTATTAAGCTAATCAGGTATCGGCACTGACATGACTGATCCACATTAAATACAGTTTCTTCATCAATGTCTTTAAAATTCTGTGTTTCGATATCCGTTATATTCATTCAGTCACAACGGGCCACCACAACCCCTGGCCTGATGTTACCTTACACGAAAATGATCCCAGTGAGACCCATATTATGTGGTATACAGATTTTAAATTTGACGCCGTTTCATACAGTATTTGAAGGATTTTCACAGAATTGTGGAGGATCTTACAGGAAACAGGAATTTTCCTACTAACACTGAAGTACGCCCCTGTCTCGACACATTACAGTAGTTACTCAACAGTTTTTTCTTGTTTCCTTTAAGAATTTCATTGAAATTCAGCCTTTAGTAAGAAATGTGGAAGTGACTCATGCCTCCGCAGCTTCAGTAAGAGAGCAAATCACATGACAGCTTTGTTTTTGTCTGATTGTCTCTAGGCAGCATCCAAAGAGCACATCAAACCCTTTAAACTCAAAAACTAATCGTTGTCAGCCGTGTTTAGGACCGAGCAATACCCCGACAATGATTATGAACTCCAAACTCAGCACTGCCCAGAACCACAAGGACATATTTAGGACACTCGGTGTCTCAGGAAAAAGAGCAAGGCAAATTCTGCACATACAAACAAAAAGCCCAGGTGCAATAACTGCTTATAAACCCAACATCCCGATCAGGAAAAGATGTGTATCACAGATGAATGCACTATACTACAATTCACAAAAAGAATGAGAGAACAAGGACTAGAAGTTGAGCTAAAGCTTGCGAAGTCCAAAAAGCTGTGAAATTGACAACTTTATTGAACTTGGTCTTTAGCTGTAGGCTGCTTGGTTAAACACTGTAGCGGTGAAAATGTCAGCAAAGTAATTACTTCTACTACAACTACTACAACTGCTACTGCTGCTACTGCTACTGCTACTGCTGCTGCTACTACTACTGGATCTGAAGGTCCAGAAACACTTGTGAGCACAAGGTGATGAGAGCTGTACCGGTATAATAAAATATTAGGAGAGACCAGATAAGATTATCTTCCAGCAAGGCACTTGTTAATAAAATATACCATGCCCTGGCATAATAGGCTGGGGTCCAATTCTGACCTGTGAGCAAAGGCTTCAGATTACCCCTTGTGATTCAGTATTTGCCCTGAGCCCAACATGGCATGACTATAGAGACAGAGAGTGTGTGTGTTCAGAAGATGTCGAAGGCAGGAGAAACAGAAAGAGACGAGATAAGGAATGAAAGAGAGAGCAGGGTGAGGGCACGGTGTGAAGGCTTGGATGGTGACAGATAATAGAGAGGTATTTTAACTGTATTATTACCATTTACAAGGACACCAGATGATCATATCTCTGCTCTAAAATTATCCACCTACAATTAGCCTACTGTACATCGCCACCAAAATACTTTAATCTAAAAGGGGCTTCTACATCCATCAAGCTGGTAGTGGTGAACTCCTCAGGACAGATACGGATAGGTGCAATGACATTATGGGCTGCATCTAACGATTGTTTTTGTTATCAATTAATCTGTAGATTATTTTCTCGATTAATCGTTTGGTCTATAATAAAACATTCAATTTATTATAATGCAATACCAAGAAAAGTGCCAAATTGTCACCTTTCAGAACCTGGAACAATCAAATTTTTGGAATTTTTGCTGGAAAAAATAACTTAAAGGGTAAGTCCATTATCAAAATAGTTGCTGATAAGTTTTCTGTCGATCTACTAATCAATTAATCGACTAATCGTTGCAGCTCTAAATGACATCAAATTTGCAAAACATTGTTCAGTTGGTTAAATACTCACATTTCAGGTTAAATCTAGTCTTTGTTGCATCACCACTATCCCAGTTTTTCCATAGCCGTAAAAAAATCATCTTTTCCAGACATGCTAGAGAATTCTGGGGAATCCAATGCAGTGCAACAATTAGTCGAATAATCAATTAGTCGATCAACAGAAAACTCATCGGCAACTATTTTGATAATCAACTAACTGTTTAAGATATTTTTTCCAGCAGAAATTCCAAAGTTTGACTGTTCCAGGTTCTCAAATGTGAAAAATTGCCACTTTTCTTGGTCTTGCATTATAGTAAATTGAATGTTTTTGGGATTTGTCTATTGGTCAGACAAATCAAGACATTTGATGAGGTCATCACATATTGTGATGGGCATTTTTCACTGTTTTCTAATGTTTTATAGACCAAACAATGAATCGATTAATTGAGAAAATAATCGACAGATTAATCGATAACAAAACTAATTGTTAGATGCTGCCCTATAAAATATTGTCTACAAATGACAAGTAGGCTTATAAGAAATGCTAAATTTGACAACTCCATTTGAAATATCCACTTTTACCTATAGGTTGCACTGTTCTTTTAAAATGTCATGTCTTTGTGGAGTCCCACTAGTTTAAAAACAGGGCTCATATTCACCAAAAACCACACAAATGTTACAAACTGACGTAGGAACACTTTTAAATGTCTGTTTACATGCTTGTCAATGTAGAGATAAGAGACATTTTAACTGCTCAGGCAGGATTAAAAATGTGAGCGAAAAGATTATAAGAGATTTTATAAAGGGGATAAAGTGATTCACATGATATTACATGCTCACTGCAGACCAGGAGGAGCAGGAGATTATAAGGCATGTTCAGCAGGGGAACAGCTGCAGTATGAATGCCCTTCATGCCCCTCTCTCACAGCAGCTCATTGGGTGAGAGTGTGACCGGTGTTAGGAGCGACCCTGATGGTTCAATTACAGGACAGCAAGGAAAACAAGCACCAATACTAAGGTGTATCTGCCACAGTTTCAGTTTTCAGTCTGGTCTTGCCTACGGGCGTTTCTTCGTGGTTGTGTGAGTCACTGCCTCACCTTGCTAAACAACTACCTTTACTAACACAACTCCAACGCTATAGGTAACCGTTAAATACGTTGTGGAAACAAAACACGAAAGACGATATCAATGCTCAGTTTTCGTCCATTACGTCCTGTGGTAACAAAATGTCCTTCGACGGCCCAAGTTTGCTATAAATAGACATTTAACAGAGAGGTTAGCCAGCTATGCTAACCTTTAGCTAGCTAGCTGGTTAACACACAGCTCCAGGGTCATGACGGCTCCGGTGTAACGTTAACTTACGTCTCTGTTAATTTGTTGGACTGAGACGCCACAAATGGAAAATATAGAATAACAATACAAACAATACATACCTAAGAAGCGGACCCACGTGTCGCGATAAATGTCGACCGTTTTGCTTGTTTTTTCTTCAATGGGATCCATGCCTTCCTTCCTTTACTCCATCCCCCTGTGCTGTGCTACTGAGCGGTGTAGGAGAGCCGACAGTCGGCAGGGGCAGTGAAGGGGGCGTAATGTTAACTACCGGTAACATCCAACCGGCTGCAGAAACATCCCAACCCCGCAGCTCCACACTGAGAGGCAGCAAAACTACCACTTTACTGCCCTTTATATGGTGTGTTTCCTCTATTCAAAGATTTA
>NTHP01000080.1:914262-932808 GCA_003416845.1 Oplegnathus fasciatus
CAGTTTAAATGCACCGTTTTTATATCATCACGCCCTGACACTGTCAACATATATCCTACATGCTGTATATACTGTGTATAGACATGTATACATGCAGAGGTGGAAGAAGTACTCAGATCTTTTACTTAAGTAAAAGCTGCAATACTACAGTGTAGAAATACTCTGTTACAAGTAAAAGTTCTGCATTCAAAATTTTACTTAAGTAAAAGTATAAAAGTAGCTATTAGAATCAAAATATACTTAAAATACCAAAAGTAAAAGTACTCATAATGCAGCATGGCTCATTTCAGAATAACACATATTATATTATTGAAATATAATTATTGTTGCCCCCTCACTTTAATGTTGTAGCTGGTAAAGATGGAATAATTTCAACTACTTTATATACTGTATAAAGTTGAATTTTTTCCCCAGAGATCAATAAAGTTCTTAATCTATAATATTACATCATAATTTATTTGTTGATTATATTTTGTATTATCAATCTGAATCTGCAAAGTAACTAAAGTTATCAAATAAATGTAGTGGAGTAAAAAGTACAATATTTGCCTCTGAAATGTATGCAGTAGAAGTATGAAGTAGCATAAAAGAGAAATACTCAAGTAAAGTACAAGTACTGCAAAACTGTACAGTACTTGAGTAAATACACCTAGTTACTTTCCACCACTGATTATTTGTGATTAAATTATTATTATATGCAATATTGACGTCTAATAAACTTTTCTTTTGCTCAGAAATGTAATACTGTAATTCAGCTATTTCAACTGCCACTCAACACTCAACTAATAGTGAGTTAAAGTGATGTGTTGTTATTAAAGCCTGAGTTTAGTTCATCTCTCACACATAAACGTCCTTTCTGCTTACAGTGGGAGGGACTGCTGCCTTCAGGGCTTTTCAGAAAAATAATAAAGTAGAACATCTGGTGGCTGCCGTTTCATTTTACACGTCAAACTGAAAATGGAAACAAGTGCATCCGGCAATGGTTGTAAATACCAGTTTTACCTTTATTGGCCGAGAAAGCTACCGTTATATTTGTTCCTTAAGTTAACACATACTTTAGGTAACACTAGGCGTTTCAAGTGATGATAGCACATTTTCCGACAGCTCATGAATCCAACACTAGCTATAGCGTCCGGTTCGTACTGGGTGCTAGCATCACTCCAGCATATGAATGGGTTTGTGTTTGGCCTCCAGTAAGCTTTGCGCCCCGAGGAGCTTATACGGAGTATTTTGGCAACATTATGATTATTTGGCTTTTAACAGCCTCACATCACCCCCTTGTCCCAGTTCTCCATAGGGCTTCAAAGCTAAGGTAGCTTAGCATCATCTCCTCGACCTTAACGTTATGCTAACCGGCAGTGATTAGCTAGCTAGCTAGCTAGCTAGCCGCTAGCAGCTTTAGTTGATGTTGACTCAGATGGGTAGAAAATTAAGAAATTCCCCTTCTCAACAAAGTATACAACGCGTGTGATAGCTTGTTTGGAGTAAATCATCTCATAATGGACCTTAACTTTTACTCTGACCTGTCCGATGGCTGTGCTCAAAGTGTTGATTCGGAGTTTTTGGACACTCAGGCATATGGTGGATACTCTGAGGAAAATAAGGTAACCTGACGTTGACTAGTGTTTAATTGGAAAGGTCAGCTTTGACTGATGGAAATGACGGAGTTGCACATTAGTTAGTTAAATGCTAACGGTCTGTTTCAGTTTCCAGAGGGCAGCGACAGTTATCTGACCATCAGTGGAGCGGGCCACCCCTTTTTGTCCGCCGAGGTGAGACAGTTGATCCAGACAACATGGCAGTGCAGTGTGACACGTCTTCATTGTGTTCATGTTTACAGGTGTGTTTCAGGTCATTAAGGACTGACCCGTTATTCTGTCTCTTTCTCCACATATAGCAGACCTTCCATACCCCCAGCCTCGGGGATGAGGTGTTTGAGATCCCCCCCATCTCCCTTGATCCAGACCCGACTCTGAGCATCAGTGATGCAGTGTCCCACTTTGAGTTGACCGATGGTTCAGATGGCACCGGGGGACCTTCAGGCTCCCGCAGCCTTGTTAGCAACCTGGTGGTCGAGGCCAATGACCCTTCTTTCGCCTCCACCTTTGTGAACTCTGGGTCTCAAGGCCTGGAGCAGCTGAACCTTGGGGCGATGGGCCAGGCTGGAGGGGGAGCCCTGCTGAGCTCTTCTGCATTGGTGAGTGCTCTACATGTGGACCTTCACACTGAATGCTGTTTGCTGTTTAAATGAATGCAGTTAAGAGTTGTTTGCACCTTTTTGTGTTCTAATCCCTCTGCAGGAACTGGGGAATTCCAGTGGTTCACATTTCAGCAGCTCATCCCCCATGACCATTGATGTCCAACTTGGGGACATCGGTCATGGTCTTTTGGGAAGTAGTCAGCTGTCCACTATCAACCAGTCTGAGCTGGCTCTTGGTCTCGGGGGTGAAAACATTAGGCATCATTCAGAGACTCCTGAGCAGCCGCTGTCTGCAACACCATCTCCAGCTGGCTCCTTGCAGGATGAGGACATGGATGACTTCAAGGTGAGGGGTTACACCTGCAGAGGTCGACATCAGTGTTTGCTTGCATGTACTCGTGCAGCCTTGTATAAATATATTTGGGATTCCATGTTTTAGATCCTGCAGCTAATATATCTCTCCCCTTTCTTCCACTTTTCCTCTCCCTACTCAGAGGAGTGTGCTGGTGGACTCCCCCATGTCTTTCTCCTCTTCCTCTGCCCTCTCCCACATGTCCCACCCAGCTCCTACATCTTCCGTGTCCCCGGCTGCAGCCAGGAGGGGCGGGGGGAAGCCGGCCGCGCTGGCCTCAGTGACTGGGGCGGTGGGCCCTAAGAAAGGGAGGAAGAAGAAAGACCCAAATGAACCACAGAAGCCTGTTTCAGCGTACGCCCTGTTCTTCAGAGACACCCAGGCAGCCATTAAGGGCCAGAACCCCAACGCCTCTTTTGGGGAGGTGTCAAAGATAGTGGCCTCCATGTGGGACAGCCTGGCTGAGGATCAGAAACAGGTAGAGGAACACATGCATATATACAGTATATTAATATCCTGTGTCAGAGACAATTATTGTTGGTGGTAATGTACAGACGAATGACATCTATTTACAACAGTGGTGCTTGTTTTGTCTCCTCCAGGTGTATAAGAGAAAGACAGAAGCAGCCAAAAAGGAGTATTTGAAAGCACTGGCAGCTTATAGAGCCAACCAGCTCTCACAGGTAAGATCATGTTGTCTGCTAAAGGAGAACCGGTTGATTGCTTTATGGGATTTTCATTCTTATGGCTTTTCTAATTTTTTAATCTGTCACAGCCTGCCACTGAGGAGATGGAGACCGCCCCTTCACCACCTCCACCGGTGGTCAACACGACGCCCGCAGCCCTTCCTTCTGCTGCCATCCGTCCGGCTAACAACAACCTGGAAGAGAACACCATCACCAACATTTGTGCCTCCAACATCATCCTGGACGTCCCGGAGATGACCACGCGTTCCCGCACGGGGGCAAACAAAACCTCCGCTCCAGCAGCTGTCGCACCCCCGGCCCAGACCATCACCAAGATCATCATCCCAAAGCACATGTTGCAGGCGGGGAGCCAGGTGGTGACTGTGTTGCCCGGAGGGGTCCGCGCTTTGCAGCCTACACTGGTAGTGTCGGGTGCCTCTCGGCAGCCACCTCCACTGCAGCAGATGCAGAACGCGCCGCCTCCGCCACGGCTCCAGCAAATGGCGCCAGCACCTCCACCCTTACAGGCCAAGCCCCGTGAAGGAAGCACCACGACGGGTCTCCCTGTGTCCGTCACGGCTACACCTCCGCCTCCTCTCCAGATAAAAATAGTCCCTGCCTCCTTGCAGGGCAAAGAGGCCCTGCCAATTATTGTCCCTAACACAGTGGCTGTGTCGTCTACGGCAACTACATCTGCCCAGTCTGCACCCATCGTGTCAGTGCAGGTGGTGAACTCTGCTGACACGTCAGGCAATACAGACGACGATGAAGTTACAGAAGTGCTGCCTTCAGAAGAGGTAAATGTTCTTATTATTTCATTACTATTGTTTGTTTTGGTTTGGCGTGGGACTGAGACCTTGTTCATCCACAGGTAACTCTGTTTGATTCGATTGTTGAAGATTTTACCAAATTTGGGATATTTGAGTTTTTCAAAGCTGGCTTATAATGTATCCTCAGACAGCGCCAAGCTGTCACAGTAAAATTTCATGACTTTCTTAACTTTTCGGAAGTGTAGACTATCATTCAGATTTAACTGGGTCAAAGTTTTAAAGTAAGAGCCTTTTGCCATTTTCTGCTTCACAAGTCAGAAGATGTCACATTTTATCCCTCCTACTTACAGCTACAATAGTGCCGACAAATCTGTTTATGATTATGTGTTTGTTTGTTTTACAGCATTGCATCAGAGCAGATGTAATTAAGATTTTTTGTCACTTATCTACCAAAAAAGACTCTTTGTTTAATATCAAAATGAAAACAAATCCACAAATTGATCAACATTTTTAAATTTGAATTATTATAAGTATTTGCCATAAGTGCTTACTGTGACACACCTAAATCATAACTGATACAGCCAAAGGTTTTTAGAAGTTTCATAAGTTGAATGGCAATCATCTGTGATTTTAGTTTCAGACACCTGCATCTGAAAGGCCCAACATCTGGTCGGTTAATATCCAGTCAGAAACAACACCGTGAAGAACAATTAAAACAAATCTGTGAAACGTTTAGTGAAAAGTACCAATCAGGATGCAAGGATGGAAGGATGCAGGAACGATTCCGAGGCACTGAGTATCTCTGAGTAGAAAGAAAATGGAAAGAATATGGCACAGCTGTGAATCAGTCTGTTAAACGGCAGCTCTGAAGTAGCTACATGTTTCCATGGCTGAGATGAGAGACGCTGTGCTTAGATACACTGTTGTCTGGGTCTTTCACCGGGTTTGTAGCAGAGTGGCAAAGAGAAAGCCGCAGTTGAAAATGCTCACATGACATCTGGGGTAGTGAAAATTGCTGTTCACTCAACCCATGCAAATTGACACAGCTTGAGCAGTTTCACACAGACGATTGGGGGGGGGGAGCACTTTCCAGATGTACACAGATGATACAGACCTATCTACATAGACTCAAAGCTGTAACTGCTGACAAAGGTGCCTCACAGAGGCTGGACACTTATGCCATCAGTTATTTTGTTTTTTATATCTGTTAACTTTGTCACAAATCTTTTTTTTTCTTCTTTCTTTTTCTTTTTTCTTTCTTGGTTAGTACAAACACCCCATTTACATCCACTGTCATTTCACACATGACATACATAAGAGTCCAAGAGGGTCACCTACTGTGCCTCGATCAGTGTACAGAAAATACTGGGAACCCATATTAATGATGCTCTTCCAAATCTTTCCTCCCCTTTTTCAGGATGAGATGGAGGTGAATGGGTCCACTGATGGTGCAACTATGAGGAGTGTGTGTGTGAGGGCGGGCTGCAACAACCCAGCCATAGAGAGTGAAGACTGGGACAAAGAATACTGCAGCAACGAATGTGTGGCCAGTCACTGCAGGTGCGTAGAGGTTTCAAACATGCACTCGTTTAAATGCTTCCTGCAGGCATCAGAGATTTTTTCTGAACTTTTAATATTTTCTGTTTTTCAGAGATATTTTCATGGCGTGGTGCTCGATCAGGAATCAGACCATGGGAACAGTGAAATAAAGAGCAGCCGCTGCCAATCACATCAGCAGAATATTTGTTTTTCACCAAGCGCGGGTGTTAATAGTTGAAGGACGGATGCAGAACTGGTGCAGTACAGAAACGTCAAACATGCATTTCACAGCAGTGTCATTGTTCTCTCATTGTTTTGTACTTGTACTGTAGGTTTGAGAGTTGCTGTTCAGGACAATAAACACGTAGTATTCCTACATGGCACTAAATTAGGACAGAGATTCCATGTTGGTATTTTTTGGCACACAGACGATTCAAATGAAAAGTAACCCTGCAGAAATGTCTGCTGTGTGGATGATGATATTGTTTTATTATGTATGCAGCTTTTAGTCAGGCGTCAAGGGACTTCAAGGCAGCTAGAGAAAAGATCAGCATAATGAAGTATTGAAGTTGGTCAAAACAACAATGGTATTCTTAGATTTTTTACTGCAGCGCACACAGGTCAGTTTATACTTGTTAACTGTAAATTGTTGGAAAAGTCTGTTTCTTAAAACGCTCCGACAAAGAGGATCAACATTTCAACCTTTTTTATAGCAGTTTGTGAAGTGCTCACTGTCTGATTGGAAGTTCATGCTCTGAAATGTTTTGGTGTTTCTTGTCTTTTGCAGTAAGCAGGAGAAACAATCCTTTTCTTTATTTAGCTGAAATAAGCCTTAGTTTGAGTTTGTATCACTGTATACCTTCTTTTTGTACTGTGGCACTACAGCGGCCTTCTAGGTTTAATATTGCCTTCATTTTTTTTTTGTAAAACCTTCAGTTCACATCAATGTCAGTTGTTAAAAAATGCTCGACTTTAATGTTTTCTTAATAAATGAGCAGAATTGCTCAATCTAGTGATGTTTCTCCTTTTTGCTGTCTCTTAAAGTGAAAACTAAAACCTGCCTTTGCTCATTTCAATACAGCCTGACTTGGTCTGCTATGACCAGTAGCTTATGGTGGCTAATGTTAGCAACCTTTAGATGGATATTACTGAGTAACTGATATTACTGAGTCAGTTTGCTGACTTTCTGACTCTTTTCTACTTCTGTTACTGTAAAGCTACATTTTGGCATTCACCATTATCATGTACTTGTGCTTGTCACTTGGCTGGCGTTCAGCAAAAGTGACGTATTCAGATTGTTTTCAGTTCCTTTATCTCTTAGATTAGAGGAGCTGGAATGCTATTGCACACTGAGGTTAATCATTAAATGTAGACTCAATGAATGTGTCCAAAAAAACATTTGGCATTTTGTGTAGAATTTCTATGATTTAGCGTCTTACAAGTTGTTCTGAAGTTTTTGTTTGTAGAAAAATTAGATAGTGGTGAAAAGTGTTGCAGTTTATGTGTTGCTTTCAGCTCATTCATCCCATTTCTCCAACATTTGTATCCTTGTTCTTTTGAATTATATTACAAGGATATAGGTTGAAGAGTTAATTTCTTTCTTTTTAGTGTGCATGTGTTAAAATAACCTAAACATTGATAAATAAGTGGTGGAAATTCCGTATTTACTGCATAATATTACTCCTATTTTTATACTTTCCACATTAACTATAAAGGTTGTGTCTCTCATCTCCTCTGTGTGTGTGCAGGCCAGTTTGACCTCGGTGTGTAGAAGGCCTTAAATCAAGCATCCTCCTCTTTCCTCCTGTGAGAAGCTCCTATTTTTTCTCTCTCACAGAGATAAATTAGAAAACTCTGTCTCTGGAGGAACAAGGAAAGACAAGACATCCAGGTGTCGTCGTTAAGAGAAATTGTATTGTTTGAAGACAAAGAATCTTTGCTAAGACAACTTTCACTTTTTTTGTATCACTGATCTGTCCATAAAACTTGAGTGTAACTTCATTCTGGGGTCTTTTGTCTTATGAAGGCATGAGCCCCGTGTGCAAACGAGATACTGTAGGCCTAATAAAACTCTGAAAGAATTTCTACAACAATGTAATAAAAACCTTTTTTAGTCTTACAGTATATCATGGCCCTGTGATATATTCTATTTAAAAAAGCTAATCAGAAAGCAGACCAGCACATCCTTATAAATACTCAGATTTTTCATTTTATTGTGGATCTTTATTTCAGTATAAATGTAGCTTTAATATACTGTATTTTATACAGTTAATCACACATGCTGTACATACCTTAAAACTTGCAATATAAAAATATATGCCTGAGGCAATTTATTCTAATAACCCCTCCACTTTTAGTGCAAGTCAACCTTAGTTCTCCATGATTACAGCTGGATTTAAGGCAGTCTGGATCCAATCTTGGCTGAATGTTGTGACAGTTTATTCACAAAGCTTTGACAACAGAGGCTCTACTAGGTGGATCCACATGGTAAAGCCCCAAACCCAGGCACACTGGCTGAGTCAGTTTAGCCTTGAACTCATGCAGCTGTGTGATCGTGGACTCAACAGCACTGAATATGATGTTGCCTTTCTTAAAATTAACCATCACTGCTATCCGGCTGCTCTGCAGGGTTCCAGAGACAACAGTTTTTCTTTTATTATGGTAGGCAGACAGCTTGCCTTTGCCATTGTGCGTAAGGCTCCAGGACTCTGCGTTGTTTCCGAAGGCGCTGCTGTACTTCATCTTCCGTTGGATGCTCTTGTAGGACACGGCGATGTCCCAGTATCCCTCAGCCTCCACCACCCAGATGTGGGTACCAGTGGAGAAGCACCGGGTGGAGAGGACCTGCGGGGCTTTATCGAAGCGGCTGTTACTGTTGGGATAGTCCAGCTTGGTTTTCACTCTTTCTACTGTTTGGAGGTCAGCAGAGACTCCAAGGAAAGGACTGGCTGTGTCCGGATCCAACATGAGAAGTCCTGAGAGACAGACACACCATTTGGGTTTACATTCACAATTTTGATACTACCCCAATTTATAACACATGCCCATGGAAATTAAAGTGGTGATAAGCAAGACTGTTACTTCTTAGTGTCTGTGCACTGCACTTCGCTGAGATCCCGTGTGTGTCATTTTATGTGTCTTTGCCCTTTAAGTTTTGGTTGATTACATCTGACTCTCAGTGGAACAATACTACCCCTTTTAAAGCACATTCTTTCAGCTTTTATGTCAGAGTATCTCCGTATGCATTATACTGTAAGATATTATGCAATTTTAAAGTGTAACTTCTGAAAGAAGAAATAACAATAACATTATTTCTCTTACAAATGAAAAGTTAAGAAAAAGATAAGCAATATGCTTGAATACACTCAGGGGTTTTGCTGCTGCAGCCTGACTCGGTCTGGTATGTACCAGTAACTTATGGTGGCTAATGTCAGCTCACTTTAGTTTACTCTGTAGCTGCTATTCAGCCAGTTTGCTGACTTCATGACTCTTTTACTTCAACCACTGTTTTAGAATTTATCATTATCCTGTTACTGTCACTTAGTCAGCAAAAGCTACACAGTCTCACTTTAAGGTCATAATGCTCAATATTTCTGTAGTATATTTGTGTGCTGTCCTTCATATATTCTTCTATTTTCTGTGCATTTTCAGAACTTTTGAGACTGTGCAGCATAACAATCAGTGCGTTTAAATGCACACTAGTATCCCTGTTATAATCGGGTGTTTGGAGTGTCCCGATTATGCGTTTGTGCATGTAAACACCCTATTCTGGTTTCAGAAACCTGAAGCCATAAGCCCTTATCCTCATTTGATAAGCCTGGATATGCAAGCTGGAGTACTAACTGGGATACTGTGGCAATGTGAACACTTCCAAACATCCAGGTTTCTGATCATTCTTTGCCATGCTCACAGGTGCGTCCTCAAATCAAGTCATGTATTAGTAAGTCAGTGAAGCAAAATAATATGATGATTTTCAATGTAATGATGGTATACATGCTAAAAGAAAAGTGAAAGTCTAAAAACAGTGACACAGATGATCATTTTATTGTTGCTCTCATCATTACTGAAGATTAGATGAAGCTAAATCCAGAGTGGTATATGCAGCAGAGTCCAGGCAGCCAGAACCCAGATTCAGTTCATCCTCAACTATTAAGGCATCTTAGTTGGTACAGAAAGGATGCAGACGATCAGAAACCTGGATAATAGTAGAATCATGATAACAGTGATATAAATAATAAGGTCTCTCCATGTTAACATCATATCCCAAATATGATCAAAACCAGGATAAAACTCAAAAGCGGCACATTAATGTGCATGTAAACACACTCATTGTCTGCTCATCTGTCTTTAATGGGATACTACAGACAAACCAATGACTTTCTACAATGTCAGAATTACACTGAGAGTGAACAGGGCACAGGTTCTCTCCAGCACTTAAAAATCTGAAGTAAAGTTATAGCATCTCCATCAGGCTAGTCAGTGTAATCCGACACAGACACACAGCAGTTCTCTCCGATTTACTTTAATTAACATTTCCAATTTAACACCATGTTTTTTCTGTACCTTGATCTTCTGTCTCTGAAGGTTTGTGGCTCTTCATTGGATGATCAACCAAGAGTTCTATGATGGGATAAAAATACAGCATGTGTGATTAACTGATTATTAACTAATCAACAAAAGTAGGGCACAACTTCTATTTGATACTACTAAACATGTTGATGCAGATATCTCTGTGGGTTGAAATGTTCAACTTTTGTGGAGCATAGGGGACTTTTGCATACACACGCTTATTCGCTTAGAGTTAGATGAGAAGGATGAAGCCACTCTCATGTAGTGTACGATACAGTAAATATGAAGCTACAGCCAACAGCTGGTTAGCTTAGCTTAGCATAAGGACTGAAAGCAGGGGAAGACAGCTGGCCTGGCAACCAGCAAAGACTCCAGGAAGTCACTGTGCCTGACCAAGAAATAGTCCAACTCATAACCGCATGTAAACCCACAACTTGTTGTTTTTATACTTTAGTTTTTGTACAAATTAAAAGATGTGTGTTAATTAGTCAGAAGAACCAGCCGTTTCCCCGTTTCCAGTCTTTGTGCCAAGCTAAGCTAACCACCTGCTGGCGGTAGCTTCATATTTCATGGACAAATATGAGTGGTACCGATCTTCCCAACTAACGAGCAAATAGACGTATTTCCCCAAATGTTGACCTATTCCTTTAATACCCATATTCACACACACTCACCATCAAACGTCACACTACATGTTTTAATATGGAAGTTGAGATGTGCGAACACAACAGACAAAGAGCCAAAGTGTGTCATCATGGGTTACCATTAAACCAAATGTTGCTGAATTCCCTGTTTTTGTTGTAGTCATTTAAGCAGGCGGTGGTGGGGATTCTGAAGTCGGCCTTCTTACCTGCAATGGTGGAATAAATGTTCTTCTGCTTGTCCAGAGCATCTGTTAGCGTCTGGTTTTCCACAGAGTAGTTGTAGGCTGGTTGGAAAAACAAAGATACACATCAGTGAGTGCATGTTGACACCTACAAGGCAAACACGACACTATGGCTCGTCTTACCATAATACAGGACAATGAACCACAGACAGAGAAGCACCACTGTGACATTGTTGAGGAACAAGTCGGCAGGGTTCCCTTTGTGTTTCTGGCGGGAGGAAAATACAGATGAGGTCTGAAAACAAGCTGTAAACCCTTTAAAATCACAGATATTGAGAATTTAGATAACAGAGCTTACTTCATGTTTGATGTCTTCTTGCAGCTTTTTTACAGACTCATTGGATTCTGTAATTTGCTCCCTGAGCATTTGGAAGTGTTGGTCCATGTACTCCTGTTGAATGCACACACACAGTTACACTTTAAACCCACTAACATCCAGTTTTGTCCTTTTATTTATATGAAGTAGCTTTAAGTTGAGTTATTCTACACTATCTGACAGTATCATATATATTCTGTATCATCTTTTTACAGCTCTTCATTAAAGCTTTATGATGTTTTCACTGAGTGAAATATTTAAACCCAAGACCATCAAGTGAAAATATTCTATATTTTGGGCATTATTTTATACACATTTTCCAAAAGTTCAGCCTGACATATTTGGTATCTTTGGATACTCTGGGATCCCCACTAGAATGTAAAGTTTTGCACAAAGTTCTTCTGCACAGCATGCATTTGTGATGACGGATCCATCGGGGTTTAAGAGGTTATGGCGTGAATGAATGGGACGGCAGGTGAAAGAAAAACCTGTTTCTCCGCAGCACAGTCAGCAACAGGAATTCCCTACCTCAGTGTGGTTAACCCCACTCTGCTGCTATCACAGCCTTCCTTTGTAAATCCAACCGGATGTTTTCTTATTGACATAATGATGCCAAGATGTTTCCTGTGTGATACTGTGTAAGAGTGCTATTCAAAACTCACAGTCAGCTGTCTCCGCAGGACAGTGGAGGCCTCAGTGGCCAGGTTGTGCTGCTTGCTCTCCAGGGCGCACATGTTGCAGATGTAGCGTCTGGACGTGTTGCAGTAGTACCTCAGCACCTCGTCCTCGTGCTGCAGGCATTTCCTCTCCGGGAGGTCACACAGAGGCCTGACCAAGGGGTGTCCCGTGAACACCGGCAGCTCCAGGTGATACTTGACGTGCTCCTCGCACAGCGACACCTCACACTTCAGACACGTTTTAAAGGCCAGAGTTTTCTTCTCGGGACAGAAGTCGCAGTACACACTTTTAGTCTGCTCGTCCTGCTTACAAAAATCAGATAATGACACGTGGGAAGAGGTGTGTTAGACATTTGCACACTTTTGAGGATTAGTTTTAACATTCCACTGTTAATATTATATTATTGACTATTAGTTTATTCTCTACATCTTAAAGAGACTTTATACCCTCCTCCTCCTGTTCACCCTGAAGTCCTCTGCGATGTTGGCCAGTGCGTAGCTCTTCTGTACCCCAATGATCTGTCCAAAATCTGCCCTACAGTCCGGGCAACGAAAGAGAGGAGTGTCTGCGGAGTGATCCATCAGGTTCTCCAGACAGCCCATACACATGCTGTGTCCACAGGGCAGCTGCCGAGGATCCTTAAAGATGTCCCGGCACACTGGGCACGTCAGCATCTCGTCCAGCTTTGTTTTCTCCGTATCCTCCATTCTTGATCCCTCTTCTTCATGAAAACAGCAGACAGGGTGGAGTTAACTGTGGAGTTTGTACAGCACTCACCTGCTGCCTCTGAAAACACTTCCTATGCCGTTTGTTACGAATAACTCATGAGCCTTAGCGCAAGATCAGGGAGGCTAATGAGTAAAATCACTCCTACCTTTAAACTTAAAGCTGAGTAAAGCCCTCAGTGTTGCTTGTCCTCTGTCTTCCGTGTACACATTGCTAAAAGTGAAAGCGCTGCTGAGTTTGTACCTATACTTCCTGGTGGGGCGGGGCCTGAGAGGAGGGGGCTCGAGAGTAACTTGGCCTCAGTGTAAAAGTTGAATTAAATGTTCAAAATATCATTATTAGATATTAATAAATAAGAACTGCAGAGTAAAAACTGCTAGCTTTTTTTTCATACACAGAAAGTAAAAATAAACACACCTCTTCAGAGGCTGACCTTGTTGTAGCTAATAAAACATAATACAACGTTGTTTTTCTTCTTCGCCCCAGTAAAGAGGATAAAACTGGTCGCCATTTTAAACCATAAACCCTTTTCTGAGCTCCCCCTCTTCTCGCACCATAACTGTGTAAATAAATAAAATAAAAACATATTGACTTATTTGACGTTTTGTTCTCCGGTGTCCAGAGAGATTAAACGTTCATAAATCCGCTCGGAAATCATATAAAAAGGCACTTATAACAGAATTTGCCTCAACATAACCATCAGACTTAACTTAGTATGAAGTTGTTAATCCAGTGATTGTTGTCTGTCATTTAGCTAAATCCACGTTATTACAGGACAAACACGACCTGCTAACAGCTAATTTAGCATGACTTTCCATGACGTACATTCACCTAAATGTGGATATTAAATAAAACAAAACCGGACACAGGTGTAGCCATTAATATATTATATATCATTATATTAATACATCTCTTCGTGTGACTGACTAACTCCATGGCAACATTACCCTTCCTGTTTACATCACCCAAAGCATGATGGGAACCCTGGTGACAAAAATATACTCATCCCTAAATGGAATAAAAAGAAAAACAACAGGATTGACAAAATACATGAGAATTAGCTTTTTGTTTCACACTAGCAGTAAATATATTACATTCACAGTAACAAGGTGTATGTGTGTGTGTGTGTGTGTGTGTTCAGTCTGCAGGCATACATGCAAAGAGAACTGCCTCTCACACACCAAAGCTATTCTCAGTAGTCAGTAGCAGTCAATAATCAAGCTGACTGTCAAGCACAGACATGTAGTGACTTTATCACAAGTCTTAGAGTGCTGATCTATAAAGCTTTAGTTACAACTGTGCGTTATTAGAAAGTCGTACCCTTCCTCCAGGCTGAATGTAGTGTGTTGAGGGTTCTCAAAACAAAATAACTACATTATCTGTTTGCCACAAAAATGTCTTTTTTATTTATACGCAAGAAAAATGTTATCAAGCATCAGAGGTTTAAAAAGATGAAAACAGACAACTGTCAAGGGATATAAAAACTTTTAAAACTTTTTCTTAAAACAGTATTTAGAAAGAGAACATGAGATCACTTTTGTTTGACCATATGCACACTTATGAAACCCAAAAAGTGTTTTCAGAATCAGGATCAGGTTTATTGCCCAGATTTCTGATAAAGTCAGCATGGACACTCTTAGACACCTTGGTCATGAGAAGAAAGAAGTCTGCACACATTCAGAACTCATAACATGAACACAAAACCAAACACAAGAGACTTGAATATAAAGTAAAAAAGCATTATATAAAAAGAATATAGACATCAAAACAAACAACAGTGGAAGTACTTTATATATATATATATAACTTTGACACAGGAAAGGTTGGCAGGTGACGATCTGTACCCATAAAAGCATCAACTTTTACTGATACGTTCCAACCTATTTACAAGACACACCAATCTCCAAGGAGCAGCAGAGTACTGCAGCACGTATGTAGTATACCTGGTGCTGGGTGGAGGGCATTTCTTCCAGACTGATCTTGTGTTTCTCAGGATGTTTAATGCTAAAAACTGTCAAGTACTTGTACAAGTCTTGGACACTGTTCCAGTCCTGCTATTGGTCCACAATCACAAAAGGCTAAAATATGGCAAGAAATAAGAAACAAAGAAATATAAAGACAAAACCATCAGTAGTAGAAGTTTCTAAAAAATGTTCCCATCACACTGCAACCTCCTCTAATTTGTCATTAAAACACAACCTTCGGTCTGGATCATGTTTTCTGTTTCTCTCATAGCTTTAACTTTTCTTATCTCAATTTTACATGACAGTCTTCTACAAAAGTGATACAGTGTTTTCAGTCTGAGGTAGAAAATGGCACGACCACCACCACAACAACCAGCCACTTTTTCCACAGCTACAAGCCAGCGATCGTCCTGAATGAAGGAACAAAGAATTCACACTGGTGTTTCTCCAGATTCCTCATGATCCTGAACATCTTGCCGCACGTGGAACAGCTGAAGGGCTTCTCTCCAGTGTGAAACCTCAGGTGTGCTTTCAGATTGTCTCGCAGACGGAAGCTCTTGCTGCACTGCGTGCAGGTGTGCGGCCTCTCCCCCGTGTGGAACCTCAAGTGGCGGCGGAGGCTCTTCCTCAGTGCAAATGTCTTGGAGCACGTCGAACAAGAGTACGGTTTTTCTCCAGTGTGAAAGCGCTCGTGCCGCCGGAGAATCTTCCTCCGCTTGAACGTCTTCCCGCAGATGCTGCAAGCGTATCCATCGCGGGAGTGGGTGACCACCTTCTGAAGCCGCCAAACGCTGTCTCCACAGGGGGTGAAGCAGCAGAGGCGGTGGCCTGTGTGGAGACCTTGGTGGCGGCGGAGGTCTTTGGGCAGAGGCCGGCCAGTTTTGTGGTTAGCATCATGACCGTTAGCAACATCGTCCTGAAGCTTCATCTCCGACTCAGGCACTGTGAGAATGTTCACCAGTTGCACCGCACAGGGACGCATCAGCTTTTGGTCTGGAGACGTGAGTTTCAGTTTCATGTGGAGATTGTTCTTAGTCTCCTTTGGCGTGTGGATCCGTTCCCAAACCCCAACCTGAGCAGGAGTCACGGCTCCATCAGACGGGGATGGACTGTAGGCTTTGCCCTTGGCAGTGCTGACGCAGGCTGGCTGAGGCTCGGCTTGAACGGGCTTCTCTGAGCTGTCGGGTTTGGGGGCTGGAAACTCTGGCTTGAGGATCAACGGACAAACAAACTTCACTTTCTCCCCAGAAATGAAATCACGTGTGTCTGGTTGGATCACGAGAGGCTTCTGTTTAGATGGAGAGCTTTGCAGAGATCCATGTCTTGATGTCTCCATCATTGACTCTGCAGAGACTGAAAAAGGAGAAGACGCATTTTTAATTATATTGTACGTTCCCACTAACCTATTCTCATTCAGTTTCAACATCCAGGCTTTTCCCAGAAAGCTTCTTGTTTAACTGTAATCTGACTGAATACAATCAAGCCCTTTTCAGACGCGGAATACGTAACACTGCTGGCTGTTAAAGTGATGGCTTTTTGTCATTGTGACTTTTACATTAACGTGGATTATCTGCTTATGTCTGCGGGTAGTACAATTTTTTTAAAACCTCTCTTGACCTGGTAGCACTGCAACGGGAGAAGTAGTTTTTATAGACTCATCGGATATGAAAAGAATCTAAAAGGAACTTAAGACGGGATCAAAGACAAACACAGTTTTTAATCATTTGTGCAGCGGTGAGGTGAAAAGTCCAAATAGTGCACAGAGGTAATGCTGCCACAAGTTTTTTAATGTCTTCTCTCTTGAGCTTCTGGACATTTTCAATACTTATGTAAACTTATCAGTCTTCTTGTTGCACAGGCGTAGCCAAAATCAGCCGTTTAAGCTGTTTGTTTATGCGGCGTAGTAAATGCCAGCACAGCACTACATTGCAGTCCAGTGATATTCTCATTGCGTCTCGTCTTGCTCCCTGTTCCCATCTGCTGAACTGTTTATACAAAAGTAAACATATACAGACAGAACGTTGAATGTAACTGCACGCTTTGCTGTTGAGCTTGAGCAGTGTGACTTCACTTTACCTAAATTACTAATTACTTGAGTGAAATGTGGAAAAGCTGGGTAGAAGCACTGAAGTACTGAATCAGTTAACAGTTTGATATTTATGAGAGAAATCTCAGTGTAAGATTTTCTTTCAATGAACATCAGGGATTGTGGCGGGAGATGTAGTCCCCCACAGCCGCCACTAGGTAGCAGTAGCTTGTGTCTGTGCAATAACTAGAAAACCAAGTATTTGTTTTTTCTGTGTGTGTGATCTAATGTTTATCTGCCCATACTTCCTTTTTCCTACAATACTTATCCTGTTCGAGGTCGCTGCATGGCGGAGCATATCCCAGCATGCATTGGGACACTTACAAGGTTATGTTCATGATTGTCTGTTTTTCTTCAACAGCACGAGGCACATTAGAGGAAAAAGCTCACTATCAGTTGGAGGCTCTGCTTCAAGCCCGCTCAGCTCCACCATATCCACAGTCTTCAACTCCACCAAATCCTCCGTCTGCGTCACAACCTGATTAAAGAAGAAACACGACAAATGAGCATGTCCGCAGCAGAGTGTGTGCCAACCTTGAGAGCAACACATTCAACCAAAAAACAAGTATGACAAGTAGTGCTGCTGTGAGAACAGGCCAGGCCGTGATGACGTGCCGATGTAAGAGTCACAAAGCTGCTCACGCACACTGTCCTTCCTCTTTCCACGGCTGATTTACACCCCTCTAAATTCTCACTGACCTGCTTGTTCAGAGGCGACCATCCAGGGTCAACTTGGCCATTATCTTCAGTCAGGAGGATTTCTGATGGAACGAGACCCCCCTCCACCAACTCCACCAACTCCTCCTCCTCCTTCTCCTCCTCCTCCTCCTCCTCCATGCACTCTCCCAAACAATCACCATCTGAGAGGAAAGGAGGACCTGTGGAGAACATGGGGGGAGGGGTTAAGCCTCACATACATTCCTTTACACTGGGTTTGCAATAAGGGGAACACCCTGCAGGAGTTCAGTGCAACAACTACAAATGAACGCAGTGTGTGCAAGAGCTAAATGCACGCATGCATCAAGCTAAATGTGTGTTGATTGCATACGAAATCTGAAGGAACATGTTTCTGATTTGATCATGCAGCTGAAGTATTTACATGTCTGCCCTCTCCTCATTCATCTGTCCCTGCAACCTAGCCGTGGACGTAAACAGGAAGTCGTAGCATTTAAAGCTCCAAAGTCGCATACCACAAAGCACCAACGGTGGATAAAGGTGCTCGTCCACTTGCACTCCGATGCTGCGTTTTGTGTCCCCGGTCGATAAACTGCCCAGCAGCTCCAAGGTTTCATTTTCCCCTTTGTCGTCCGTGCGGCCCACAACCACATCCAGCGCCGAGGCTCGGTATCTGCTCTCGAACAGTTTGGTTAACTCCGCCGTGGCCGCTTTGACCAGCGCTCCCAGCACCGACTCCACCTGCGCCTGGAGGTTCCCGACGCCCGCCGACATTTTGGCTGCTCCGACTGTGCAGAAGTCGGCGTTTGTACAAAAACAAAAATCAGAGTAAAATGGAAGTTAAAATTTATTTACCAACGACAGCCACATGGCTTGCAGAAAGAAGGGGCGTGTCTCGTGCTGGCGCAGGCGCCAAATACCGTGAGGGCGGGGTGGGGGCGGTGTTAGAGTGGAGATGAGAAAGATGAAAAGAGCCGACACAAAACAGAGAACATTTATTTATTTTCATAGGAAGAAAACTCTTCACGTTCTCTCTTTTTTGATTCTTGTGTATTTGTGTTTTTTTTTTCAAATTATTGACATTTATTTACAGATGTCT
>NTHP01000080.1:932817-976335 GCA_003416845.1 Oplegnathus fasciatus
TTTTTTTTATCTTAATAAAAAAATGATATGCAATGTGTAAGAAAACGTGCTAAAGTGCCCTCCAGAATGTGTATATACAGCTGTATATATGAACATTTGGATTTATCTACACAGTTTGGTTGGAAATGTGTCCACATAAACTCCATCTCTTTTTGCAAAATGTATGATGCTACCATAGTTTAGTTAGTTTTATCAAGTTGTCGGGAATAATTATCTTTCCGTGCTACATTCCATTCTTATTATTACACTCTGAGCACCAGTCTCTCTTGACCTTAGCTCCTATAATTCATTTGCTTCATTCCCCAGCTCACCCTATCTTTGGTACAAACCTTGACATTGACAAACTCTCTATTCCCATCTATCCCTTTCTTTATCTGCTCTTAGGTAATCTATTGTTACGTAGTCCACCTGCTCAAGGATTATATATTTTCTTGTGTGTTTCATTAAACTTCAGAGCCCTGTGAACTGAACCTGCTTCGTGCCGCTTTGTTCTCCGAGCGCTTGTCTCTGCTTCCAAAATCCACTCACAGGGGACAAGCCAGTAATAGACAGACTACAGGATACGAACATTAAGATTCCAACGTTCACAACACAACAAGACCAACCCTGAATCACTGGGGACGTCTTTAGGAAAATGGATCTAATGATGCACATAGTGTATAGCTACAGTATTCACAGGTTAGTGGGCAGGTATTGGTAGTTCACCTCTGCACTGACCTCACAGTGATCAATGTTGGACTGTAGAGGCTCGGCTCTCTGAAATTCACACAGAGAAGTCAACCTGAAATCCTGCAGCACGAACTTACAGCATTCACATATGGCAAGTCAGTTGTAACTTTAACCCTCAGAGTACTTTACAGAAAACACACCTCATTCCCTTTCTGACTTTGCAATCTTAAAGTTTATTTTAAAGCTGCTACGTATACATTTTTATTTTTATTTGATGATAGTGTTTTTGAAGCTATTCTGATGCCAGATGACTTTGCATGAAGACAAATGAGCCAATCCAGTGAAAGTTGTTGAAATATCGGCATACGCCACCATCTGCCACAGAGTCTCTTCTTTGACACTGCCACTAGGGGGTGCCAAAGCCAAAGATGTTCAATTGTTACACACATGATAGCTTTAAGTGTGTACTAACATAATATATACAGTATACTACATATGGGTACTACACCTGGGTAAAGAAATTCCCAGATAATTATGTGTTTTCTATTATTTAGAATTCACACACACGGACATACGTACACACACCTTTAAAAAAACTATACAGTAGTGGTGTTTCTGTCCAAGCTGTCATTTATTTAAGACTTTACAGTAAGTTAAATTTCTCTTGTTACAAAAATAGAATATGGCTGTTGTCATATTTCATCATCGTAGAAAACATCCATATGATGTACAGCACTTTCAGTGTACAGCGTTACATTGATTTCACAGAATAGGCTGGTGATACTTAAGACCCGTCAGAAAAGCCTGCTAGCACCCTTGGATCTGACTTCAGTTGTTTCCATACTGGGGCAAACAAGAAAGTGAACAAATAAAACACATTCAAACTGCAACAGACTCCACAGATGGACTCAGACATAATGCATACAACATTGCAACCCCTCCAGTACTTTAGAAAATAAAAACTTTAATAATCTGAAAATCAATAGCAGTAGATGGTAGGGTTTTGAAAGAATTTCTTTTTTTATTGTACCAGACAGTGTTACATGTGGGAATAAGGCACTGTGGGATCTTAGAAAGTACTTTGTTACATGGAGGATTCGTGAATATGTCGGGGAGAAGGATTAACGAGTAATGGAATATTGTTGTGGTGAGATGCAGAGAGAGGATGATGAAAAGATGTGATATCAAAATGAACTGACAAGTTCAACAAAAGAACTAGATACAAAAGAGGCTGATTTGACAGAGTTAATGATGTTGACTCTTGAAACTGCATTGGTCAGACTTAAAGAGTAAATTATGACTTCATGATTTAATAATCATCATCGTCATCATCATCATCATCATCGTCGTCATCATCATCGTCATCATCATCGTCATCATCATCGTCGTCATCATCATCATCATCATCGTCGTCATCATCATCATCGTCATCATCGTCGTCGTCATCGTCGTCGTCATCATCGTCATCGTCGTCATCATCATCGTCGTCGTCATCGTCATCATCATCATCATCATCATCGTCATCATCATCATCGTCGTCATCATCATCATCATCATCATCATCAGGATCGATTTCACCTGACAGAGCATCCTCAATCCAGTCCTCCAGCTCGTCTACAGAAGGCAAGTCGTCACCATCATCCATGTCCATCCACACGCTGTCAGCCTGCAGAGTGAGGAAGAACAAATAAAACCAACTCAGCTGCGGATTCTCTGAGGAGGCCGAAGCCTTAAAGGTACCTTGTGGAGTTTTCCATGACGAGTGTTTTCATGAGGGGGCCCCCCTTTTGTTTGTATCGTGCACAGGACGCACATGTTGTATAAGCATGCGTGCACCATGATACACATTCCAACAGTTGGCAGTGATTAAGCAGGCAGAAGAAGGAAATTGCAAGCTATCAAAACATGGATGTAAAGAATGTAAGATTTACAATATTCAGAAATATTTGCTCTACAAATGTTTTATGAGGAAGGAAATGCATTTGTTTGACCTTGAGGATACACATAATGTGTTTCAGTGAGAAACACTGAATGTAAACCCAACATTCCCTTGTTTACAAAACAACTCCATAGGGCACCTTTAAAGTGACAGTTTTTTTTTTAAGGGGTGGTGTAGCTTTTGGGGTAGATTCTGTATAGTCAAAACAAACAGTTTGGACCCCATATACTTTATGATGTACAGGGCCGTATTAACCTGCTAGGGGGCCCCTGTGCAAAACCTACCCGTGGGCCTCTATTGAGCCCCCACACATGCACATTCCCTCAATCAGTGTTACCCAAAGTCTCAGAAACAAACCAAACTATCTACACTAGGATACTACTCTGCCCCAGGTTTACTGTATGCCATTTATTTTGTGATAATCTCATTAAACACAAATTAATTTAGGGATCTTCACCATGTAAACACGATAGCAATTGAAAAATGAAGGGTCTTAAAATTAGAATTTGACACAGGGTCCCTCTATAACACGAGGCCCCATGATTGGGTAAAATGTCCTCACCATTTCACTTCTACTGTAATTGTGCTTTAGTGGCACTGGTGCATATTACAACAAAGTAACACCAGAGATAATCCAGGGGGGTCCCAGGACAGTTTCCCACACTGCCCGGTTGGTAATCCAGCTTTGTGTATTTATGTATTAGAGAGTGCAGCAAAACACACGAATACAGTACCAAACGTATTACTCACATCATCAGCATCGACAACACCAATCTGTGGGGAGGACAGGTCAATTCCAAAGGTCTTCTCCCAGTGTGGCAGAAGCTGCAGGGAAAATTAATTATGATTAATCCTGCTGTTATCAGCCAGTGTCAACCAATGAATGTGACATTTGTGAAGAATATATTTCAGTGTGCAGTGTGTCATTTAATCTCAATTCATCAGTTGACTGTGAGTCAAGGAGTACCCAAAGGAGTTTCTCTGGTTTCTGGTGTGCATATTGCACTGTGATGTATTCTTACCAGAGGGAAGTCGTCAGGGTCAATCCAGACAATGCTGAGGTCAGGGTTGTCTGTGTTATCCTCGGCAACTTGCTTCAGGATCTCAAGGAACTCAAAACCATCTAAGGAGTGGAAAGTACAATGGTGAAACAAGACAAAACTATATATGGGCGGATCAACAGGGTGACAAAATGCCATTAATGGGTATATGTGGATCCTTTTATTACTCCTCCTTCTTTCACCTGCAGAAATACTGTATAGCTTCATGGGACAGTCTGATAAAAATTTGGCTTAACATCATCATCACCATGCAAAAACCTCCTCCAACCCAATCGCTGTTCCATGTAACACTCTAGATTTGCTCTTGGTGGCTGGTTATAATTTTATTATAATCTGGTGGTGTTTCTGTCAGTAATGGTTAAAATTTACCTGGGTCACTCTCCTCTGCAAAAGCAACGATGTGTTCACCATCAACATCGTCCTCCTGTGGAAAGAACAAAGACAAACTTGAAGTCATTGAGACTATTCTAGAGTTGTAATCTCATCAAAGCCTCCACTTGGAAAAATAGTTGACAGACCTTTGGCCTAATTTGTTATGGTGTTGAAAGTTTTGAAGTTCTTACCCAGATCTCGTACATGTTATGTGGTTGCAGCTTCCTCAGGGTTGGTCTTGAAAAGCACAGAGGATTTTAAGATTTTATGCGTTTTGTTTTTCATTATGGAAGGTTAAGCTCATGAGATTGTTGTAGCACAGCATTAATGGGACTTACCTGTCATTGTCTTCAATGAACTTCACCAGCTCATCCTCAGTGTAAGGTTTTCCTGGGATGACCACTGGATCATCCATGAAGGGTTCATAGAAGTCCACCTCATTAAGCTTCAGCTCCAGAGCCTTGGCAACCTGTAACACACCACCAAAGGATTAGAACCAACAACTGAGCATAAAGGACCTGGGGGCCATGAAGATGTGTCATTCATAAAATATCTCACCAGTTTAGTTTGTATGAATATATACAAAGTATTGGTCATAAGTCATTTTGACTATTTCAGGACAAAATTTATGTTTTGAAATTTTAACTGAGGGAGAACCCTATGGCATTGAAGTTTATGAAGTTATACCCATTTTAAAGTGAGGTGACTATGATAAAAGCAAATTATTGTCCACTTTCTACACCACCTTGTCTATGAGAAACTGGTTTATCTATTTATTAGTTAAACTGTGAAAACACCATGCATAAAGATCAGTGTATAGAAAGTTTCAGAAGAATCATTCTAGTGAAATGGCAATTATCCAACTTGGTCAAAGTATCTCTTCTGAGTTGGATAACAAAAAAATCTTACTTGGCGGATTCTTATACCTTTCAAATTTAATACTATTATAATATAGAATATGTTTTGAATACATGGAATAAAGGATACTGTTGTAAAATGGTTTGTTATAACACACAGAGCATTTTGTGTTCAATGGTCAAATGTCAAAGAGGTTTAAACTGCCTTATGGAGTGCCTCAAGGCTCGATGTTTGGCCCATTGCTTCTTTTTTTTAATTGTGATAATATATGTATGTTTTACTTACATGGATAATTTCACAGCTGTTTTTATGCTAGAGATGCACTAATCAGCATTTTTTATATCAACAATGACTATGTGTAATGTGAAAGGAGATGCTTGTAGTGACAAATCCCTATGTTTTAATCACCCAACTCCAACACCTCTCATCACTATGGAACCTCATAGCATCTTTCAGCAGCTGTGGACAGCTGTTTTTAGCAAAAATACTTTGACAAACCCACTGTACGCTACCTTCCCAGCACCAAACGACAGACAGACAAAGCTTTATAGAAATTTTATTTTAATACTTTTCATAACTTTAAGTTAGCTCTATGTGACTGATAATCCCTCTGATTTTCAGAATTAAATTCTTTCTACAGTCTCATTATGGTATTTTAAGTGTGTCTGATCAAACTTAAGATAATAGTCATTATTACTCACCTTGGCACTGAAAGTGGCAAAGAACTTGATGTGAGGATGGAACTCTTCAGCAGCATCAGCAAAAGCCTCAAAATCTGAAATTTTATAGGCATCCATCAAGTTGTTTCAGTAGATCGGCCCCTGTACAAAATATCTAAGAATGTCTTATCATTAATGTAGCTTCTAGTATGCTCACTTGAAAACCCCAATAAAAATCAAACCAGTCTGCAGCTCGAAGTTAAATGAAGCAATCTGAGCCTTTTTTTCTGTTGCACTTGCTTGATATGCAATTATGAGCAATTATGTTGAAAAGCAAGCAACAGGTTATCATGCCATCACAGTACAGATTCTTACGTTCTGACTTGTGACTCTTAAAGTAGCCCACCAATTTGATGTCCTCTTCGATGTTTTCGAAGCCTTTCAGTTCCCTACTATTGTCAATAATTTCCACTGGGTCCTCAAGAACCTATGAAGGAAAAGGAGGGTCACGGAGGAGACAAGGGGGGAGACAATTGAGTTGGAGGTGACAGAAAAAAAGAAGATCCCAGAGTCAGATTCTGAGGCTCATCTTCAAAGAAAGTAAACTGGGTTTTCGAGAGCGTTTTGCTAAAATAAGGCAGGCTATTAACTGGGAGATTATATCCTCACGAACATCATAGATGAACTCCACAAGAGTGTCTGCTGCAAACTCGCCATCATATTCTATGACTTCATCGTCTGTGAAGATGTAGACGCTGTCGGACTCATCAAGGCCTGGGGAAACAGAGAAGAATTATTGGGTGTTTGACCTCAAGCAAAGGTCACATATGCCAATTTGACAATTTAGCCTCATTCTTCCCACATTTTAAATATTTATCATCCATAAGAGCAGGAAACATTAAAGTGAAGGAGGCCATATCCCACTGAGCGCTACATTAACTCTAGTTAGACAGGCTAGTTCAAATTATTAGTCATTATAGATAAATAGTTTGACTCTGACAAATGGCTCATTTTGCATAATGACCAAAGTTTCAAGTGTCTACAGCTGTGTTTATTCTGTTGAGTGTTTACCTAATTTCTTTGCAACGACCTTGTCGAGCTTTGCATCAATGAGACCGACTCCGACATCCTCATCATCAAACTCATCCAGGACCTGGGCTGCAAGCTGTAAGACAAAGACACTTTCATGTAACTGAAGACATGATTAGTCAGTTTAGTGTAAGTCTATAAAACATGGGAACACGTGCCTGTTTGAGTGTTTATGTCCATGTCTCATGCACATTTACACCTTTTTGACAAAGTTGTCTCACTCAGTAGTTTCATTACCATAAAAGCCTGCTTTTCAGAGCGCTGCTTATGCACTTTCTAAATCTGTATGAAACTTGAACCTCATGACTGACAGTTGGTTCCACCAATGGCAGCGCCACATTCACAGCCTGACTGCATTCAGGAAGTGGTTTGAGGGTTGTCTCAGTGTGTTTGGAGGGTAAAAAGCACACACACACACGCGCACACACACACACGCATGGGTACACATTGGTGTCAGAGATCTTGAGCAGCTGCTTTTACTGGCATAAATAGTTTGACTAACCAGGCTGTCCTGCAGGATGTTGTGCAAATATTTCTTGGCATTTTCTAGAATTTGATTGGAGTTGCAGATGGGTGGGGCACAGTGAAGCAGTTTAGAGTTTGTAGCTTAGCAACAGGTAAGTTAGAACATATGAAAATTATATATTTTGAGTTATATATAACGCAAATGTGTATACAATTATATACATTTTATAAAAGCAAATTAATCTTTAAGTACAGTATTTCAGTTTTACTGTGGCTTTAGCTTTTTTGCATTGCACTATATTTTGTTGCAGACCCCAACCTTTTGGCATTTAAGTAGGCTAAAATAAACTTTTAAAGGGCAAGTGATTGAGGTGAGTAAGGCTTGATACTATCCAAGCAACTGAAGAAGGATACATTTAAGGATAAACTGTAATAAGCAGATAAGAAAAAGGACTAGCATAAGCTGAATTTCTAATTATTTTCCATATTCCTGTATAACCACTTTAACAAAACTAATACATTACAAATCTGCAAATGAGAGGTAAATCAGAGATAAATATGTGTATTTACATAGATACATTAGAGGTTGTTTATCTTGATTTGAATATGTAATATGAATACATTTGATTTCTCTCTAGCTATCTGTTGACATCTTTTGTTTTGATAGATACAATATGAAAATGATTCATAGCTTTATATCTGCATGTCCTCCAAATATAAAACATGCAAAGTTGTCTTTGGACCTTGGTGTTCAGAGTGTGTATCTGCAGTAACGTGGCTGATAACATTACAACTACATGTAAAGTTAAACCAACAGCCTCAGTATCTGGGATGGGATTTCATAGCTTGATATCTACATGTTTTCTAACTACCCAACGTGCAAAATGCACTGCAGCTGTACACAATTTCAATTTCAAATACTGTCATTTTGTACCTGTTCACTGAGACATTCATATATGGCAAAAATATAAACACAACATATGATAAAAAGTAATTTCTGGTAATTTGCTGTGGGTGAGAATGATTTCTCCTCCCATTAGACAGTGCAGAGTTATCCCATTTTAATATCCCAAGTGCCTAAGGAGGAGATATATACATGCATGTGTACTTATCTATAATCTGTTCTCATGACAGTGATCAATTTAAAAGTACAGTGCATTTAAACTGGAGAGTGCAGGCCGTCTGTTCTAAATGGAAACATGGTAAAATGATTAAGCATTAGGTCTAAACAACACATAGACCCCAGTCACAGTCACAGTGTTAGTTTCTTTAACCAAGGGAGAAAACACTTAATTATGACTCCCTCACTCTCATCATGTCATATTTCATTTTACATTCACCAACCCCCATAGAGCGCCTTGACCTCTGAGATTTTCTGTTACTAATAATAAAACCTCATCAAATGTAAATCATAATACATTCATAAGGAGAAACACAAGCCTTCAGGGAGCTCAACCCACCACAAAAGCAGCTCGGGATAAATATAGCACCAGAAGCCACACCAGCCCAGGGACTATTTTGGCGAGGTGGCACTGATGCTCAGCGCTCTGGGATCCGCTGACAAGTACAGTACTGCAAGTGTCAATCACAGTGCAGAGCTGAGCCGGCACTACTGGAGCCAGAACCTCCAGTGCTGGCCTCCAGCCCCGAGACCAAGCCCTAATGCTTCCATACACAGACACCAGAGGCCGCTGAGATGATGTGATATGCTGAGGAGAGCAGCGTCTCTCTCTCTCTATTTTGGTTATTAATGTTTTCCTTTCTATAATTATCTATTGCTGTTCATTTCCTCCCCTTTCGTTTGACATTACGTGACAAGATAAATCCGTTATTTGACAGATTTAGTCACTGTATAAAATGTTTTGCCCACATTCCTTCCATATTAATTTGTGCAAAACAAATCTTGAAATAATTTGTCAACATTACTATCTGATTTATTTGCACATTAAAGTGATGGTATGACCAAATGAGTCAGAGAAAGAGCTTGAATGTTTTCTAGGGACTCTTGAGTGCTGATTACTTAACACTTAAGTGTCGTCTTACTGACTAGGAGCCCAAATCTGTTTTTCAATTTATTTTTTGTGTGTGCATGTTTTGCATGTCATTTCTAAAAGGAGCTACCAGCAATCCTTGCAGCTCTCCTGAAAATGTAATAATGCATCAAGTGTATAAGGTAGCAGCCTTTACTGTACACTGTGTAGTGGCCATGCCAAATGTCATCAAATAAGGTTCCCACATGATCCAGTGTATAATCAGTCATCGCTGCAACTTCCACAGCAGATATTAATTCAGTATTTCTTCAAATGATATCAGGTCTGTCTAAAATGCAGTTTGAAAACCAGTTAGGTCAGTATTGTGTGTGATGGCAAAATTATAACTTTCATTTTGCTCTCCAGTTGGTCCAATTTAAAATGGCTACTGGCCGACCATGAACATGGGATCAACTTCAAATTCACAAGTAAAAGAAATGCAAATATAACTTTTCCTGGAAAATGAGGTGTAGCAGCATATGACATTTGATACTCAGTGTTTTCTTAAGTAACCCGAGAACCAACCGAGGTCCTGCAACCTGAAAGCTTTGTACCGAGTGATGATGTAATGTCTCTCTACAAGAAATATGATGAAACTGCTGAGTGTCCAGGCTGACGGGACGCAAACGGATAGAGGTATGTTAAGTGCATCAACTCCCACACACACACACACACACACACAATGTACACAAGCTCAGCCTTTGCCAGAATAAATGATATCTTGGATCGTCACAGCTCAGCTCTTTGCCTCGGGTGGACCACACTGACGACACACTGCAGGCTTGTGACACATTTTGAGACCTATCAGCATTTCTGAATCCAGCAAAGCTATTTTTCACCTTGTAGCATCACTTTCCCATGATAACTCTCATTCACATTTTTGCAAAAATATATATGTTTCTGTTGCCAAATATTCTCTTTCCTTGTGACCACACAGTTACACCTTTACTATAAATAATAATCTCTTTGTATCTTAAGTTTATATGTCAAATCTAAGTCCCTCTACCAGCAGTATACTGTCACACACTTCACATCTGCATGATTTAAAATCTGTGCAACCAAATTAAATCAAACTAAATCAAAACACAAACTCTACTAGAACCTCCAACCAAATTCCAAATAACAACTTTGAGTTCAAGATATTTGCATTTTTATCCAGTACAAGTTATACTGCTTCCCCATCAGTTAGCTATCCTTCTTATTCTACCCATAGTTCCCATCTCAACCCACCTCAAGGGCCAACTCCTCAATCTCAAACTGTCTCTGGGCGACGCGGCTGGATCCGGGATGGTCATGGTAGTACACCACCATGACATCGTACTTCTTCATCACAGACTTATAGTTCTTGGCGTTGAGGTCGTGGACACGGTCCTTGCCATCATACTCCGGGAAGTCCAAGCTATCCTTGCCCAGTGATAGCCCCCCAAAAGACAGCAAGACTGCCACAAGCACCCAGGTCCACTTCATGGCTCCTCTCTAAGATAAGGTGGATGTATTTGCAGTTTCAGAAAGTAAACAAAGGGGAGGGGGNNGAAAAAAAAAACAAAATAGTTAGTTAAATGTATGGAGAACCCCTTCCAATCCGCGTCACCCAGAAGAGAGCAAGACCAACTCCTGCATCCACCTTATTAAAAACCTCACATGGGCAACTGGCAGTGGGGCACAGGGTGCAAGAGGGGCTGGGCTAAGTTTGACATAGGTGTGAGTGTGTGTCTATGTGGGGTGTTGCCGAGCATGGGGAAGATGAGGCGGGTGCCGCTGTGGTTGCTGGGGTGACAGCTTTGTGTGTGTGTGTGTGTGTGCACGCGCTTGAGTGTGTGTTGCAGACCTGTCAGAGTGGGTGGAGTGAGGAGATGATGCTCTCTTTCTCTCTCTACGCAGACTGAGAACAGGGGAAGACAGTGATGGAAGTGGAGGGAGATGGTGCATAAGCAAGGAATGAAGAAGGATGGGATGTGTGTGTGTGTGTGTGTGTGTGTGTGTGTTGAGCCTGTCTGCTTTGCGCCAAATGAAGAAAGAGTGATATGATGGATTTAGAGGTGGCCGCGAATATGAGGGACTCTTTTCCCATATTAAGTGTAGATGGAGGCTTGGATCCCAGCTAAAAATAATGGATGTAGGACAGAGAAGTACATATCAGGAGGGGGTGCTGGTGTCTAATTTGCTGCTGCTGGCACCCGCGCAGCGCTAGAATGTGGTGCAGGGTCACTCAGGGACATGGAGAGAGGAGAGGGTGGTGCACCTGCTGAGGATTCAGTGCATAGGTGTCACTTAGCCCTGACTCAAGAAGAAAGTGAAACATAGAGTTTTACAGGGTGGGCGGGGGTTACGNGCATGTGGGAGTTTTTTGGACCTTTTTGAGTCTGATCCATCTGGACATACAGTACACGTGTGTCCTGTGCAATGTGTGCTTGAGATGATCGCATGTGATATTACTTTACAAATTGAAAGGGAAGAGGTAAGCTATAAATAGATACAGTCTATGTGGTATCGTAACACTCCTTTTGACCCTCAACACATACACACATAACACACCCCTCTTTTCTGTAGCTGGACCGGCAGCCTACAGTATTAAAGCAGAAAGATTTCGTCTGACTGTATGAGTGTGTGGTAGTGGTGGTAGAGACGGTAGAGGGGGGTGTTATGCAGTTATTGACTATAGAAAATGAGGCTAAACTGGGGCTCACTGTGTTACTGTAAACATAGAAACATAGATATACTTCATACTGTGAACTTTTACACATTCCCTGGTCAATATTTTGCACACTCCTGACTGTGGAAGAACTGTACAGCTCGTTCAATTAAAAAAACAGTTGTATTGTACATATTTTATATGTTTTTTTCATATTTTATTGTCAATTTTCTATTTTCTATTACTATTTATGCTTCTTCACTTGCAGTACTTGTTTTTATCTTTTTTATACCTTCTACGTATTATGTTTATTGTTATGCACCAGTGAATCAAAGCAATAAATCAGATTCTGATTCTGATATAATATAAAATGATATAGAGGCTCAAAGTGAAGGGGGAGCGTATTAAACCTCATATAGTCACATTACAGCTTCCAAAGCCATTTCCTGTTCCAGTATCAGACACGATGGGGGAATTTATTAATAAATTAGAAAATATTTCAGTCAGTTAACACATGTGTGGCTTAACCGAATGAAAAGAGACATAAAATGTGTTGTATGCAGTCACCATAGTTTACTACTCCATAGTATTTGCTTTTATCTCAAATAGCTATCTCTTGGTTCTTTGATTGTAAATCTACTCTGCTGCTCTCTACAGCCTGACACTTTCAACATGTCGCACTTTTGGCCATGTCCCAATCAGGGATGTCACAGCAGGTGTTTTAACTCTGATGATGATGGAAAACACCTGCTGTGGCATGGCTGGCTGAGGTGTGGCCACAAGTGCAACGCAAGTTTTTGTGCCTTTTGTCCTTTACTGTGGATCTGACCTTTGATGTACAGAACACAGAGGCTCAGGGTCGTATGGGGGGAGGGTCATGTCCCCTGCACTTTTTCAGAAGGCAGTATTGGACCCCTCCACTTTTTACATTATATTATTATATTTTAAAAAAAACAGGAGAAACATACCATCATATATTGCCTTAAAGTAAAAACAACTTTTGTTTAAAAAGGTGACTGTTTGAAATTTCTGCCTGTGACAGCTCGGCTCTAGTTTATAATAAATACATATTTTGATATTCATATTGCTTTGAGGTGTAGGGCAGATATCAGGGCACTATTAGTGCAAATTTGAACTAAATCCAATCAACAGGTGAAAAAGTACTCATACTCTTGCAGACTAAGTTGACTTACAAATCACTCAATAGGCCTTTTTCACGGAGGATATTTTCACATGTCACAGAAGGAAGAAAAGCAGGTAATAATAAATGAAAATAATTAATGATGGCTGAATCTGATTTACCTACTTCAGTTTCAGAGTCTGGCCTCACTGTCACACTGTCAGGTCATGACACTTGAATAGAACAGAGCCACTGTTAATGTTATTTGTAACACCTGGGCTTTTCCTACCATGTGTGGAGTGGGTGACTTATAATATTTTTAATTCCCTCTGAACCTCAGTAAGTTTTTCATTTCCCTTCTTCGGTGAGCATGCCCTCTTTAGTCCAATAATGTAACAAATATGTTTCTCAAAAATCCAAATTTTCTATTAGGTCATTTGTTTGTCCTCCTATGAGATAATCTTTGCTGTCATGAATGTACACACATTAGTACAGTTATACAGCAGGAGGAGAGGCTCTATGTGATGGCTCGTCCATTTCCGTTCACTTATGTCTGCAGCAGTTACCTCTGCTGGTCAGTAGATGATGCTCTCTACTTAAATCTAAACTGTGACTAAAACCATGAACCAGTTGCTCTGGGTCTCTGAGGTTAGATGCTGGAAACAAGACATTTTAATGGACTATTAAAAGTGGCTTACTAGGGTTTAGACTGGTCAGCTTTACAGGCTGGCAAGTTTTTATTTGTCTCATTGTCAGTGTTTGGGGTATTTTATATGTGTAGCCTATGAACAACTCCATATTAATACAACATTATTATATCTAAGCCTCTCTTTAATACATGCATGCCACAGTTATTTCATTCTCACGGTTGTAATCATCTGTCTTGCAGGTCTGACAGTTAGTCAGTTAGTCTGTTCAAATGGTGAGCAGAGGGGGGCGGGGTTATATTGTTTCTTTCCTGTGGGCGGTGCTAAAGAGCTAAAACATTTCATAACATGTTGTAGGAACACCCCTCACATTGTTTTTCTTCTTACGGACGAGCAAAAGCGAAACTGTTCACCTCCTGGAGGTGAAACAAAGCGCAGTACGAGCTGGGTGTCAGTATTAGTCCGTACATAGACATTAAACTGAGTTTAAGGTAAGACCTCTCAATGTCAGCCTGTGTTTACACTCAGTGAGCAGTTAGCTTATGTTAGCTAGCAGTCTGCAATGTTTAAAAGTACCGCTGTCTCTGCTACTGCTACTTAGCTCAGGTCATTGTTGTAGTTAAACGTAATAGAGAGATAAACAATGCCTCATTCAGGGCCCTCACACCGAGCTCATATCTGTTCATGTATTGAACACTTTGTACTCATAACCTGTCAGATATGAAGGAAAAGTAATCGAGCGCAGATGAAATCAAACTGCCCTCCTGCCAGTCACTCAAAGATCACCTAATGAGGACTCGGTTCACTTTACCTGTGTAGTTGAATAGTTGAAACATATTAGAGAAATATCCTGTAAACCTCACAAGCAGGGCTGGAGCTCACAGTATCAGAGATAAGCAGTGAGTCCTCACATTGGAGAAGCTGGAACAGGAGAGAGTTTGATAATTGACCTAAATGTTTAATTGATTAGGAACATTGTTGACAATTCATTTTCTGGTGATTGATTAATGGACAGTTTCAGCTCTAATTACAATAATAATATACATATTGTTTGGTTTATGCAGGTTTCTTAAATCACATGACAGCCCATGACACCCATCTGGGAAATGTGTGTTTACTCTCTCTCTCATGCTCTCAGTTCACCAAACATTAATTTCAAAGTCCTTATTAACAGTAATACATATCCATATTAACAAGTGTCAATAATACTGTGAATGTGTTTACAGATGGCTGCAGCTCTGGCCAACAGAGCGATGGGAGCCATCGTAGGATCAGCCGTTGCAGATGCAGCAGGTGAGAATAGAGACTCTCATGCTGTAGAGTTATGTTATACCTTATGTAGTCAGTAAAGTGCCTTAAAATAAAAATAAGTTTCCTTGTCCGCCCGCCAGTGTAATTGCTGAGGTCCTAGTTTCTTGCTATTATCTGAGTCTTTACCCTTAAAGACGATACCAGTGGTTTTGCATGTTGTAGCACCTTTGCTGTACTCAGCTAGTCATTTTAAGAAAATTTTTAAGAAACTTCTGGTTCTGGTTCTGATTGAATTGACGTGATGGCTCGTGCCCTACAGCGCAGCCCCTCCACTGGGTTTATGACCTCCAGAAGCTGCAGGGGCTCCTGGCTCAGGATCCAAACCCCGAGTTCCGCTCTGAGTCGGCCAACCCTTTCTACAGGAGGCAGACGGGCCAGCAGAGCTGCTACGGAGACCAGGCGTTTGTCCTACTGGAGTCATTGTCTGAATGTGGAGGTAGGCTCACTTCTTGCGTGTACATCTGTTGAAAAAAATGCCTCAATTGCATGCTATTTGACAAAAAAGTGGTTGTTGACAGTAGGTTTTGTTATAAAGTGTCCACTTCCCATCGTTGTTGACACTATAATTAGACCTGTGACACTTCCAGATGGCTTAATAGCAGCGTGGTGAGCTCTGTTCTGGACATGTAGCATACCCATCCTCACCACACCTGAATTATCCCAACATTAGAAATAATAAAATAGTCAAAATAACTCATTAGTGAACAATTAAAACATTAAAAGAGAGCAAATAAAGTGTATAAAAAATACTTTTTATTGCCCACTTTTCATCCTCGGCTGCTAACTCAGTATGTAAGCATCTCCTCTGGCACAGTGTGAAATGAACCACTTGCCTCACATACGTAAAATAGGTAGGTTCTTCAGTATTATGATTGTGTGAGTTTTATGTTTGCCCTTGTCTAAGCTGTGTAACCTATTTGGCCAGGTCTAAATGTTGAAGATCTGACGCAGCGCACACTGAAATTCTTTGGGCCGGGATCAGAGTACGACACGCCTGTCAACGACCCTTACAGAGACAGAGGAGGTAGGAAAACTAACCATTTTTTCTGTTGCTGCTGAAGAATGAATTCACCTCTTTTCACTTAGTGAGGTGGAAATACTGATGATGTTGTGTTTGTCGTTGTGTATACCAGGACCCAGACCTCAGCTGCCCATCGAGGGACCCTGGAGACATGCAAGTTTGAAAAACTTCCTGAAGAACGTGGATGCAGGCAAAGAGGAAACAGGTAAATCTGAAGTAATTTCATTATAATAACTTAGACATAACTAAGAGAAACATCTCTAACTAATGTGTGTGTGTTTGCCTCAGGCTGTGAGACCGACTGTCAGATCGATGGAATTGCCAAACTGGCTCCTATAGTGGCTTTTTATGCAGGAAAGCCTGACATGCTGGAAAAGGTTGAGCTGGCGGTCCGTGTCACTCAGAACAATGACGCATGTGTGGCAGAGACTCTGGCAGCTGCAAGGTCAGTGTGTTTTCCATATACATCAATTTGCTCTAATCAGGATTCTTTTATAATTGCAAGGAACAACAAGTGCGAATAGATTTTACCTGGTAACCAGCACTGACACTTCTCAACACATCAATGACACACTCGATGCAGGAGAAAGAAGTTGCAGTAGAAAAGGACACAAATGTACTTCATGGACGTTTCCTAATGTTCTCTGTGGCAAGCATTTCAGCAGATCTCTGACATAACATTAGCTGCTTGCTTTCAGTATTTCACATTTGGCAAATTCAATCTGGAAGGTGTCTGTTTATTGATTGGTTATTGCAATCTGGAGGCTGTAATTAATGAAGCAACCAAGTAAAAATGTCTTAAAATCCTCAAACTCGAGCCTCTACATTTCAGGTGTGCAGAAACAGATACAATGGTTAAATAATTCATAATAATAAGTAATTAATTGATTATTAAAAAACGTATAGATAAAGGGACCAAGCGCAGATGGGGGCCATGCTAAATATATAATGGGTGGTACATTGACTTATCTCCCAGGTTCCTGGAGTATTTCATCCTGAATGGTCCTGATCCAAAAGCCTTGGACTCTGTGCTGGATCAGCTCAGTGACCCGAACAGAAAGCAGCCCCAGGACCTGGACAAAGCAGTCATTGGTATGTGAGGCCTGCAGCATTGTTGCTTCACTACACCGAAGTCATGGGACTGAGTCATGGGATTAAAGGGTTCCCCCTTCCTCATTTTGTGCATGTTTAATATACTGAAAATAGTTACTATGTTTGTAATAATCTGAGCAGACTTTAACATGGTCTAATACTACATCCCTCAGTCTGAAGATAAAGTAACATGCAAAAATGTACTGTATGTTTTATATTTTTTACATGTTTTGACATGTTTATGATAGTTGAGTGACTTTGGGTTTACCTTCTTTTCTGATTGGTTCCAGGGCACATTCATCAGGTGAAGGAGAACTTATCAAAGACTCCTCAGGAGCTAATCCCCGCTGTGTTTCCAAACACATGAGGTATCCTCACAAAGCTCGTTTTAACCTCATACTTTTAATAAGCAAAGTAATCGAGTACTACCTGCAACTCAGGCCACTGTCATTTACAAGACAAATATTGAGACTTCCAGTGGAAATGCCTTTATGTCTTTCACATCTGGTGCTGATGTTCTTTCAGGTTTGCCAGGTGCGTTCCAAGCAGCGCTGCATGGAGCCCTGACAGCCAAGCACTATGAGCAGGCTGTCAGAGACACCATGAGCTGTGGGGGATGCACCTCTAGCAGAGGTTCCTTCATTGGAGCCTGTCTTGGGGCTCAGGTAGGACTGTGTGCTAATCTTACATTCATCATAACTAATGTTATGCCAGCATGTGTGATGGTTTATAAAATGGGCTATTTTAACTCTCACAGACTGGACTTGAGGGAGTTCCAGCTTCCTGGACATCCAAAACCCTGCGCTATGAGTCCGTGTTGGAGCATGCAAAGAAGATAACCAAACAGCACCAGTAGTGTAATGTGCTTTACAATCTGAGGTGGCTGAGAACAAAATGAAAGACTGTTGAGTTTTCACAGAACAGTGAATGAAGGTTCTTGTCTAAACTGTTGGACGGCAGGAGCCGGATGATTTTGTCTCTGTTAAAGTTAAACACGTTTGTTCAGATGTTCAGTAACTCAGTGTTTCTGCAATAAAGTCATTGTGAAAGAATCGTGTGGAAAATCTCTTGTGCAGTATTTAGTTGGACTGAAGTAGGTTCTGGTAAAGCTCGTCAATTTGACTATAAAAATAATAATAAAGCACAAATATGTTTTCATTAACAAAATGACATGGACACTCAGTACTGCTGTGTGAAGCTTTTCCATGTGTACAATAGATAAAATATTTGTAACAGTTGTTTATGTATTTGTTTTTTTTATGTATTTATTAATTACAAAGCAAAATGGTCAAATTACAATGTTTTTTTTATTTAAATGTTACAGCAATGCCACATGTACAATTAATAGTAAAAACACAATTAAAACTTGTCACATTTTAGTTAGATTGTAGTATAAAACCCCTCCATGCTCCAACCTAACACTTGAGTCAGTATTTTATAGGCTAATTCCAGCATTTAGACTTTATATATTTAAATTTGACTAGTTTTTTTAAAGTTCCACAGTTTTATTCCAGGCATTGTGAGGAAGGTGCTGAAACAAGACTGATCCTCATGTTGGAAAGTTATAGTTCAAGTTCAAGTTCTTTTATTGTCATACTGTATGCACAATTGCAGTGAAGCAGAATACTCAAAACAATATGTATAAAAGAAAATCACACAAGTAGAGAGAGAACATAAAACAGTGCAAAAGTTCAAAATATAGGAATAGAATAGAATATATATAAAATAAATGTAAATATATAAATATAATACGGTGGTATAGTGTGGTGGTGTACAGTAGTGATCAAATGAATAAACTAATGTAGACAATATATTAAACATTTAACGTGTATAATATGAAAAGTCATTGTCGGTTCCTGTATTATTCCCATTGAATCAGTCACGGTAAACAAATGCACTCTGAATCCTGTAGGACCCGACGCGCGAAGTTTGTCCCACCGCAGCCACCGTAGTTGTTTCTGACGACAGAGTCGGTTCGCACCTGGGAGTCAAACATGGCTGCTAAAGGAGGAAAACAGAATCGCTCGGGCTCTGGCCTTTCAGGTAGAAAAGGTGCTGCTGAGCAGGAGGAAGAGGAGCAGCCGCTGCAGGCTGTTTTAGTCGCTGACAGCTTCAACCGGAGGTTTTTCCCGGTGACCAAAGACCAGCCGAGGGTAGGCAGCGAGCTAAGCTAACTGGACGGCTAATGGTAGCTAAGTAATGTCCATGCTGTAAACAGTGACAGGGCTGCACTGACATGATGAAATCTTTCTTTTCACACAGATAAACATGTCGCTTTAAGGCCTTTTATTGTGTTGTTTTTGTTTAATAGTTTTTGGGGACTTACTTTCAGTTTCCACCATGATGCTGCTTCACAGTCATCTGTCACGTTGTCATTGTTGACAGGCTTTGCTGCCGCTGGGTAATGTTGCCATGATCGACTACACCCTGGAGTTCCTCACCTCCACCGGGGTGCAGGAGACATTTGTCTTCTGCTGCTGGATGGCCAGTAAGATCAAGGAACACCTGCTGTAAGTCTCACTAACGCTGTGTGATCATCCACATCTGTGCGAAGTGGTCTCAGTGAAAGATGCTGACCTGTCGCTGTGTCCTGTCACAGGAAGTCCAAGTGGTGTCGACCCACCTCCCCAAACACAGTCCACATCATCACCTCTGAGCTGTACCGCTCCCTGGGGGATGTGCTCAGGGATGTGGACGCAAAGTCTCTTCTGCGCTCGGACTTCGTGTTGGTTTATGGAGATGTGGTATCAAATATTGACATCAGTCAAGCACTGCAAGAGCACAGGTGAGACATCATTTAAGTCAGGGGTTTTCAAAGTCTGAGACTGTGGGCCTCCCCTCACCCCCCACTTAGTTTACTTACTTAGTTTCACTCAATTCCTGGATGCCAATGGGATCATGATTATGTTATTTGATCACATAGACACTCAACAGTTGAGCCAAGATAGCCTAATAATGCTGTTAGTCATAACTTCAGACTACACCAGATACATAAAAAAAGGTCTGTCCTGAGGCATTTATTAGTTTCTGCCTCTGGGAAAGTGGGAAAAACAGTAAAATTCCCCAAAACTACTGTAACTGTACTGTCTGAACTATCTCTTTAACCAAATCACACACATTTAGGCTGTTCTATCTCCTTTTGATAACTAATGTAATATTTGTTCTTTTCCATTCACTGAGCCTCCCCTGAAATTGTTTGGAGCCCCCCTGGCGAGGCCCGCCTCCCACTTTGAAAACCTCTGATCGAAGTCTTCTTTATATAGTCAGTATCAGTATGAGTGATGCCCAGGACTACGTTGGTCTAATGTGTCATTTTGCTCGTGCACAGGCATCGTCGAAAGGTGGACAAGAACATCTCAGTGATGACGATGATCTTCAAGGAATCGTCGCCGGGTCACAGGTCTCGCTGCGAGGAAGATGACGTCATTGTCGCTATGGACAGCAAGAGCCAGCGGATTTTACACTACCAGAAGACACAAGGGCTGAAGAGGCTGCAGTTCCCCATGGTGAGAGCTTCACATTTTTATCACGTCTTTAACTCACTCGCACTTTGGATTGATGCCTGACAGTCGCTCCTGTTTTGTTTCGCAGAACATTTTCCACAGCGGAAGTGACGAGTTTGAAATCAGACACGACCTCCTGGACTGTCATATCAGTATCTGCTCCCCACAGGTTAGTTTCCACTCAGAGACGGGAGCTATTGAACTCACCATTACTGATTATTGATTGTAACAAGGGTTTTTCCTCATTTTTCAGGTTGCTGAGCTCTTCACTGACAATTTTGACTACCAAACAAGGAATGACTTTGTCAGAGGGATGTTGGTCAATGAAGAGGTACTTGACGTTTGGATCACGTTATGCTACAGATGCCATTTACTGCAACCGAAGCCATAACTTATTTTATTCCTGTTTAGATTCTGGGCAACCAGATACACATGCACACCACCAAGGATGGTTACGGTGTCCGAGTGTCCAACCTCCTCATGTATGATTCGGTGTCGTCTGACCTCGTGCGGCGGTGGGTCTACCCGCTCACCCCCGAGGCCAACTTCATTGACCAGAAGGGAGGGAGCTGCACGTATTCTCGCCACAACGTCTACCGAGGGTCGGGAGTCAGCCTGGGCCACGGCAGCCAGATGGAGGAGAACGTTCTCATTGGCTGTGACACTAGCATCGGTGCTAATTGTTACATTTCTAACAGTGTCATCGGCAACAACTGCACCATAGGTGAGCTCCCTGACCAGCACCATCCAAAAGTAAAAGTCCTAATTTGTGTGTGTTTGTTTGTTAACAGTCCCCTTTTTTATTGCAACAGGTGACAATGTAGTCCTGGACCATGCCTACATCTGGAATAATGTTCACATTGCCAGCAAGGTGGCGATCAGCCAGTCTGTGGTCTGCGACAAAGCTGAGGTCAAAGAAGGCGTGACGCTGAATAAACAGTGTGTCCTGGCATATAATGTAAGCAATTCACGTGTTATCATCATTTACTCTTGACTCTAATTTGTTAAAAGCTGGTTTGTGAGTCTGCAGAAATTTAAAAAAAAACTGTTAGATGCACTGAGAAACTTTGCATGTCTCCAACGCTTCCACTTGAACTGACATTTCAACTAATTTCATCACGTACACATCAACCGACAATCCAACTGCTTCCATTTCTTACTTTTCAACTTCTTTCATCCTGTTTCTTTCAATGAAAGTTCAGCAGCTTTCAGTGAATACCCTTAAATTAACAGCTCAACTGTTTTCAGAACTTTCACTTCAACGTCAGCGCATTGCTGTGATGAACCTTTAATTGACGTATCAACTGCATCCATTGTTTACACTTAAACTGATACTGCAAACTCTTTCAATGCTTCTCCTGACACTTCAACTCCTTAAGTGCTTCTAACTTCAACTTAAAGTCTGGAACAGCATCTCACAAGCAGAGAATTAGCATTTGAAAACATTTTTACATTGTTTCAAAAGCTACAAAAACTCGACACGTTCAGACACTGAAACTGTTTCAGATGTTTCAACTGCAGAGTTTTATCTGCCAGCACTTGACCAACCTCTTTAGAAATGTTTCTAGTTACAAGCTGATCGGCAGCCGACTTTGCAGAACTTCTATCTTTATTAATGCTGCACTGGAGAACTTTGCATGAGGACTGCATGTGGTACTGCATGTAACACTGTTGGCACCAGATTCAAGGTCTTGCTTCTTTTGGTCAGTGCGTTTGCAGGTTACTCTGTGGGAGAGAGATCTTTTTTTTATTATCCACCACTTTCTGTGTGCCAAGATGATTCTCCACCAGTCCAGACTGGGAACAACAACACTAGCAAACATTTGGTGAAATCTGTGACCATCTCTATCTCATCACTTAATTTACTGTGAACTGTTTTCAAGGTGGTGATTGGACCAAACATCTCTCTACCTGAGGCCACCGTGGTGTCCATGCACCATCCTGAGGAGGAAGAGGAGGAGGATGATGATGAATTCCTGAGCGACGATGCAGAAGTTGGTCACAGTAAAGACAAAACCAAACTGAAAGGTGTGTATTAACTGAGTATTGACGTATACATGAATGAACAAAATGCTTAAATGTTTGTGATAATGAGCTTCGTTTTCTTCTGTCCTCCAGTGTTTAACCCGGCAGAGGTTGGAGCAGAGGGGAAAGGTTACATCTGGAAGGCCAACAATCTGGATGACACAGAGGATGAGGAGCTGTCGCAGTGTCTCTGGGGTACGATAGCAGCGCAGCCGGCTTGTTAAGTTTATCATAGAGTCCATAAAATTGGCATATCCCATGAGCCTGTAGTCCATGTCCCAGCAGCCCGGCTTTTGTTTCTTGTGGGACAGGTTTGGTGTTGAACCCTGACCCTGAGAGTGAAAGTGAGGACAGTGAGCCTGATGGTCCTGACGAGCCAGTGATCCCCTCCCCCGAGATGGACGATGTCAAAGGTGAGAGTTGTTCATTTCGTCCATATGACTGCCCCCTACTGACCAAAGAGACAAAATACCAACAACAAAACCAGTGATGATGATCTGATTATTCTCACACAATCACTTCTACTTCATTTTAATGGGATGTTGAATTTCAGACAGAACATCAGGAAAATCTTTAATGCGTCAGTGTTTTACAAATACACTACAAACCTGAATGGAATGTATTCATCACTTAACTATCACTAACTAACTATTTGCATCACAGACTGATTTGTTGACTATTGTTTATAAAATGTCAGAACATGGACCTCACCTCAATTTTCCTGAGTCAGTTAATCAACTAATTGTTAAGCAGCTGGTTAAACCTGTAGACAAATATCATTGAATAGCATCTGAATGACGTTTCTCATGACAAAGTCATGCGCTTTTCCCCCCTAAAATAATCATTCTGTGCTCGAAGGAAAATGTCTGCAACAGATGCCAAAAGCTATTCTATTTGCATTCATCATCTTTTGTTTTATTTTAGGTAATTTAGGAATATAATTTCTGCTGTAAATTCCCAATAATCTCCGAGGAAGTTTCCTGCAAACAACTATGTAATTTAGTACTAATTATAGGGAAAACTGCCAAGATAGCTTAACCTAGAGTCTGTGAGCTGAACATGCAAAGAGGCGACATTTGTCTACAGGCATGGAGAATAAAGTTTTCCATAATAAATGAATAGTGAATGAATATTTACTAGGATTTAAATGAGTCTTTTCTCTGAAAATCAATATTTGCCTTTAAACTCAAGACAGTCAACTAAATTTTCACCAAGTTACACAAAAATAACCCGCAGAATAGAGTTATATACGTCCTCCTTTCTGACTCTTGTTCTTTGGTCTGTTCGTGTGTAGTCTTCCAGATGGAGGTGCTGGGGACTCTGCAGAGAGGTTTGGAGGAAAACATCAGCTGTGACAATCTTGTGCTTGAGATCAACTCTCTCAAGTAAGGAGGAACTTAAAATTGCCCGCAGCTTCTATTGTTGTCTTTCAAAGTAGTTGTTTTTGCACATTCAGTTCGACACACTATTTCTCCTCAGGTATGCCTACAATATTAGTCTGAAGGAGGTGATGCAGATTTTAACCAGAGTGGTGCTGGAGTACCCTTTCCAGCTGCAGGGCCCACAGCTTACCACATCACAATACGTGGCTCTGCTCCTGCCTGTAAATACGTTTGTTTGTTTTTTACAGCACATTCATGTAAGTGTAGACATGATAGAAATAAATATCCTCAATTTAATTTTCACTTTTGTGTTTGTGCTCCTCTCAGTTACTGAAGAAATGGGCGCCGGTGTTTAAGAACTATGTGAAGAGAGCGCAGGACCATCTAGACTGTCTGTCCGCCTTTGAGGAACACTTCCTGGAGCAGGAGAGTCACTGGGCGGCTATGGTCAAGGTCAGGGTCAATCAACACTGCCGTGCACACTCAGTCATCCGCTGACTCTTATAAAGATTGAACTCGGGTTACACGAGTCTGGACGGTAGCTGGTGCTGAAGATGCTGTGGCTGTTTTTCCATCCAGGTCCTGATGAACATGTACCAGCTGGAGATCCTGGAGGAGGAGATGATACTGCGCTGGTTCTCCCAGGGAGCCACCACCGACAAGAGCAGACAGCTCCGCAAGAACCAGGGGGTAGGTACAGGGTGAGCTGGGGCAGTCAGGACACAAGGCTTTATGACACAATTTCACAGTTGTACTATGAAGGGTCGAAGTGCAGGTGACGTGGTAAGACATCATTGTAAGAACAAAACAATACTTTACTAGCTGTCAGCACAGCAGAAGTCAAATATTTGAGTATGGACAGCGTCGAGTTGATGTAAAATACCAATAGAGTGTAAAGAGGAGAGTTCAATTTACACAACTGGACTTATTATTCATCCTTTCTTTGAATGCTTATGGCAAGGTAAGTTTCCTATCATGTGTCACTTCTCAGCTGTCCACCAGCAGCTGTCATCCAGTTTTAGAGTGCTGGATTTCTCTGATGTTTGTTTTTCTCCCAACAGCTTCAGAAGCTCATCCAGTGGTTGGAGGAGGCAGAGGAGTCTTCAGAGGAGGAAGGAGAATAACGAGGAGCACTCGGGGAAAGGACAAAGACGACTCTGTAAAACTTAAGAACTGTCGTGTGAATAAAGGGATTCAGTTGGCTTTACCTTCTACTGCAGCTTCCTGTCACAAGTATCCATCAGGACCTCCTCTGTACAGTTCAAGCTGATATACATTTGATCACACAGAGCCACGTCATGTAAGGGCTATGTGCTAATGAGTGTCAATATCCAAATAAAGAAGGAAGTGTGAAAATGTGTGGAAGCATCATCTGTCTCGCTTTATTGTCAACAACACAAAACATCTCCAGGTTTTTATTAAATACGCACAAGACTAAAACCGCCACCTTTTAAAAAGATTGTGTACAACAGTGTTAGGGTCTTTTTTTCTACTAACTGAACACTGACTGCAGGCCAAAACTCAATAAAGTAAAAACATAATGATCTAAGAGGTAGAAGATTATCTGCTAATTTAACACAGTCCAAATCACCTTAAAATTGGATTTTAATTCCATCCTGTCTGGACATGATAAACTAACAGTCATTTCTTTGATCCGGTTCACATTTAAAATCTTGCAATCAAAAGTGAAAAAGTAAAAGAAAATAATGATTTGATATATGATGATGAGAATATTGATAATGACTTATGACACTACATAACTCATTAAACTGATTGTATCTTAAATGATAAAAAAGTACAATTGCATTACAAAAATAAAATGTTCCCATGATAAAGTAGCTTTGAATTTTTGAATTCTAAAGTTAACAAATCAAATATCCTGCATTAAATGCACCCTCCTCTGAGTTGTTTCATCACCTGTCACATAATAATTGTGACTGCAGAAGAAATTAGAGATAACCACATGATCAGGTTTCAACCTAATTTGTACTTATTATAGCCTGACATACTGCTACATTAGACCTACGAGGAATTTATCTTGTAGCAAAGCTCCATTCATCCCCCGTAAGTAGACAGGCCTACCAACCTTCTGCTTGTCTTCATCAGACTAAACTGCCATACCTGTGCTTGCATCAACAAGTGTAGGATTTCTACACAATATCAACATTTATGACAAGTGGTTAAAAATCTTTTAAGTGGTCCATTAAGTACGGTGGCCTAGAGGGGCGAAACAGAACAACATTGGATGAAACACTTCAACAAAATATTTAACACAATAACATTTCAGAAAACACAATAATTTCGATCAAGTATTGTTGTCGCTACCTTTTCTGTTTTGTAAAATGTCATGTTTTCGGTTTTGTTTGTTTTTCAAATATCTGTTTTTTTTTTAGTTTTGTTGTTGTTTTCCAATTTGTCAATACTTTTCCAGAAAAGTTGTGTTTTCTCTTTTGTTAACTTGTCGTCAGTTTTGTTGTTGTGTTGGTGTGTGCTGTCTTTTGTCAATGTGTTTTCTAAAATGTCGTTGTGCTAATATGTTTTTGGCCCTCACAGCCACCATAGATAAAGCTTTGATGCACTTTGCAACGTGACAAGAAAATACCTGTCGGCAATGAAACACATCTAAATATGGAACTGGATTATCTTAGCCTCAGGACGGTGGGATCTAAGATAAAACACCTGAGGCAGTATTGATACAGTACACTCATGTCTGCAGTCATCAACCCTACTTCGATCTGTCATCCTCTTTTGCCACCAAGCCATAAATGACCTTTGCTAGAAGAGAAGCCCCTGTGATGCCGGTAGCAGCAGCCAGCGTCTTCCACATGCTGGCTGATCTCTCGTGCCTGTCCAAGAAGCTCCTGTGGTCAGTGGGCACCAGGATGTACTTGCGGCCGTTCTGGGGGGCCTGCAGCCTCATCACCTGGCCCCCCTCCAGCACCACCTCACCAAAACCAGTCAGGGTGCTCCCCACCCGCAGCATCTCCTCGCTCTCCTCAATCGCCACAGGTTTCTCCCCGCTGAGGCCCTGCACCACCACGTTCACCAAGCCCGCCTCAGCACGTCTTACTTTGAAGTAAACCCTCTCCAGGTAGCACCCAGAGGCCTCCAGAGGGTTTTGGACCTTCACGTACAAGTCAGTCATGTAGGCTCCAGGGCTGACCAGACTGAAAGGCACCGAGTTGTTGGTTTCTTTTCTGTTCATTGTCCGAGAATTCCTGGAAAAGTAACCACACTGTTATTAAAAGGCTAGCAGGTTGATTAAGAGACATCTTGTTTTGTTTTTTTCCCTGTGGTTTAAAGGTACCATGTCCTGCTGAGGGAGTTCCAGTATTTCCAGTGCTCCTCCACTGCTATCTTCTGAATCACACCAAAGCATCGTGGGACAAACTGGCTGGCCAGAGGCTCCCCATCCGCCTGGACCAGACCTGGAAACAGACATGAAGGAAACTGTAGTTCCTCTTAAAATAATCTCAGTGACTGACCCCATTCAAAACTCCATTTACAAAACTGTTAATTCTAGACATGTTTGTACCTTCTACAGCAACATACTGAAGTCGCTTGTGTGGAGATGCTTTCAGCACTCTGACCAAATGTTGGTCTGGCTTGAAAATGGGTATTTCCTAAAATAATAAAAAAAAGCTTTCAGATTACACAACTAGAGCTGCACGATGACTTTAACAGGACTCTAACAATGACGTACTTGCCTTCAGCTTTTGCAGCTCTTTTTTCTTTTCTTGGTATAAATGATAGAAAAGGCCGGAGAAGGCAAAGCTGGACCCGACACCGATCACAACCAGCGGGTTTACAGGGAAGTCACCCATATCTGACAGGAGAGTATAAACAACATAACAATCAACACAAGTCCCGGTAAACTAGTGTACACTCAGTCATTCTCAGTGTACAAGTCCGGCGTATGTTTCTGAAGAATAAATAGATAAACGACAGATAAGTGGAAGTAAACTTACCTGCTGAGCCTCTGACACATGTGCAATTTAGTCACTTAAATCGAAAACAAAAGCTTCTATTGCGTTTCATTTCCTTGTTTGCTCACGTTGCGTCATGTTTCATCAGCCAATAGGAAATAAGCAGCATTTTTCTCATGAGCGTTTTGACCACCAGGTGGCGGCAATGTCCTCTAAACATGTATTACTTTATTACACTTAATTAACCCTGTTCAGTTTAATACTAGTGTAGTGATGATAATAATAATATTTAGTGTCATTTTAACTGGAGGGTGTTGCATTTTGTTCTTTGGGTTTATTTCATTCATCATTAAGCCCGCATTCATTTGAAACCAGTGCTGGAAAATGATTTCCAATCATTTACTTAAGTAAAAGTAGCAATACCACACTATAAAAATACTAATTACAAGTGACAGTCCATAATTTAAAATTTTAGTTGGGTAAAAAAAAGAAAATATTTGAAACAACATGTACTTTAAGTACAAAAGTACGCAGAATGGCCCCTTTCAGTATTGTATTATTTTTGATGTATTAACATATCAGTAATACTTTAATATTGTGTTTGGTGGAGGTGGCACAAATTTTTCTACTTCTATATACATATAGTTTCATCTCTAACCATGCATCATATTTTATAAACTGATCACATGTGTTGTATATAAAATCTGGTAGCTGTTAAATAAATGTAGTGAAGTAAACTGTATAGTAATTTTCTCTGAAATGCAGTGGAGTATAAAATGGCATAAAATACCTCAAAATTGTCTTTAAGTACAGTATGTGGATAAATATAAAAATTTCCACCACTGCATAAATCATATTATGTCTCATGTAAATGTTAACATCCATTAATTTTCAGATTCAGATTAAAAACAACACACAGAAGACCATAGACCACATCATAGTGTTCAGTAGTAAAACTAAAAGATCTATAAGAATAAGGAAAGAAGACTCTGAAACAAGTTATGTCAAGTCTGGTTTATTTGTATAGCCAAGTATCACTTTATATAGAATGTCTCAATGAGGAGTGAGGGAGACGTCAATCAAGCACAGTTTGTACACGCCCACCGTGTCCTGAGAAGAGCTCTAATTGGCAACAAGAGTGAAAACACCTGTGTGGACTGTGGGTATACAGAGGCTCTGAGATCTTACATACAAAATATATGATCACTTTATAAAATATAATGCGTTATTATTGATTAAACTACCAAACAGTATAATAATAGTCAGAATTCGCTCCACTTGGGCCAGCTACAACATTAAAACGCAGCTTATTGTTTAAAGTATCAGCAGTAACAAATCAATAATATGGAACAAAACACTGACAGGATCCACTCTGCACAATGAGCATTTTCACTTTTGATACTTTAAGTACATTTTTCTGATAATACTTTTTACTTGAGTAATATCTCCTTTACTTAAGCAGAGCATCTGAATACTTCTTCCACCACTGCAGAAGCACTAACGTACAGTGCCTGGAGAGAGACTTCCTTTACTGTCTTTTACCCTTCACGCCACTTTAATACAGTAGCTTTACTGCTTGCTATCACGGTGTGATACTGATTAATGTTGTTGATCTGAATGATGCAGTCATGAAGGCGATAAATTTGCAGGCTGAGTCATGCTGCATTTACGAAGTCTGTAACATGCTGCCCCTCCTCATTACAGGATGCATACATCTGAAGTGTGGGCTGTTCCACCAAGGAGGATTCTCCTGTAAAACCTTCACAGATAGCTTTATAATAATGACTTTTAGAGACCTGAAGAGGTCAATCCATCCATCCGGTATTTCACAAGAGAAAAGACCAAAAAATCCAGAATATTTTTTATAGCAGTGTGATGTTCTTCTTTCCTATCCTGTTAATCATCTCATGACCTCTCCAGATCACCTAAGTACACTCACCACTAAAGCATCTAATCCTCTGTTATTATGTTTGACTGAAAGTTGCCTACGTTGACCAGCATAATACACAACTGCATCATAAAGTAAAGCGTCACAGACTTCCAGCTTCCTTTTTCTCTGCCTCTCTCTCTGTGTACTGAATAACTGGCTATGTTCTCTTGGCAAACAGTGTTTGACTACACATCTGTTTTAAATACGTGGTCATATTTTCTCCTGTCATTTGGATGCTATCTACACCTGTTGTTTCCAGACCGTTTTATTTCCCTTCAGGCTGGGAAGCTGTGAAAAGAGTTGCTGAAATTGAAAACGTATCTGCACTGCTGGAAATGCTGGAAATATATTCCCCTGTTGGTCCATTCAATTCCTCAAATAGCAGTGAGTCTTCAGGGGCATCTCTGACACCACGACTTTAATACTGTTTAATTCAACACCTGATGCCTTCAGAGGAGAAGAGAAGAGACAAGAAGAGACACACCACTAAAGAATGCCTTGATTGAAAGCTGCTTTATCCCTTTACTTCACTTAATGCTCATCCTGATTGAGGTGTTGCTTCATTCCTCTTCAATACGTCTGTCCTTGACTGCTCATAGAAAGCAAAATCGCATTCAAAATAATGACGTCAGTTGTCTTATTGTTGGAGCACCTTTCACTCAAACACACGCAACCTTGGTGCTGCACCTCCAGACCCGCATGGAACAAGCCCCTCTGATGACACTGACAACAGTGTCGCATGTCTGTAGAGATATGTGGTGGCCTCACGAATGGATTGATGCAAACCAGGACAATAACTCAGGACAAAATGAAAAGTCTGGCATAATCTCATCTTTGGACAGTGAATAGTCGTTATTCTTATTTCAGCAGCAAAAAATGTCCCTGAATCCTCCTTTCTGACTTTCACAGCTTTAAATTTTCATTCATATTTTTTTAAAGACGCATACACCCTTTGGTCCATCCTCACACTGACAAAAGACACACTGCTTCAGAGCAGCCGTCTGGATGTTTATGCCAAACTGTTTCTCTGTGTGATTTCCCTCCTGTATCATTTAAGACAGTGGAGCATCAGTGGCACAGGAGCTGTTGTTATCAAGTAATGATGGACAGATGTGTTGACATAAAGAGACTTTGTGGCCTTGAACATATAAGGTCTAGTGCTCAGTCATACAGACAGAATGATTATTTTCTTGCAACACAAGTAGAAATCTTACATCAGTGAGATGTTTGGCTGAGTTAAATGAACCAGAGTCATGCATGTGAGGCACAGCGGTGCTTTAAGCTGAATGCTAACATTAGCATGCTAACATGCTCACAGTGACAATACTAACGTGCTGATGCAAGCAGGTGTGATGTTTACCATGTTCACCATGTTAGCTTAGCGTGTTAGCATGCTAACACTTGCTAATTAGTTCTAAAAACAAAGTACAGCTGGGGCTGATGGGAATGTCATTTGTTTTGCAGGTCTTCACGCTGCATTCACGTCCTATTGGATGGATGGTAGAGATGGGAAAGATGTTAGCAACGTTCACATCTTCGAGACAGTTGTATGATTACAGAGTTGGTCGTATGAGTCTTAAGATGAAGAAAGAAATTTGGTTTTATTTACATTGAAGGATAGACTCCGGTTGATGTGAGGCATCCATATTTGTTTGTTTTTTTCAGACACTTCTGCAGTGACTACGTCTTGGATGTTGATTTGAACACTATTTGCAAGTTGAACGCGCAATCACGATAACTCAGATATGACATGAACGCAGCATACGTTGTAAACCAGTACTGGACAAATTGAAATTTGACCTGACGATGGCGCTAGATGGAACGTTGAGGGATCACCAGAGTTATTGCAATTCATCCTGAGGGGAACGTGAATGTGTACCAAATTTCATGGCAATAGTTGTTGAGATATTTCATTGTGGACCAAAGTGGTGGACCGACCAGCTGACAGACAGACATCCCAAGAGCCACACCGCTCATGTGACTAAAACTGACCTGGATGACAAAACCACTCAAAAGTCCTCTGAGGGCAGCTGGTAAATCCACCTCTTGTGTGTCCATGCAGGGACCTGCTACTAAAACATATCTGCCTACCTGCGGTTATTGGTGACTTTAATGTTTCCATTTGAAATGATGGATGACGTGGTTGAGAAAAACCCACGGTTTATGGAACACTTTCAACGCCCACGAGATAATACCAAAAAACAATTTTCTACCAAAACAAAAGCTGCTGAAAAAGAGCTGTTTCTCTCAGGTCCTGAAAAGCTTCTTTGTGTGTGTGTGTGATTGCAAGTTTGACAAAATGAAAGACTATTCCTCATCTCATTGTTTTATCACGATTTATGGACATTCTCATCAGGCATTAAATCAAACACACACACACACACACACACACACTGTGCACTCAGAAACAGATTTACATTGCTTTTGGTGTCCCTGCTGGGAAGATAATTTCACTCTGATCTTCATTTCAGTTTGATGAGTTTGATGCACCTTCATAATTACCATCGTTGCCTCCATTTGAGTATCTAGGGCGTTGATTGACAGCTCGTAGATCAATTCACACTCTTACATCAGCATCTCAGTGAACCCCACACGTTGCTTGTGAGGAGGCAGAGTTATGTTTCAGCTTGTGTGTTAAAGGCGAGAATTTATGCAGCAGCTACCAACAATAAGGAATTCCCACACTCATCTTGAGTGATTAACGCTTTAATTACAGTAAATGAGACCCTTCTGATTGGCACCATATTTCACACTGTTCGTCATCATGTTTAGACTGTGCAGCTTGCTTTACAAAACAGGAAGATGTCGCTGATCTAATCGTGCAAACTGAGCTGAAAGCTTCCACACTTCCACTTCCTTGTTGCCACCGGAGGGGTCAGTGCACTGAGAACAACGATCGGTTCTGTGCATTGTTATCAGTGACACATATATTCCTCAAGGTTGGAAGTAAATGACATAATCCTCCTCTCCTCACACTATGCACACTGACACATGAGGGCATGATGACAGAGCAACCACCTGACCTGAGACAAATAGACAGATACACACTGCGTGTTTTTCACTTGCACTGTCCGTTTGCAGAACTTGTAGAGGGAGCAGGAATGTTTTTCCCACAGTGTTTTTTGAGTTTTACAACTCTCCACAGTTCGTTGCAGCCACTTCACATACGTGTGTGCACCATGCATCATTCTCTGAGCATATACAGTAGCATTATCTTATCTGAGAGCAGTGCGTCAGCTGAGACTAGCTCCATATCTGGGAGCCAACTGAGAGAGAGTGATTTTTATTGCATGTAATGACACAGTCCAGCTGAATGTCTACTGTATATGGTCTTCTATATGATCTGAAGCAAAGATAAACAAGATGTCTTAATGGTTCTAGTGTGTATTTTGTTGGACTTTCCTCATGCTCCTCTTACCCTTTATTCAGGTTTTTCCTTTAATTTGGCACCGGCTCATATTGCTGTACTCAATAATTTGTTTAGTTTATAGCTGTGGTGGAGGAAGCACTCAGATTATTTACTCAAGCAAAAGTACCCAGTGTTGGGGAAGCTACTTTGAAAGCTTTGCAAGCTGCCAATGACTTTACACTGGAAGAAGTTGAACTACAGCGAAGCTACTCCAGGGAGAAATCTAGTTTGGTTAACTGAAGCTACTTAGAAAAGGTAGTTCAAACTACTTTGTTAAAAAAGATCAAATTGACAATGTACATGTGATACGAAATTATAACAAAATATAATACAAAAAAGTCACATGCCAGCAAAAAATGCCACTCAGTTGAGTTTACTGCAAAAAGTGCCCACTTGTTCACAGGTCATACATAAACACAAAAATACCCCACTATTGATGGGAAAGTGCAGGAATGTCAGCTTTGGTTTTGTACACTATGTCCATCAATCAGACACCCACCGTCCAGAAACTAGAGACCAGGTGGGGGTGTTACACCAAGCAGGATTACTCAGTTAGCCAGGTAACTTCTAAAATAGCAGCAACTTCTCTCAACATTTGTTAATAAATAGCAATAATCAATACTTATGACTAATTGACACCCAATACATTCAAGTTTAGTTTTACAAATTCAGATTAAAAACATTAAAAACTAGAGCCAAATAATGCATTGCCTGTTCAGGCCTTCACAGCGGTCAGGATGAGAGAAAAAGGGGGCGATGCTGGTCAAACAGGGTTCAATTACAGTGGAGAAGCAAAGGTAAATTAAAAATAAAAAAACATTCATTTCCTTTTATGACTCAAAATTGTTTGTAGTTTCAGTAGTTAACACATTGCAAGTGAAGGTCCTGCTTTCAAAATTCAGTTTAAGTGAAAATATAGAAATATTATCAGCAAAATATACTTAAAGTATCAAAGTCAAAGTGCTGGTTCTGCAAAAAATGTCCCCTGTGACTGATATATTACTGTGTATGACATTACTGATTATTGATTAGTATTTTACTGTTGCAGCTGTTTGAGGTGGAGATACAAGATAAATCTGAGGGGTCGTGAGATGATTAATGGGAGAGGAGAGGAGAAAAAAGTTCTGCTGCACAAATTTGTATTCATTTCTTTGGACTTTAATCTTGTAAAGTATTGGATAATTTTACCAGTTTGGGCCTCAAACTGTTCTTTAAATGAAACAGACATCCCAAGAGCCACACCGCTAGCATGACTAAAACTAAAACCACTCAAAAGTCCTCTGAGGGCAGCTGGTAAATTTTCCGCCATGCTGGGACCTGAGACTAAAACATATCTGCCTAAACCTGCAGTTTTGGTGACTTTAATGTTTCCATTTGAAATGATGGATGACGTGGAAAAACTAAACTCTGTTTTCTGTTAGTCACAAGCCAAAAAGGTTGGAATCCTCTGGTGTAATCTTTAACTATGAATTGTGTTTTATAAGCTCATAATGTTCATGTAAATTCTTGATCTGCAGAGTAACCAGTAGCTGTCAGATTAATGTAGTGGATTAAAAAGTACAATATTTGTCTCTGACTCGTAGTTTAAGTATAAATATAAAGCGGTATAATACTCAGGTAAAGTACAAGTACCTCAAATTGTACTTTAGTACTTGAGTAAATGTAGGCTACTTTGTTACTCTGTTTTTGCAGGAATATCAAAATAGTGAATGCAACAAGTTGTAGTTATGATAAAACACAGCATTGCAGCCATAGCTACAAAATAAATATATGGTATTACGATATACTTTTGTAATATTACGTGATAACACTTCTGCTTATCACAAATAGGCTATACAAAATGAAACAAAGGTCAGTCGTGTCTCTGTTGAATTTATGGACACAGTTTCCTTCCTTCTTTGTTTACGCCCTCATCTACTGACGTTCACAGATGATCTTTCATTGGTTACTTGTTGGTTGTTCAAGGTAAAGACCGAGTGGGAGGAGGAGGAGGAGGAGGAGGAGGATTTCAGGAGCGGAGCAATTCACTCCACTCAGAGCGTAAGAACGCACAGAGTCAGGAAGGGGACCCACACAAACCTGCGGCGGATTATCACTTCATATTCAGTTCTTTTATTTCAATTTTTGCTATTTAGCCTACGATCTGTTTTTTTCTTCTTCTTAAACGAATCAACCACTTTAAAGGACATGTTGCTGGAAGTTTCAAAGAGCGTTTTCATTCTTCTCTCCTGCGTGTTGCTGGAACCCGTGAGTACATTGAAACACTTTTGACTTTTCTCATGACTTGAACTTGGGCTCGTTTTCAAGTATGCGCCAGTTGCTCGCCTAATTTGGCATTGTAAGGATGACCACGTAGATCGCAGAGCCTGCGCGTATAAGTTGATGCGCGCACCGGTGACCAGTTTTGGATGCAGGGCGCGCCAGTGTGCCCCAATGGTCAACATGCGTGGAGAGTCAGGGAAGCTGTGGAGACTTTAGTTAGTGATGATGCGGGATGTTACAGGGAAATATTTGACTTGAAGTTGGTAATTTTTTCATCATCATTTCTTATTAAAGACATTTTTAGAACAAATCATATTTCAACTTGAGCTTTTTTTTTTTTTAAAGTTTTTAAAATGAGGTGATAACTTCCTCTCCCATCATCACAACACCAGTCTCCTCCCTCCAGGCACAGACTCTGCTTTGTGTGTCAGTCCCCACCACGAGCACCGAAGGCAAAACCTGCAGCTTTTTAAATGACATTTGCATCTAAATAAAACAGCAGGCCAGACTGTGATTGTCTTTCAGTGACATTCACGGAGAAGGAGAAGTCACGACGTCCCTGCTGGTCTCCCAACAGGACTCCATGGAAATGACACTCCTTTGTCTGTCTCTGCACTCTCTGGTCTCCAGCGTCCTTATCCACAACTGTCTCCTGTAGAGAAGAATGTGTGTAATTCATGCTGGAATTCAGTTGGAGGTCAAAGCCTTTAGAATCAGCGTGCTGGCTTTTACATCTGCATCCACACTCCACACTGACTGTTTCAGCGGGTCAGTGTTGGAAATGAAGCAAAGGAAAAGATGGGAAGTGATGATTATGATCATGATGATGGAGTGTGGGAAGTTTTCTCCTGATACTCCAACTTGCACTGCTCAAGGCAGCGCTTATCCATCACTGACAGCATCCTCTCCAATCGTAGTCCAGAGGTGCACTGTGGGTGAAGCGACACAGGACGTGCTGCGTAGCCCGAGGAGCGAGATAAATCATAATCTAAATGGGGGAGTCACCTTGTGTGGGGGGAGATGCTGGAGTCATATGGGCTCATTCTGTGGCTAACAATAGCCACATACTACCGGTCTGATTAATGCCCACAGAGAGGATACTCATTCACCTAAGTAACAGCAATAAATCTTCTGGGCCTGCAGAGGGTCTGTATATTCTCTGGTGGTAAACCCTCATGGATTCAGCTTCATGTTGAACCAATTCACGTCCCTCTGCGTCTTTCGAAACACACGCACATGCAAATCGAAGGAATATGACGACTGAATCACGGTCAAAAGATTGATTTTGTGTCCGCTGTGTGTGTCTGGTGGAGAGACTGATGGCAGCCTCGGTCAGCTCATCTCAGGAAGACCCCGGTGGAGACAATAGATGTGTTTGCCTTGAGACATGTTGAGAGAGCACACCCCAGTTCAACTCATGCATTCTTCTGCGCTTCACTAATAGACAAACGATCTGTGGCTGACTTTAAAATGTCACTGTGGCCTGAGAGATACATAGAAAACGTGTGTAAAATGTTCTCTCCACAGGTGTTTTCAGTGCAGAACCAGATGTGTGACATGGTGAAGGAACTAGACAAGGAGAGGGACACGTGTGAGGGTCACACTGAGAACAAAACGACAGGTACGTAGTTTTTTTGTGTGGGTTCCACATGCCTTTATTTTCCTGGCTCCACTTATTCTGTCTTATCTGCTTAATCCACAAGTAGGTTCTGATCGAAGTGACACAACGAGCTCTAAAGACAACAAAAGCTGTTCAAACCTCCCCTCTGGCTTCACAGCTTGCATGGCTGAACACTGTTTTCTACCTAATGCCAGCCCCTTGTCACACGTGCCTTGGTTCAAAAGTCTAATTGAGCAAATTTGACCTTTTATTTTCATTAAACACTATTCAGAATAAAACCAATAAAATACAACAGTGAGTGTGCAATAATGGAACTTCAATTTATTGTTGATGAAGCTGGAATTACATGTTGCTAAGCGGGGTGTTGCATACTCACAGCACGCAGCACATAATTATGTACAACTGAGGGATAATTGTACTTCATTGAGCCTCTATTACCTCTGTGTGTAACCGAAACCTCGCTGATCCGAACTGCAGGTACTACGAGACTCTGTTTACTTTCACACAATGAAAAAGTCATTAAACACTCATTATCTTTTCCATTTAGACACCATTTTGCCTCCTATAGATCTCATCAAATGTAAATGCTGCCAAATCCTCAGGGTGATGATGCAAATATCAGCTGGCAAACAGATTTTTCACAGTGATGAAATGGTGAGCAGGTGCAAAAGTGCTGTGACCTGATTCTGCGTCCTGAGACAAAACAAGTCACAGTGGTCTGCTGAATTCAAATGACAGAGTGTAACGAAGGACGGGGAGCTGCTTTATTAGTCATGGTGGCGGCGTGTTAACTCAGGTCATCCGCTGTTGTGGACTCAGGGCTGTAACAACAGCTGACTTGAGCTACCACGTTTTGGCTGCCATGGGAACTCCGGTGCTCAACCTTCACCTGAAGCAGGTTTAGACATTTACTGTTCAAAAAGAAAAACAGCTGCTCTATGTTGTTATCTTGGTACATGTGGTGTTTCCATGTTTGACAATTACAAACACGTGATTTCTGGCCTCTCTGTCTCTCGGGCAGGTTGTAGCAGGACGTGGGACAAGCTCACCTGCTGGCCCAATGCCGATGTTGGAGAGGTGGTCACCATCCCTTGCCCCAAATATCTGTTCTACTTCTCCGGGGATGTTCCTACACGTAAGAATCAAGTTTACAAAATAGGTTGTGTGTGTGTGTGTGTGTGAGGAAAAAAATGGGGAGAAGAAGGCAGACAAGTGACTCTATAGATGTTTTTCTTTGTGTAAGCAAGTTTTTTGAAGATGGTATTTGGACAAAACAGAAAAACAAAATAAAGTAAATGGACAGGGACACCTGTTACCCAGTTGAAATTAAAATGTAAAAAAGGATAAGATAAATGGATTAATAAATAAATAAGCCAATCAGCAGACTCTGGCAGATGCTCAATAACTACTTTAAAAGTATCCATTATTCTTTTAAAAAGCTTAACAAGATTGGTTAATCAATACAGCAATCAGTCCCTCTCCATTGTCTCTCTGTTGGACTGATTTGCAAATATTGCACCTAAAACATATAATATTTATTATATTTTATCTATCATTTATTATGTAGTATACAATACTGTTTTTATACTATATTACATTCTATACTATATTGCTGTGCTATATTATACATTATCTTATACTCATATTATATTTTATATCCCAGACTATATTATACTATATTATGTTAATATATTATATTTCTACATTAATACAGGACAACACTAAGTATTATTACTTAATCATATTATAGATTATTCTGGTGTACACTGTTATAGTATACATCACATATTACTCTTACATATACTATGCTGAATTTGCTGCCCACATGACTTGAGACAATACTGCAGTATTAGTTTAAGTACAACACTGGTCGTGGGTACTGTGTGTATGTATGCTGTTTGCCTTGTAATTTTGAGTTTAATAATTTATATTTTGGTATCTATTCTTATTTTTATTATTTATACTTCTAATTAATTATTTTTGAGTTTTTCTATTTATCTGTATTTATTTATGTCCTTGTGCTGCTGCAACACCTGAATTTCCCCTCTGGGGATCAATATAAGATTATCTTATCATATATTGACAAAGGATCAAATAACTACATGTAAGCGGTCGCTCATAGTGACAAGCCGACAGAGGATTATCACTCAATTCTGCAGTTCCCTCTAAGGAACGTTTCAGCGTCTTTTAGCGTATTGTTTTGGTTTTACAGCCCACAACTTGACTGTTTTGTTTTACTCTCACCGCTGTTTTCAGTGAAAAAGCTCTAAAAATCTCCTGTACACCACCTGCTCAGACAGGTGACAGACAGACAAAGATAGCAACCGTTGTAAGGGGTGAACATAGCGGAACATTTAGCTGGTAAAGAGCCAGATATTTCCCTCATGAGTTGATGGAGACCAAAACAGAGTTAAAGGGAGAGTGAATATTGGATTTACACTCACCACAAACATGACTCTAAATGATCTTAATCTGTCTTAAACAACCTACAGATATTATACAAAGGATATACTGTATATACCAGTCCTGTAGATCCATTAATTCCTTAATTTGAAATTTAATATAATGGATGCCTATTCATGGAGGAAGGAGTTATGTATAGGATATTTAAAAGAGTGACAGAGGTGCTGCTCATCTTGATTTGTCCTTAACCTCCCTTTGGAGTCTTTGTCCGTATAATCACGCTCCATATTTGAGACCAGAAATAGGAATTATGAAGTACACTGAGCATGTGGCTCACACTCATGATGTCATCCTGGCCCATGTCCATCACCTGTTGTCTCTATCTTCCCCGACACCCCGTCTCATGTATCACAAAGAATACAGTAAAACTCAAAACACATGGCACAGCTGAGTCACAAAAAGATAAACAGCTTCTCATCCAGGCACCATCCACCCATCAAAGACACATTCTGTTTATTTGTCCTGCTTCAATCTACGAGAAGCCTCAGCGGGAAGTAGTGCTAATTATGTGTAAGGGAAACCACTCCCATGAGCATTTATTGGCAGAATTGCATCGTGTTTGTACAGTATAGTTCCTGAGATTATTCCCCTCGGAGTTTCCCGTATATCTCCATTTGTCATTAATTACCACACTGAGCTGGACTTGTTTATTTGTATTCAGCTCGAGAGGCCTCAATTTCAAATTGGAGCCTTGAGAAATGTTCCTTTACTGGAGTTGAAGCAGTTTGAAATTAGCTTGTTAAAACACAGATTAAGCTGTACTTGTCAATATCTTTTATATATTTATTATCAGTGGATCAGATGGCTATACGTACTGTGTCAGTCGAAGTGACCAGTCCACAGACAACTCTACAAAGTTGGCAGTTATTCAGCTCTACAGAGCATTTTAGCCTTTTAGCGTATTGTTTTGGTTTTCCCGCCTTCAAACTCTCACCTTATGATCCAGAAACACTCTGATAAACCAAGTGTATGCTACCTGCCCAGCACCAAATGGCAAACAGACAAAGCTATTTAGCATATGCATTTTAGCACAATGTAACATTTAACAGCTAAAGAGCTAGATATCTTTTGTCAATGGTTGATGGAGACCAAAACGGAGCCAAAAGGAGCCAGAAACACGACTCCAAGTGAATGCTAATGTTGCTTTGTGTTGGCTAGATGCATAAAGACGTGTTAGCAACTGTTTACTAACACACTCGCTTTAACAACTTTATAATGTGCCAATATGTCAAATGTTGTCTTTTAAGTGTGTTGCTTTGCTTTCAAGTGGCTAAAAAATCAATTAATGGAGCCTTGGTGGATAAAGATGGAAACTCTTACAGGTCCGTCAGATTGTACCTGTCTTTGGTCGTGTGTGTGACATCTGATACTGTAGGCCGAGGACATTTTTCACTGCACACAAACAACTTCACAAACTCAATATGTTCCATCACCATTTTGAACAGGTATTAAGTTACAGAGTTCAGCTGTAAGTGATTGCGATGCTTTTACTCTTAACCTGAGTGCCTCTGCAGACACGATGATGGGGTTCTTGCCCCTGTAATCTAGCCAGCACGTCCCCCCCATCATATTCAGGACCAGAAAGGGACTCAAACCAATGATTTATCATTAGCATGTGAAGACTCCGTGCAGAGGAGAAGGCTTTTCTGGGAAGCTGTGATGTGACCCAGATGGGAGAGAGTGTGACCTGAGAGAGGAGAGCACTCCAGGGGAAAAGAGAAGGGGACAGATGAAGAACCTCCAGATTTGTGGGGCTGAAGGCAGAAGAGGTATATTTCACTGACATGCCAAAGGTTCACGGGATCAGCAGGCCCCCACTGCGCTGGGACCAGGATGAGGCAAAGGGGCCTTAAAAGAAAGAGAAGGGATTATAAGTGGCCTGCGCTGCACTGATGTGCATGATATCAATTATGTAGTAAATCAACAAATCAGTACAGGTCTCTGCTGGTTAAACCTGCTCTGCTCTCAGGTCATGTAAGGAGGACTTAATTAAGGAATGATGAACAGTCCGGGATTCTGTGCCTTGTAAATTACTGTTGCTGTCGGGTGAGAACCTTATCTCCACATGTGAGCATTACAACGAAGCAAAACAGAGGTTGGAGAAGTATGATGTATATTTTTTTAAGAATTTGCCCTTTTTGTGAATGTATTACAGCATCAGAAAAAGCTTGCGAAAGACTCACGTTATTGACACATCCCGAGCCATTCATTTTATAAGCCTCACACACAAAAACACACGCATTACGAAACATGGCGCCACAGAGATTCAGGGCCAAGTCATAAATTTAGTTGAGACAGAGTTTGCCATTCTCATGAACTCTTTACCTAGTAGGCCTAACACAAACACACAGTCATTCATCTCTTTCAATAACACGGGCGACTCACCCTCTCGGAGTGACAGAGTGCCTGGCTGTCAATGGTTTCACAAACATGTCGCATTATTCAGTTGAGCTGAAGCTAATCATTGCATGCTAATATGAATCTTCCTCCAGGATATAATTAGGAAGGATAATGCATTTGACTATACAACACTGACAGAGAAGCCAAGATAAAAAAAAAAGCCTAGAAATTAAAACAATGACGGGGTGATTAACTCGTTTGAGCTCTCCTCGTTGTCGTGCATGACACTGAAAATCCTTGCAGTCATGTTTTGGGGGATGATGAAAGCATTCTTCTGGCAATCCCTCAAACAAGCCAAATCCAGTGGTGGCATGGGCTGAAACAGCAGGGGCTTATCGTCGCCTTTGTGTCTTGTCATGTTGTTTGAGGAAGCTAAGCCTCCGTCTTCTCTGCAATACGCCACTCAGGTATTTGTGAGCTGACCATATTTTAATGCCAAATACAATTCTAAGACTTTGGATTGTTGGTCATTTCCCAACTCGGTCTTGATTTGATAGTGGCTGTGGAGCGATATGGTTGGGAAATGTGAGGAATGTCCTACATTTAGATTTCTACAGTGGTATTCAGTGCAAGGATTAATTTTGTCGCCAACACACGCAGCTTCCTTTCTTTATTGACTGGAAAGGAGATGAAGAAATGCTACAAATAAATATTACACAATAAGAGACTAAACAAAATCCCAAAGATGTTACTGCTGGTTACAGGATTAGATATGCCTCATGAATGTCATGAGAAGAGTTTTCAATCTAATTAATGATCAGTGTCTCATCTGATCATTGAAGCATTTCCTTCCTGTTATTCAGGAAGAACTCCTCATCTATAGCTCCACATCTTGCCCAACATCTGCACATGCAGAACTTTTAAAAGAAGTCATGTTATCTAATGGTGAAAGGCTTTTTCAAAGGATTTCGATATGCAAAATTGTGAATTACTCATGTGCACTCTCGCCCATTTCACACCTTCATCTTTCAATCTTCTTTTAAGATTTTTTTTTTTTTGGCATTTTAGCCTTTATTGACAGATATATGAGACAGACAGGGAACATCAGAAGAGAGATGGGGGTGAGATGCAACAAAGTTAACCACCAGGCTACCACAAAGTATATTTCAATTGGTAAAGTGATGCACAGTTGCTGAAACAGCTCTTTGAACATTTGCTTAAAAGGCCTGGGACAGAGTACAAAAAGAGCATTAATCTGATTTTGATGTTGCTTAAGTAACATAAATACTAAATCATATTTACTACATTTCTTGTAAAATGTTCTTATTGTGCGGCTGCCATTTACTGAGAAGTAGCTGTGCAAGGGAGGAAGTAAGACACGACATAAATATACTAATCCATTCACTTATTTATTCTCTTTTTTATTTGTTTTTACATCCGTTCATTCAATCTGTACTATTTGTTCTTTTCTACTCTACTGAGCTCTACTCTAATGAGCTCTAGTCTACTCTGCTGAGCTTTACTCTACTGAGCTGTAGTCTGCTCTACTGAGCTCTACGCTACTCTACTGAGCTCTACGCTACTCTACTGAGCTGTAGTCTACTCTACTGAGTTGTAGTCTACTCTACTGAGCTCTACGCTACTCTACTGAGCTGTAGTCTGCTCTACTGAGCTCTACGCTACTCTACTGAG
>NTHP01000080.1:980175-1002941 GCA_003416845.1 Oplegnathus fasciatus
CTCATGAGTCCCCTAACTTTATGGAAATGCAATACAAGAATCACTGGAGTGTCCCTTTAAAGTGAGACTATATGTAACTTTTGAAAGAAGAAATAAAATAATTTTCCTCTTACAAATGAAAAGTTCAATTCATGAGCTTTTGGTAGCTAATGGTAGCAAAATTGAGCTAGATATTGCTTTATGAGTCAATTTGCTGACTTTATGACTGTTCTCTTCTTGTGTTACCGTTATCCTTCATTTTATAGTTTACCCTAACCCCACGATTGTCACTCGTGGCCTCAGTCGCCATTGTTTAGGAAAAGTCACATAGTCTCACTTTAAGCTGTTCAGTAACTGTTGCAGAGCAGCCGTCATGGTGGATCAGTGTGCTACTCACCTTTTATCTTTAATTTTACACCTACTGAGCCACCGACAACAGTATCTTCCCATGGTACTGTGAGGGGCTTTAACCATTAACATGAATCTCAAATACACTTTGATTGCAGATTGAATTAGTCTAGCCGTCATAATCAGAATGATAAGCACAGAATTTCATCTAATTATATCATGCTCATGTTAATTGACATAATGACTGTCTCCTCACTGCTGCTTCTGATGAGTGACTTGCCAAGTCTTTAACAGAATCGTTGTCTTATAAGTGAGTCATCAATACTAATTTTAAAGTAGGCTAATTTGCTAAAAAGCCTCATCCACTGGAAACAAAATTTGTCTTTATCATTTGAATTGTAATGGAATTTCATTCATCTACACTCGCTGGTAATGCAATGAGCCACTAACATCCTGGTTCTCCTGTAGGTGGGCTGTAAAGCAGTGGTGGTCTTTTTCCAGTATGGGATCATGGCGAGTTACTTCTGGCTGCTGGTGGAGGGCCTCTACCTCCACACTCTGTTAGCCGTTTCCTTCTTCTCTGAGAGGAAATACTTCTGGTGGTACATCCTGATTGGTTGGGGTATGTGCCAGCCTCTTTACCATATGTCGATGAATACAGATAGCTCACACAAGATCATTTGCAAGGAGATTTGATCCATCCATTTGTCTGAAGTGGCAGTTAGAGGTCATCAAATGGCCATCGAGACGCAATCACCCGGCAACCTGAATGTCTGTTTTGTCTTTACTTCAACAGCCACAACATACATGATCATATGTAAATTAATCTATAAGTGAGGTTTTATACATGCACAGGAAAATGCTGTGCCTTGACATTTGCATATGAATGAGTCTTGCTGGCAGATTAGCAGCAGCAGGCAGCTGCCACTCCACTCTTGTTGTTATAATTCAGTCTGAGAGTCCTGCTTTTGATGCTCTTGATAGGTAAATAGTTCATTTAATGAATTCATGCATCTATAGCAGACGTAATATGTGAACAAAATGAATTCCTCCGTGAACTAAGAGATCAGACAGTTTAGACTTGAACTTTTGATGTTTTTAATGGATAGATGCATTTGTCAACAAGGATGCGCTTTTGACAGTTCTTATCAAAACACACATATTCATCCAGAGGTATTGGCTGAGCTCTTAAGAGCTTTCATCTTAAAAATAGTTTAGCCCTACATTTTCATCTTTCAAACACTTATTTTGTCCTTCTGCTCCTAAAATTCCAATGTTCCTCTCCTTTGAAATGTACACTCAGCAACCATTCCCCAAATCTCTGATGTTCTTTTTTCCATCACACCAATAAAATAACTCTATAAATAGGCCTGAAATGTTGTGTCTGCCAGCAGCAAAATGGAAACAAGTCTGCGACTTTCCTGCAGATACCCAGGATAAGCCAATATTGGCACAGAGCACATATGAGTCCGGTTAAAAATGATAAGCATACCCAAAATGCAATATTACTGTAGCTATAAAATCATCCAAAAGATTAACAGTGGACACACGCTCAAGGCTCTCTGTCATATTTGGTGGTGTTTGTTTGAACACAGTGGACATAATTAATAGTTTCTCTCTGTGAGATTAGTTTAACGTTGAAATAACTTACAAGAAATTCTGTTTATGTTTCTTTGCAGGGGCTCCAACCATCTTTATCTCAGCATGGGTGATTACAAAGACTTGTTTAAAGGACCCTGGGTGAGTTGACCATTCGTCTTTGTTTTAATCTTGTTGATTAAAGTTACTCGTCAGTACAACTGGTACGTTTGCGGATTCAAATACACATTTATACACTCAAAAAAATAACATCTAGGTTAGTGTGATGATTAGCTGGTCTCAGGGGAGGTCTGTGGTGTACTATCGATCTGCAACAGCCAAAGTAATTACCTCAGACAAGAGCTGAGTGTTTCATGCCTACACTATCCTACAAGGCCAAGCTGCAGTAACTACACATTTATAATAAATGAGTATAAATGAGTTAAGACCAGACTTTTTGACGTGTATTTTACCATATAAAGATTATTACAGTATGCATAAGTAATGTGTATTTTCCCCCCTAAAGCAATGTTAAGTTTAATATTTTTTTTAGTATGAGTGTATGAATGTTTGTGTGAATGGTATGGTGGTTGGAAGACTAGAAAGGCCCTATATAAGTGCAAGCCCATTTGCCATAAAAGATAACTAGACCAGCTTAGAGTAAGTTAGCACCACTGCCTCTGACTCCACTGGAATTCATGTGATTCAGTTTGATTAAGCTACTTTGAAATCACATATTTAAATTTATTAAACTGTAGATTAATTTATTATAATAGTTCATTAGTTCAAATGGACAATAACGCACTTTGTTTGTACACCCATACACCCTTTAGCTAACCTCAGAAATTATTTTATTTCCCCTTCTTCACTGTTTCCGTGGTTTTCTGCTTTCTGCCTTTGTAGCAAAGTTCAAGGGTTTGTTTTATCTTGATACTTTTTTTTATTTTGTGAGAATTTGTTCGTGTTTACTCTCTTATCTCTTCCGACAGATGCTGGGAGATAATCGATGACAGGCCATGGTGGATCATCAAAACACCTATTTTAGTCACCATACTTGTGAGTCACAGCGCCTCTTCGTGAGTTTCATATACAGCTCTGCATAATGCAATCACATTAACCAGGCTTTTACTCTGCCGGCAGGTGAACTTTTTCCTCTTCATCTGTATAATCCGGATTTTGCGACAGAAGATGAATTGCCCCGACATTGGAAGAAAGGAATCCAATCAATACTCGTAGGTTTTCAGTGCAGGATGTCAACATCTCTATCATAGCATGGGTTACAGTCATTTCATGTCTGGTGACAGTGAATAAATTATTTTTCTGCTACTGTGTTGTTGTTGGTGAGCAATTACAGCCCTTGCGTAGTGACAAGAATAGCCTCGACTCTTGCTTTTGTGGGTTTTAACAAGGGTGAACACAAGCCTTCACTTCACTTTTTCTTTTTTCTACTATTTTAGGAGACTGGCTAAATCCACTCTGTTGTTGATACCTCTCTTTGGCATAAACTACATAATTTTTGCCTTCATCCCTGACCACATCCACCCACAAGTGAGGATGGTGTTCGATCTTATTCTGGGGTCATTTCAGGTAACGTCCCTTAATGTTCCTTGTTAGGCAGTCGGTCGGCAACATTACAACTTTCCAAATGTCAGACAGAAGCAGCACTACTTACTGATGAATTAAGGGATGTACATAATCCTTCTGTTGACTACTACAGGATTGCCAGTTTGTGTTTTGGGCAAAATTGGTGCCACAAATATGACAACAGATAGAAAACAGAAGTGAATGTCCTTTGATTCAGTAAAGTTACATGAACACAGTTTGTCCGATTAAACAAGTGAATGGTTTGTTTAATTTTGTATGTTTGCATAATGAGGTTGCTGATTTACTGAGTATTAAATTGAATGTGAACGCTGAGAGCCAAGTGCAATGATGGAAAGTATTCTTAATTTATAACTATTTTAGCTCAGAATGATATCTCCTGGGAACATTTCCCAGAGATCTAAACGATGAACCTCCTGTCTGAGTACAAAGTTGGTCATAATCTTTCCATCATTATTCACACACAAACATTTTGAGTGTTTCCCCAGCTGGACTATCATGCTGATTTTTCATTTCAACATCAGCTCTTATCTACTTCTCTCCCTTCTTCAGGGTTTTGTTGTTGCAGTTTTGTACTGCTTTTTGAACGGAGAGGTAAGTAACTTTAAACAGCTCTCTAAGATGTTTACTGTCCTTTTATGTCACTAGATCTCATTTTCACTCCCCCTCCTGTGTGTCATACCCTCTTAACGCTCCCCTCTTCATCCTGTTTGTCCACCTCCTCGTCTCTCCTGCAGGTACAAGCGGAGATTAAGCGTAAGTGGCGCAGATGGATGCTGCAGAGGTTCTTGGGTGCTGACACCAAGTACCAGCAGCCCTCCATAGGCAGCAACGGCAACAACTTCAGCACCCAGATCACCATGTTTACCAAGTGCAGCCCCACAACACGCCGGGCATCTGAGTGTCAGGAGCACCTCTCTGCCATCTGACACCCATCTACAGTTAACTCCCATCTTTGTTTTTATCATTATGTACTGAACGCGTGGCTCACATGCACTGTTGCAATGCAGATGATATTGGTTACTGAAGGTCAGTTTGACATTTTAGTACTGAAGCTAATATTTGTTCACTGTAATTTTATCCATTACCTGTCAAAAATGACAAGTGATCAGTGTTTTTCTTGCCAGGGTGGAAAGGCGTCTGAAACCACTTGCGAAAACACAACACCTGTTGGTAAATGGGTGAAATAATTACCTTTACGTGAACAATTCATTCTCACACACAAAAAAAACATTTTCAGAAGCTGTTCTAATGTAGTTTTGATCAGGAAGGCGCTTCCATTGTACTGGAGGTTGACACTGTCAGATCTGACTTACTGATATTTACATGAAGGCCAGTGTCACGCTGATATATAGGCAAACAGATGAGTTCAGACTACAGCGTAAGGCTTTGTTGAGATCACATGATGTGTCAACCTGAACTGACTGTTGACAAGTTGTTGAAAATCCATTCTCAGAATAACATTAACAAAGTCTTTTATAAGTAACGCACTACAGAATACTGCAGGGAGGAAGATTTTCATGACCACTATGTGAATTAAAGGGAAATGGAGCTCGTGGCCAGCATTTTCCATCTGATGTTAAGCAATAGATGGATTGAGCCAGAGACAAGCTGTGTCCTATAAGAAGCAAGATGTTTATTAAAAGGATGTGTTACACAAGAGGACTCCAAGCACTTAACCTAATGGCCCATGTTGCTTTGGGGATCAACGGTAACAACATTAATGACATTGTCAGGCTGTCATGAACAGTAGTCACTGAGGAGGAATCTATAGCATAACCAACACACTGGAGGTTCCTATCCCGTCTATGACAGGTTTATACGGGGCATACACTCTGCTGAATTACTGCCGGATAACATTCCAGAGGAGACACTAAAGCTCCCGCTTGTGAAATTTATCTCAGATTACAGAGGCTTTTAGTTTTGTCTGAGTGCACACATGCTCATTTTTACTATTTCTGCAACTAATGGACCAGATGTACTATTACATTATTAGTCCACAATGCACAACATTGTGAATAGATATGTGGCAACAGTGATTAACTTCCATTAACTGGACTGCATGGACAATTCATTTCATTGCATTGATTGATATTTTCTATTCTATTCTATATTTAGGGATTAAATATGTTATTGTACCATACTGTTTTTTTTGCTAATGACTCTGTAGATGGCAGCGTCAGTCGGTCGGCCCGCTACTTTGATCCAGACTGAAATATCTCGACAACTACAGGATGGATTGCCATGAAGTTTTGTACAGACATTCATTGTCTCCAGAGGATCAATCCTAATGACTTTGGTGATCCTCTGACATTTTATCTAGCGCCACCAGCAGGCCAAAGTTTCTACTTATCTAGTGAAATATGTCATCATCTACATGATGAATTGGGACAATATTTTCAACAGACAATTATTATTCCCAGTGGATGAATCCTAATGACTCTGGTGATCCCCTGACTTTTCCTCTAGCGCCACCATGAGGTTGACATTTGTGGTTTTGAGTGAAATGTCTCAACAACTACTGGGTGGATTGCCACGAAATTTAGTTCAGACGTTCATGTTCCAAACATGGATGAATTGTAGTAACCATAATTTTTAATTTCATACCATCATCAGATGAAATTTTCAATTTGTCCAATACTTTCGTTTTAGACCAAATTCCTGCAAAACTAATGACATTCCCATCAGCCTCAGCTGCACTTTGTGTTTAGTGCTGATTAGCATTAACATCAGCCTGTTAGCATTGTCATAGTGAACATGTTAGCATGCTGGCATTAAACTCACTGCCTCACACAGATGCTAGCTTGGCTGTAGATTCTTGTTTGATGTGATAAGATTTATCAAGCTAAATGACACCATGCATGAAGGTTGTCTCTCTCTCTCTCCCTGTTTAATCATGTTTTTAAACATTTGTTTTAAGCCACCTCCCGCTCAAAAAAGACATTTTCAGACGTTAATATGTACAAGGCAGTGACAGTGTCACATTTCATGTAGGAGTCATGTTGTTTACTTTAGTTCCCCTTCTTGTCGTACCAGTGTGCGTAAAACTGAAACTGAACTGAAACTAACTGAAAGTACCTCAGACTAATTGTCTCACACAGCTGTTGTACATAATGTGTAACTGTAAATATGGCTAAAGAATTGGTTAATGATGTGTTTTGTGGTGATGCTCAGGTGTCAACTGGAAATTGATGTTTACATTTAAAACCATGCTATTTGCATAATGTCAATAAAGTGTCTCTTATTTGTTGCCATGTACATTTTGTGTAAATATGGTGTACTGTACAGTATGTGGAATCAGCTGTAAAGATGTTACTGAACAAAATGTCAGATGAAGATGAATAAAACCATTTGCACTGTGGACAGGCCTTCTGTGTCGTTCCCACTAAAAGTGAGACTCATCACTTAAAGCAGTACAATCAACCTTTATCTTTATTTCTGCTTTGAATAAAGAAAACCAGTAATAAAGAACATTTATGAAATAATATAACAAAAAACAGATGTACAAATCAACATTTTAGCTTTTTATAAAATAAATTTGGCATGATTTTCTAACTCATCAGTCACCTCTACACTCGCTTAGACTTGTCGCCCCCTGCTGTAAAACACAAGACAATTTGATGCTGATTTCATAACACGTTTTCATCTTCAGAGACCAATTTTGGGCCTGTGTCCATAATGAGAACACTCATTTACTTCAATGCTAACGTTACATCATCAACCCCATGGCACCAACAGTTCGGTTCAGTTATAACTTGGTGAGGCGCAGAGTGTTGAGACGCACTGGAAGAATAGTGGATCCCTCCGCATAGCTGATCTCTCGCAAAATCCCATTCCAGCACTTCTCTGTCTCATCATATCTGTGGGAAACAAGAATATGTTAGTGTCTGGTGGACTTATAGCATCACACGATAGAATACAGTAATAACAAAGGGAAACTCAATGCATCTACAGAGAATGATTTGAGATGAAAGGGACTTTTTGGTGTTGTTCCATTACAGGGAAAGGAAGTTAATTTTTGGAGTGCCAACATACACAATACCAGGAACTTGGAACTGGAACACCTAACTGGAATGCAGCCATTATTGTAACATAAGTCTACGGTTATTCCACATTTTTCTTATTGTCAACAAATCTCATGAAAAGACCAAAATCAAAATTGTATTAGTCTGTCTCTACCTTGTCTTTGGCACTCAGCCTCAAGCCCATTTGTTCCCATTAAAGATGTGAATCTTTAAAACAGGTCACAAAAATTTTCTTTTCTTTTTCAAAAAGACTCTTTTTCTCGCTTTGGCGAAAAGGTTAATTGTTGGTTTTAGTCTTAAATGGGATTTGTTGACAATCAGAAAAACATAGAATAACACCAGACTTACTAAACCTGTTCTTTTCCTGCTATAAGGTGAAAAGGGTCAATTTGTTTGGGCAAAGTCTATAAAATGGCTATTTTATCTTAATCTAGAGTATGGTATCAGATTTTTCTTTGCTTTGTTGTTTCCATTTTTCAGACTTGTTCGTTTCAAAAACTGTAACTGGCAAAATCAGGGGTGTATCATGTCATTTTAATTGTAGGATTAAATCTCTCAGTAAAACTCAGAAACCTCCAAAACGCCACTTGTTACATATATATTACAACAATATATGAAAAGTGAAAATTGTTGGGTGTTTTTCTTTTTTATTTCAACCATTGTGATCACATTATAATGACGGGGGCTCTCACCTCCAGATGTCTGTCATCTCTGTTGGGATAGGCTCCTCACTGGTTTCAGTGGGCATCATGGCAAAGCCCCCCAGAGCATACAGGAAACCTCCAGTCGAGAGCAGATTGAGAGAGCTGCGCTCCTGAGGGAACTCTGTGAACTCAGACCACCTGGAGCACAACAGAGTGTGATGACGGTGTTACATAAGCTGCTATATTACTGTATGTTACCCACAGCAGCACAACGAGCACTATTTTATGACCTAATGATCTGCTACTCACACTCCATGAGTCATTTCACTACCGTGGACAGCTGCTTCACCTCATAACCATGAGATTAAGTGTGTCATATAAAAAAACTGTTGTCTCACTTGTTGTTGGCAATGTCGTAGACCTCCACAGTGCTGGTGAGGCCTGCGTCCGTGACCCCCGTCACCACGAAGATCTGGTCTTTGTGGACGGTGATACCAAACAGGGAGCGGGCCGTCTTCAGGGGAGCCAGGTCCTTCCACTCAAACTTAGTGGGGTTGTAGACACAGACTCTTCTCATACATTTCCTGTATAAAACGTTTAATACTGTATTTAATACAGTGTGTTAAAGGGGCTTTTCACTGATTTCATGCATGAAGTTCAGTTTACTCATCACAAGAAGCACTACTCAGCCTGCAGAGCCCGCATTACAAACTGGAGGTGTGGAGTTTCTAAGAAGTGAGCATTTAGGAGGCAGGCAGGGTCTGATGAAAGATGCTGTTGAGTTGCATTATGGGAAGTGTAGGATTCTTTTTGGAGTTTGACTGACACTAGAGATTAAAAATCAGGATATCTCTGCATCTGCTGCCTCAATTTTGACCATTGTTTTCTTAATCTGTCTCTTGTGAGTCCTCCATCTTCACAGAAGTGCAATACTAAATCACTGGAACACCCCTTTAAATACTGATTGGTTTAGTTAGTAGATGTCAAATTCTCGGTAATACCCAAAGTGAGACCTGCTGTTAGAAAATGAGGAATAGAGCAAAATTTGAATAAATTATGATAGCTTAAGGTTTTGCTTAGCAACATAATGGCACTGTCATAAACGCTACATTTTATACTGTACAGGTATTGATTGAGGAATGTCAAATAATGATCTAAATGGACTGACAGTGGGAAAATACAACCATGAGGTGTAATTAAATTGTAAAATATACAGTTTATTGACTATTGGGAGCGCCACGTACTTGCTTTCAGACTTTCCTCCAATGACATAGACAAGACCTTTGTGTGATACGGTTCCATGGCCATACACTTCATAAGGCAGAGGGTCAGACTCTCCCCATTTGAATGACCTGTGCACAAAAAAAAATATATATCAACGTGAAGTGACCCTGTAGATGATGGAGGTGAATCTACAGACTCATGCAGCAATGATTTTGATTAAAAAAATAATGAAAATGCTCAGGAATTCGAGAAGCCACATTATTGTCCAAAGAAAACCATCTACCTCCAAATTTGGTGACTTTGAATTTTTCAGATAAACTGAATGATTAAGTTAAAAGTTGAGAAAATTCACCAACTTTTTAGACTATATAAACCAATTAAAAACCCAAATAACCAGCTGAAAAATGTATTGTCACAAAGCTGAGAACAGCGCTGTTTTTCATGACATTTTGGAGATGCCTTTAATGTGACTCTGAGAGGGATGGTTTTACACTTTATTGCATTGAATGGGAATTACTGACTATTTGAATGTACTAGAAGGAAGCGTGATTAGTGATCAATAGGATATATTTCCAGAAAAGACTTCCCTGTGTGTTCTTATTTAGATAATGGATACAGAATTGACTATCATTAGTAAAGTTCAATATTAAATTTGGTATCCACACTTACTGTCTGTCATAGATCATGACTGAGTCCAGGGCGTGCTCGCCTTCCTTCAGTTCCTTTCCTCCAACAACAAAGATGGAGTTCTCTGCTTCAGTCAGGCCAAACAGACAGCGAGGGCTGGGTTGTGAGGGCATCCCTAACCATTCTGAACTTACTGGGTCAAACTGGGGATGAAGGAATGAGAGGCACAAAAATTCACCATTTTGTAGATGAATGTTTAAAGGATTCTATGTGTTTTACAGGTGGAGAAATTGAGAGAACGGTGAGGTGTTTCTGCTGATGGTCTCGTACACTACCTGTAGGAAGTAAGAGCTGAATGGTTCATCTTTGTCCTCCTCGTTGTAGAGAAGTCCTCCGACAACAAACACCTGGTTCTGATTGGTCACCAGGCTGCAGTGGTTCTTGGGAATTTCTGTAGACTCTGAGACCACAAAGCATTCATTTCCTACTGGGTCATAGGCCACGGTCCCTGTGTTGCTGATCATAAGTATCAGGTCCATCTCAAACATCCCAAAGCGAGGGTTGTTGTTGAGTATACCCGGCAGGTACCCTTCCTCCTCCTCATCCTCCTCCTCCTCACTTCCTTCACCCCCCTTTGCCCCATCACTGCTGGGCTTCGTGGGCTTCGGGAGACGCCCTTTGTAAGCATCTTTGACGAGATCCAGCTCCTTCTTGATCTCCTGGCTGAACCGGATGTACTGGTGACGCTCTACTTTCTCTTTGAAGTAATCCAAAGGTATGAGCCTGAAACGGATGCAGTGTAACAGCTCTGGCAGGTCCTTAATACGGTTTGTCTCGTCATGTCTGACCCAGTCCATCAGGGATTCAAACACCAGCTCCTCCTGCTCAACATTGAGGGCGTCTGAGGTGATGATGATTGCCAGCTCACTTGGGCCCAGCTGCAGGAAGTCTTGGTCCCTGACAACAACCTGGTAGCGCTCACAGATGAACTCCCTAGCAGTCAGGGCAAGCCGAGGACAATCCAGCAGCAGTCCCAGCCTGAAGATAGCCAAGCAGTTCCCCAGCACCAGCTTCTCTTGGAGGTAGGACACACAGACAGAGAAGATGGAGGGGATCTGGTACATGTTAGCAACCATGAAGATATCCTGGACATTCTGTTCTGTCAGATTAATGTCAGAGGTGTATAAGTAACGCAGGATCATCCCCATAACGCCCGGCTCCACGTCTTTGAGGACAATCTCGCGCTTCTTGCTCTCCTCCAGGTTGGACAGGAACATGGCCTTGAAGAAGGGACTGCTGGCTGCCAAAACCAAGCGGTGGCAGGGGAACTCCTTGTCCTGAATTTTGAGGACACAGTCCACAAACTTGTCATTCTCCAAGAGGTCACACAGCCCGTCCTGAAGCAGAGTCTGCTGGTACATCCGAGGCTGCTCCACCGGGTCTATAGCCAGGGCAGCCATTTTGTTCCGTCTCCTTGTCCTGGTCCTGGGTTTCGTGGGCACCCTACTCACTCCCCACAACAGAGCAGGACTGTCAGCGTTCACAGGGCTGCTCAGATTGCTGTGGATGGTCTCCACGGGTTGGTTGGCTGGTGGCTGCAGCTGTCCGTGGCTGTCAGTCACTCTGTAAGTCAGGGGTATTTATAGACAGGACCCTCACAAAGCTGAGGAATCCATTTTGGTGGACAGGGAAGAGGACCTAACCACTCCTGCACTACACAGACCCCCACAAACAGCTGAGTGACTAAGCTGACAGCGTGTGACAGCGTGTTAAATCCAGCAGAACATCTCACCAGGCATACTGACTGACTCTTATTACTTTGATATTTTTCACTTTTTCCAAGTTGTTTTTGTCTCTGTGATCCAATATTGACTTGAATGGTGAAAGTGAATACACTGGCTACCCTGGCACTGAGCACTTTATCATACTGCATCTACATGTGGAGGTCCAGGACAGTATATAGCGTGTATAAGTAACAGCAGTTCCTGGAAGATTAGCATGTTACATAATAAACCTCCCTTGACACCAGAAATTAGCACAATTTTTAGAAGAAAAACAACACACCAAGCATGGGTGCTAGACTTAAATGTATTGTTTATTCACAGCGTCCACATGAACCTTCCTCAGGTTACAAAACCCTACTCTATATACCCTTATTGTTCCTTCCAGTTAAATCACCAGTGTCCCTCTTACATTTATAAAAAAACATTAAAATTGGTGGTAATGTCGGTTCCAACACATGTAATTAAACATTGAATTATATATTATTTGTATAATTATTTAATTATGATTAAAACACTGGGTCAATACAAAACAGTTCATTATCAAATTGATCATCTTTCAGACAACAAGTCAAATTATTCTCATCATTCATTACATATGGAATTAATGAAGATTATGATACATGCTTACACATGTTATATATGTGTAATATTAATACATCCAGAGGGATAAAACAACACTGGCACCTACTGGCTGAAAATGACCCATCTGAATTAAAATAGAAGCTGTACACAGGGAATATTTTTTGTTACTTGTAATTCTGACCATGTAATTTATTTAATCAAATGTTTGCTGCTTGGTTTACTTTAGAGCTTACTTAAAAGATATGACAAGGCCAATAAAAAAAGAATATTTGACCATAAGAGTGGGATCAGGTGAGGAGATATAGTATGTCACCTGTGGCCAAAGTTAACCAAACTGTTGCAATTTTGAGGTTTACGGTAACTGAAAAAGTACAACTGAAGGGAGGTGGCAGACAAAAAAATCACTCTCGGATCCATAATTTTAATTCAACGATACCATAAGAACTGAATGAAGATCATGATCTCATGATTAGGATCATTTCAAATGATTTGTATCTGCTGGGATTTAACCAGGAAATAACCTCCACCCTGTACATACTCTAGGCATTCTCTGTGGGCCCCTGCCCGCATCCACGGCTATTCATTCTAGTAACTTTATCTTCTCACATGAGGGCCCTATATACTCAGTCCCCTTTGTCACCTCAGTCCTGCGTCCCTGTGATATATATTTTTTTATTTCTTTCTCTTCATATTTGTACTGTTTTGACTGCTCTTTAAAACTCTGTAAGTGTTTGAGTCATATTTTAGCAATTAGTGTCTATGCTCATTTGTATTGAAAATGTCTGCTTATGAAGTTTTATTGATTTATATGGATTCTGTAAATGTAAGAGAACCTTTTTGGTGAACTATTGAATGGCACAAAGAGTGTGTCGCCTGTTGGTTAATAATTAGGAACACCCGTGTCAGGTTACGTGTCATGTACTGGGAGATTAGTTCTCTGCTCAGGTTGAAGTTGGGAAGTTATGGTGGAAATTGCATGATGTCACCAAACAACGTGCTCTAATAAGGATAGTCCTTTTCTCAGCAGACATTTTGACATGTCATAGTAGGAAAAGAACTGGTGAACTAAATGGAATTCAGCCATCATTCATTGTATTACTTACACCTGTGACATGTCAACATGTCTTCTGTGAAAAAGGCCTGTGGCAAACTGGAGAGTGAGTCTGTTCCCGCCCACACAGTCCTAAAAAAAGTCTAATCAGGCAAACTAAGTGAAAACACCTGTGTATGTGTGTGTGTGTGTGTGTGTGTGTGTGTGTATGCATTTAATGTTTTTCTCATGCACGTGTTAATTGCATTCAATGATCAGCTTTGGTCAAACTGGGCCATCTTGTCATGATAGATGACAAAGTCTCACTATCATACAAATAAAACCCAACAAAGTCTTTATTAACTTATTAAAGCATTTCCATCTATTTGAACAAAATGAAACTGTTAAAATGTTTTAATGCAGACTATGCCTATCCATCCAAGCAAATAACAATACATCCATTTTAATCTCCTCTCCGTACTGCAACAAAACAAACTTATAGCCGTACTTGTGTCACTTTGGGATGAAACAAAACTTTATTTCAAGTTGAACATTTGAAATGAACACCTTTGAGTAAAAACCCTCCAATGAGAAAAGGCATTACAATCTACGTAAACTGTTTTCTCTCTGCCTGCTGCACTGAAGACACACAGCAGGTTTTGGTGACAGGCAGGATAAGACTGACCCATATTCTTTGTTGGCTCTATAGCCTTTCATAGCAAACTGAGGGCCTGGATCATGTGAAAGGGGGGCGGAGGGAAGATATGCCAAAATGTCACACCTACAGTAATCTCCTGTAGATGATATGGTGGTGTAGTAAAGCTCTCGTTCTCTGGACGGTTGAACTACATTCAATTTTTCAACATTATAAGATCTAATACATTCTCATTCTATTAAAATAGACTATCTTATACATTGTAACTTGTATTTTTGCTCAGTGACAGTAGAGCAAATATACATTTCAATCTCATCTTCATTTCCCTCCATAACTGGCACCCTGACTTCAAGTTTTTTCAAGTTTTTAACCCTTTCAGTACGGTTAAACATTGTGATGATTAGTATCTAAGGCGTCTAAGGCAAAATTAAGACACCATCTGAATAAAAATAATCATAGTGATGATAATTTAAAAAAAAAAAAAGACTTTGAGAAAAATCAAAAATGAACACAGGAGACAACCACACAGAGCAAAGTAGCTGTTCCTTTACAATACTGTATGTCCTTATATATACTATTAGGTATAGCATCATAAAATATTTGCCAGGCCTGTCATTCGCTAAACAGTCTTTTGTTCAGATAAAATACAAATACAAAATGCACCATCAGTGGGTTTGTGCCAAAGGACGTGGCGATTATCTACAGCAAGTGCACTTGAGGATATTTCACAGTTGAAAACATTGCCTCGCTTCTGACAAACAAAAGCAAAAACACAGGCTTGTGAACAATATAGGTGCTGACTGGCTGTTACAGTCTGGTTCGGTGCAGTTCGCAAGGCCGAGGATGGAACAATGTGAGGGGGGCTGTTGACCATGAAGTCTGTGAAAGTCAGTTTTTCTGTCTGTTTATTCTGCTTTTTCTTTGCCATCGTCTACTGGCTTCACCGGCTCCGGATCATCCAGCAGGGCTTGTTGTCTTTCCCTTTCCTTCACCAGCTGCACGCCACAGTAGGTAACAAGCAACACTGAGAGGGAGGACAGAGGAAAACCTGGAAGAAAAACACAAAGGAGGGAAAGAAAGAGGAAGTGAAGGGGGAAAAAAAGAGAAGAAATAAGAACAGAAAAGTATGACTTTAAAGGAATGCAGCTTTCATTGTGCTGTGCCCTGAGTAGATGTTTGACTGGAGACAATCCTTTGAACAGCCTCTCCGTTTGACAATGCTCTGTTGTTAAGATTCTTTTATTCTATGTGAAAGAACGCAACAAAGAGGATGTTAAGTCAAGTGATATCTGGAGGATGGCGCCCCTTGAGAGCCTGTTACTCTTGATGTCTGTCTGTGTTGATCTCCTTTTACTAGAACTGACAGAAAAGCCTTATTTTATATAATATACCCTTGTTGTTCCCCACCTTTGAAAATCAGTCGTCTTCCCACCAGTTTGGCAAACTCCAAACTGTTCAGGGCAAGAACATTGTAGAGGACAATGGCCCAGAAGTTGGCAGCATTGAACACACCACGGATCCTGCGTGACATGGCTTCACCCATTGCACCCTAGATACAATAGACACAGGTATATTAAGGGATATAGCACAAAATTACACATAGCATACTTCCAGAAAAAGAGTTGAAAGAGGGTGATTTTTATCTTGATGTTTCTCACCTCTATGGTAGAAAATGGTGGCAGAGAGAAGAACTTGGCCACCCACAGCTCAAAGTTGAGGCCGAAGCAGTTGAAAAAGGACCAGATGTAAACCAGCTGACACGGGCCCAGCCACAAGGTGGTGATAGCGAAGGTGCAGAAGGTCGCCAGGAGCTCCTTGAAGATTTTATCATGATCCCCACCAATATAGTCATAAACATACCTGCAAAATTACAACTCAAATTCAACCTGAGGAAGAATCTAAATAGTCTTCTCCATACCGTAGGTTCTGCCATTTAAACCTGTGATTTTCAACTCAAACACTCACTTGCACAGCCAGTCATTGATGCCTCTGTCAAAGTGCCTAAAAAAAAGGGAAATTTTCCATGTAAACATTTTCACACAATGTCAAGGTTTAGCATGGTCGACGCAGAAACTACACAATCATTTCTTAAGATTGCACACAGCTTGTGCAAGTCACACATACGTCTCAGCGAAGACGTAGAGCATGGTGATACACTTGGGAGGCTGAGGAGGGTCCAGGTGGTCCAGTGTAGCCACAGTGTTGATGACACCAAACATCATGGCTGCTTTCACCCAGTCATACACCAGGTTGGAGTAAGCCAGACCAGCTGCAAAGGTACACATGGAAACAAAGCAAGTTTCCTAAAGGTGCATTGATGGTCGTTGTTGAGAAGCATCAATATATCAGCTTGTACTAAAGTGGTAGATTTTCATGTCTGATAAAGCACACAATGCTTGGACTGTGCATAAAGATTTAAAATAGAGTAAAAGTGATGCATAGAGCCAATACTGGATATTATCCCTTCAGTTAATATTGGATGTGAGCCAGTCATAAAGACCACAGTTACATGAAAACAGCTTGGAAAGCGTGAACAAATTGTATTTTATTTGAAGTTTTGTGCATCTATTTAAATGGAGGTTGTAGACGGTTCTTCTACCATTAACCAATGTTATAACCTTATGTTATAAAATTGAACAGTTGATACTGAATAATGCCAAGATATTACTGAGCATTTAAAAAACAAAAAATGCAAGCATCAGTCCCCGATGTATCAGACCCATTATTATGACATATATCTAACTCACCCAGACACCAGTCAGAAAGCTTGGTGACCAGCTTCATGTCACTGGGGATTGTCAAGATGTAGAGGTAGTGGAAGAAGACGTCCACCATCAGAATAACTCCCAGATGCAACAAGGCCTTGGTGGTGATGTTCCACATCTCCCTTTCCTTGCGGGTCAGCTGGGTGTTGTTCGCCTGTGGAAATTAAAAGCATTCAGTTTTGTGAACAAGCCATTATTGTTTCGTAAAATTACGTGACCATCCCAGCACATCATATACCTTAGTTGGAGAGATATTGTCTAGTAATTGATGCATTCAATGTTTATTCCTTAAGTAATAACAGCAGCAGTAACAGTTGTAGTAGTACGTTGATTTTTAACCAGGTTGGGCCCAAAAATTCTGACATTAAAAATGATTTAGAATGGGCACACACAGTAGATTAAAAGACAGCATTTCGAGTGTAAAACTCAAATACAGCTATGTGGGGAAAGCCATTTCATTAAAGTGTTCATATGCCTAAAATCATTGTTTTCTGTCTCTCCCCATGGCTTTAAATTGAGTTACATAAACACATGGCATTATGTGTGGGTGTTACATGAGCCTTCAGGAGTCTTCTAGTACAATGTGCTCTCATGAGTGATGGCTTAATAACTGCTGTCAAATTTCAGATGGCTGCTCACTTTTCACTGATTTTTCCTCCAATCAGTCGCCACTTTCAGTTGAATCTTAAATCCTCACCTGGACATGATACCTGTCGAAAGTCATGATCGGTCCAAAGAAGAAGAAGGGGAGGTAGAAGTTGTATCTCAGCAGGTCAGTGAATGTGTAGTTGCCCTCTTTCTTCTCACAGTTCTCTAAAGCAAAGCTCATACAGCGCATGATGCTGAAGCCGCAGCCTCCATAGAACAGGATGTCTTGCAGGTCAAAAGAACCAGTCACCAAGGCTTCCTAAAGAAGGAGTTATTGTGAGCGTTAAACGTCATCATCATATATATATATATATATATATATTTATATATATAAACATGTGTGTGTGTGTGTGTGTGTGTGTGTGTGTGTATCATATATATTATGTATATAAAGTATATTGTTATGTACATATTTGCTAATGTAGTTAATAGCCTAAGGTATTATGGTGTATATAATGTATATAGCTGTCATCTCTGTTTTCTTTAATTTCTTCTTTTATTTTTATTTATTTTTATTTATTTCAAATAGTTTTTTTTAATCTGGTTTCTTACCTCTTAGCCTGTCTCTTGTGTTGCTGTAACACGTGAATGACAATCAGTAAAGTCTTCTTCTGATCACCTTCAGGCTGCTTTATTGCATTTGTTAACCAAAAGGTAATAATAATTTAAGGATCTCTATATTTCTACAATTTAGATTTTAACTGAAAGCGTTGATGGTTGTGCAGCAGAGCTGTGTAACCTTACTGCAGAACCCTTTCCACCTTACTGCATTGTTCTGGTCTTCTTGTAGAAGCCATGATACGCCTTCAGCTCACTCAGAATACATAAAATTAAATCAAACGATGTCGGTTCTCAAACATTTCCACTGGCTATGTAAACCAGGGAAGAGCCTGCCTGCTGATTTGAAGCGGACAGTACATTTAAATCTGGCACCCCTCACTCACCTGCCAGGAGTTATAAGGCTCCAGCTTGATGGAGGCCAGCGTGGTCAGGCCGGCTACAAAGCACATCCATTTGCTCTTGACAAGGGCGACACTGTAGAGTATGATGCAGTGAGACAGAACCAGAGCCATGAAGGTCCAGCCCATCGTGACCAGGACTGCCAAACCACCGTACACACCAAAGATCAAGGATCTGTGCTGTGGGTAAAGAGGGACCAGCGTCAGTGTGACGTCATGGAGGGATTTTTGTACTATTCAGAATTCATTGCAACACACATGAAGAGTGCTGTTAGTACAATAACACTGTTGTATCTACAGCAATAGATATACTTCAGGATGGAAAGATTAAATTATGGGGAAAAAACATATCTACTGTCCATGTATCAAAGGTTTAAATGAAACACATGACAAACAAGACTAATGTTATAAAATTCAAGTTTATTAATGTTACCTTACATCCATCTATACCAATCTTCATTGTACGCATGAAACGAGACAGAAAACATGTTTAAAACATAACAAACTGTTTTAAATATGTCAAACACAGTCACAGGAGAGAACTCAACAGACAGCATTACAGTCTAACAGAGTGCAACTCATGCTCATGCATCAAGTCAATAATGTGTTCGACCTTGGGGTACAAATATACAGTATGACAAATCATTTTTGCTCGGTAGAATATGATAGAATAAAATTGCATTGCATTGAACTGAATTGAATTACTTGTACAGCCCAAGGTCTACTGTTCACAGCAGCACAATGTAGCTTTGCATTGTGTTTATACCACATATCAAATGAAATCTCAAATATGGCCTTGATTGGAGCAAAGCTTGTGTTCAATCACAAGTGCGAACACATACGCACACACACACACACACACGTATACATTTATAATACATACAGATACATATCCACATAATGAGAGACATGCAATTAGATTACAGTGCTAGCTCATGGACATCCACACACACAGGCACGCACCTTTGGGGCTATCAAGGTGAATATCTTGGCAAAGATAACGTGACCGGTGAGAGCAAAAAGGATATGATTGCGGAATGTAGAGAACCACATCATCCATTCGAAGTCCGCAACATCCTGTGGCAAAGGAAGATGCATTAGTAAGCAACCTCTGTCGTTTGACATCTTGCATCAGTAAATCCAATTATAGAACACAATGAGATGGATAAAGGGATTATAGTGTATGAGCAATTTACCATTTTCCTGCCAAAGTAATGCCATCCTGGTTTCACACTTTCTTTGAAGGCCTTTCTGTTTACATTCTCTGAATAAAGAAGAGAACATAAAGGACTTTCAACAAACAAAATTGGGGAAATTGCGCATTGTAAATGGCGTTTCGTTAATAAATATTAAGATTTTAACTCATGGCAATATATGGTAAAGCTCGTAGGTTGAGGAGTGCTAAGTCCGGACTTTAGGCAGCTTTATTTTTAGGATCTATGTGAACTAAAAAAAACATTCTGAGAAAAAGGTCCTGTACGAGTCAACATTTGAACAGCTTTTGTGTAATTTTTCACAGTGAATTTAAGGTGTGAGAGCACACTCAGTCCATTTGATAACATCAAATATTATATAATGTACTCATTGCAAAGCTTTCTATTTTTGAGGCTGACATCTACTCTCATGCGGTCATAATCTGGTTGTAGGAGATTAGTTCACTGCACAACCTGAATGAAACGCTAACACAGAAATGATGAAAACAACAACAAAAATAAGTGTGATAATAATCAGAATCACGATGACGTTCAGACGCTCAGCACACAGCAACAAATGTGACTGGCTCGCATCCCACAGTAGCTCCTCCAGCTTTGCCTGATTACACTAATGGCTATGAAAAAGGATATCAAAATGTGAGGGTCAGTCAGGGAAAGCCTCTTACTTCTGGGAACACAGCCAGACTTCTATTACGAGTATACAGTGCTACTGTAGCGTGCAGACCTGAGCATTAGAAATGCCAACAGACTGAGCGGCCAAAAATGACCATTTCAAGAGACAGAGAGTACTAAAGAAAGAGAATCAGGACAAAATGATGACTGGCAACATGACTCTGCCCTGGCCAATCTGACTGCACAGACTGTGACAGACCGTACCATGCACCAGATTACACTCAGTCCATTCAGATCAGTGTGTGAGGAGGGTAGTTTAAGCATTTTACTGTCTGAATACATGCATTTGGCAGTATTTCAGGATGAAAGGTTGGCTCAGTGTAACTGAGTCTTAGTCTGAAATATCTTTATCAGGAAAATTATTACAAACGTAATTAGAGCATCTTTAAATTGTCTTCATATTAATAGGAACATGCAGGAATTCCTTAGGGGAGCAGGGGTCTCTTTTAAATTGCTAAATGAACACAGTTTTAGGTTAAATAGAGCAGTGATATAGGTAGGGGTCTTGTTTTAAGAAGCAGATTTTAATAATAAATTCCTATTGTGACATGGTAAGTGATTTTTCAGTAAGATCTATTTGGATTGAAAGTGTTGACTGGAGTGTTTTTTTACTCATAAAGTTGGTAAAACTCTGGAGCAGCAGCTCGAAAAGTGTCCATTCAGTCTGACTTCAATAAATATGGGTGGATTTCAGTGAACTTCAATAAACTCTAGTATTGTATTATTGACTTTTAACTCCCTCTGGGTTACACTGACACTGTGTATGTGCTTTGGACATTTCTTGATATGTCGTGCACTCACCACTTGAAGCTTCAAATATCCAACTGCCTGCCCATATCAAGGCCACGCCGAGTACAGCTGTGTAGAGATACAGCTCATATCTGGGGAGGGCAGCCTTGATCCCCATGGTGAATCTGCACACTGGAAGCCTAACGGGTTGAAAAGCAATCAGCCACACAATATTAGACCTGACTGAAGGCAAACGGCATGAGTATGAAGAAAAAACACACGTCTGAAAGCAGCACTGGATGATTGTGAAACGGGTTTATCACAGTTTACTGAACCAGTGTTTCTCATACGTCATTGATTATTGTGAAGGAAATGATTAAGTTCTAGTCAGGGCTAAGACACCAGTATGACAGCATGCTCTTTGACAGCCGTGTCGTAGAAATACTGTGTGCAGTACAAAATGTGAGGAGGAGAAGGAGGACAGAACACAGAAGGTTTTGAAGTGTATATATACTACTGCATTACTGTAGATTGTTCGGTTTAGTCATCAGTACCGTTCATATAGATTCTCCTACCAATGATAAACCATTTTATAATATAGCCCAGAGGAAAAACAGTCTAATGCCTATACTTAAAATAACCATACACCCTGCAAAAACTCCTCATGATGATTGAATATAATACTCCCTGTGCCAACACACATCAACACAGGTTCCTCATGTCAGATCCAGACCAAGGTGTTTTAATGAGGTGACATTTTACTAATAAGCCTTTAAGATCGACAGGGCAGTGACTTAAATAGGACTGCAGAGCTCTGGCTGCTCGGAATCAGCACCGTCAGCTGCGCAACCCTACCTCTCCTTCCTATTATAGCTCTTGCAGTTGGTCTGCTGTACAGCAGGGCAGCTGCAGTGCTATGTGATCTGAGAGGCGCTGGGGACTCACTTCACAGAATAATTAGCACTGACTGGGATGACCAAGAATGGTGCATCAGAGAAAGAAAACAGTTACTTTCCAGTGAAGAATAAGGCACTTGTACCTTGTCGAGTGTGTGTTAGTGTGTGTGTGTGTGTGTGTGTGTGTGTGTGTGTGTGTGTGTGTGTGTGTCAGGCACTTTGAGTTGGAGTTAAAGGAGTTGGACTAACAAGTCCTGCCCATGCCAAGATGTAACCATGGCTGAGCAGGACCCCAGCAAAGCGTCCTGCATACAAATGCAGGTTTACTGTTTCACTGCTCCATGCATACAGACACAGGCCGTTTCCCATTGATTTTCATGCTCACTCTTATAGATTTAACCCTATGTACACATAAAGGCACTTGTTTTTACTAACCTTGTATCCGCTTCAGACTGTCAAGATGAGGGCAGCAGTGTTTACAGCCCGACTCTTCACTATAGAAAATAAATAAAAGAAAAGGGGGTGGCGGTGGTTACAGCAGGTTTTCTAATTCATCCGTCTTGTGGGGGCTTTGCCGCTGCCGCTGCCTGCGATCACCAGCCTCGGCCAGTCAGGATGTTGCGGACTCAACGAGAGGAGGAGGAGGAGGAGGAGGTGGAGGGGGATATATTTATCCTTCACTACTGCACCGCAGTGAGGGGTGGTCCACACCGAGCCCATCAGACCTTACAGGAGCGCAAAAACACTCTGGGACAATGGTTCAAAATGAGGAGGAAAGCAGCTGCATCAATCAACAGCAGCATCT
>NTHP01000080.1:1005417-1017080 GCA_003416845.1 Oplegnathus fasciatus
ATAATTATTTTGATTTTCAATTAATAATCACCCAGATATAATGGTTCCTTGTGCCTTCACTTTCACCTACCCTCACCCTCTATCTTTTTATTTATTTCTCCGCTCAGTCTTTAGCATGATCTGCAGTGGAGGTCGAATCTCTCCTTCAAGACCATGGCTGCTAATGTCCATTCATTCCCATTCCTGGGGCTACTCTGACACTTTCCGGGTCACCTAGGCCCATGGGACGTGTATCAGTATCACATCTCAAAACCTCACTTGTCAGACCATTAGTAATGTGAGAACTTAAGTCTTTCAAGCACAACAATGCGTTCTCCTCTGAGGGTACAAAGGTATCCCTCTGTAACTGCTATGGTTTCTATGTGACTTTAACTAATGTGTGCGTCATGTGAGATTATCATTGCAGGTATGTGGGAGTTATGGAAGGATATTATTGCAGCAGGTTGGGATTTGACCCACGCAATATGAATGTATGGCAGTAGAAATATGCAGATTCCGCTGCAGTGATGCACACTTTATGAACAGCTTGATATTATGTCTCAGTAAAAATATTATGAAGATAGTTATTTTGCTTGAAAGATGTGAGAAGGTATTTTTAAGGGTGTTTGCATTTTATAAGGAATATAATTTGGTACTTGGAGGTTGTGTTATTGAACTGGGAAAAAGTGGCGGTGAAGTCATTTAGGGTCAGTGGGTATGAGTTGTCCTAAGCTCATTAGTCACTTAAGTGTTTGGTTGATAGGAAAAGTCATCTGCAAATGGTTAAAATTAAATTGAATGATTGAGTGGTTTAAGTAACTGTTCCAGTAAAATATAAGACAGTGCAGGCTGTGGTTTTTTTTTTGCTGTCTTTTGTAAATTGAACTTCTTCCTTTGGTCTTTTGGCTGCTGGTCAGCGAATGTAAGCAAATGTAAGGCGTCATTTTGGGCTTGTGATGTGTCTCACACTCAGTGTCTTTATTTATAGACTACATGATTAATTGAAGGGTTGACAGTTTGATTGATAGTTTTATTTAGCAAGTAAGTGTGTAGTGAAATATTTGTGTTCTCTTGAGCTCAGGATCTGTTGTGTAGTGCTAGTTAAGGAGGTCTTATAACTTAAATCTAGGCCAAGTATCAGTAAATGGTTTTTTAAAATGTTTCATTCTGTAATAACAACTTAGCACATCTAAATCAGAGACAATAGGTCTACTAGTGAAGTCATATTATATCTTGGTTCTGGCAGCATTTAGTTTGGTTGTTTACCAACAGAGGAGTTTTTGCGTAACACTACTCAGTGGGACAGTGTCACACACAGTGGGAATTAACTGTTGTTCGTTAAGCTGCTGCATGAAAATCACACCTAATATATGCCTGAGTAAGAGTTGTCTGTGGCAGGACACAGTTGATTTAGAGGATGAGGTAGAGCAGTGATGTTGCTGTTTGTTTCCTGCCTCTTCCATTTTCTCTTAAGAATGAGTCACACAGACCTATTCCCCTGGGGCTAAGTCAGATATTACCATCGTTATAGGAAGAGTATGGCCATGTCCTTTCTTCCATTTGTTCTGGACAACAGCAAGGTTTGAGGGGCATAGTCATCGGCTGTGTTATGAACAGGAATTTGAAAAGATCCAGAAAGTAAAAAAATATATATATTTAACAGGCAGAATATTTTTCTAGTATACAGTAGGATTCTTAGCTTTATTCCCTGAGTTTATTATACAGCCAGCCAGTGATTTGAGTGTCCCTTATCTATTGCAAATCACTTAACATTCAGCCCATCCCAGCAGCTGTCCTAAAGGAATTTGACAGGTAGTCTTCCATTGCTTGAACAGGCTCCAAACTGTCTGGACAGAAATTGACCACCTTTGCTCTCAGTATTCCTCTACTGGCTGTCTTACGACATGTGCCTGCCTTTCACACTGGTTCGGCTGCCAAGCAGCAGCCTAAATATAGACTCACTGCCCTGTTGGCCAGAGCACCACTGACCTCGAGGCCAAGTATAACTACTTGCAAAGATGACAATGATCCTTTTTTTTTCATTCTTGCAGTCATGCTAGGCTTTAGTTTGGAAAAAAAACAACAACTTGATTTTCAAAAGAAGAAGATAAGGGCTGGGGTCTTAGTCAGTCTTGCTGGGATTTTGGAGGGTGTTGTTGAAGGGGTGTCTCAACTATTTAAAGTTGCCCCTGCACTCAGATTTTTGCACTAGGACCTGAATGCATTTGTGAGATGAATGGGCGGCCCTTACATGATCCCTTCACCCTCCTCTGTAGTCCTGGAATCCAAGACGTTTCTCAAGATTGATTTATGTGTGGTGGTATGCATTGAGCACTGCAGTTGTTCAATGACTGTCAGTGTAATTTCAACCAGACAGGTTTCATCAGATTTCAACTGATTAGACTATTTATTTCCTGGGGTTCCCTTTTAGTAATGTTTTGACCTCATAAATATTAAGGCTCTTAAATTATCATCATTCATGTTATATAAATCTGCAGCTGCCAACTAAGTTCAACATGGATTACTTTGTCGAAATGAGCACAAGGTCCAGTGGCACCTCAACCTAACTTAAAAAAAAACAACTGTGTTTACTGTGATGTTATATTAAGATCTGCCCAGTACAGTTAAATCAGAGGAATGCTACATAGTGTATTGAGTTTGCATTCCCCTCGGAAAACACAAAGAAAATGTATTTTGAAAATGTGTTTTTTCCGTCCTCCTTAAGAGGAGATGAAAATATTGCTAGAGCAGTATTATACATGTTGTAGTATTAAAAGGCTTGTGGCATTTTTGATCACGACAAACTGGGTGGCATGGCGACTCAGTGGTTAGCACTGTATATCTGTGTCAGAGCTGTGTGACTGCCGACATGTCAAAGGTGTACCTGGCCTCTTGCACAGTGTGTCCTGGGATAGTTTCCTGGTCCCTGTGCAGGATAATCAAGTGAGCTGATGGAAGTATAGAGCAGTTGCTTTCAATATATAGGCTACTAAATGAATGTATTTTTGCATAACGTTTTCCATTAATCACCTAATTTGGAATTAATAACTCGTATTAATGGGGCTGTTGCAGTTTTTAGTCGTAGTCTATGGTTAGTAAGTGAATCACAAGACCTGTCAATCAATTTGGGAACAATACTATATATTGTGCCTTTAATGTTGTTATAACTTAACATTGTTTGTTGAGGCAGAGAACCATTCATGGTGGAAGTTAAGAGTTTATCACACTACATAGCGGAGGCCGACTCTTGTAGCTGCTTGTGTCAGAGTGCATTCACAGACTTACGAACATTTTGTGTTTTGAGGTGATAAAAGTGCTTTGTTGCATTGCTGCCCCCGTCAACAACTGTTAACTGTATAGTCTGTAGATTGTTGTATTCTGCTTGATGTGGGAAAACCAAACCTTTTCCCAAAATATCAATAAACAGTCTTAGAACAGCGTTGTAATCATGTGTCACCACTTCTTCACACACCTTTTCCTAGTATGGGCGTTCAACATCTGTGGGAGGCTTCACTCCATTTTCCATTTTCAGTTTGAGTTGCATTTTTTTCTGTAGATTAAAGGAGTAAAGGCACTACACTGCTAGATTATTTACCATTGACATATACATGTGGAAAGTTAGTCCACTGAGACATTTGTGTTATTTAGACAAATGCTCAGTGCATCACCTACAGTAGACCAAATACAAAGCTTTAAGATTTCACTGCACTGCTCACAGCATGTAGTGTGGGAGTGATTAAGCTTCTTACTGTGCTGGACTAACCCTTAGCCAAAGCCATATGATGTATCAACAATCACAAACCCTCCCATGAGTCTAGGACATAAGGTACACTCCTCGGCTAGAGAGAGAGGTGGCTTTTCTTGGTCAGACCCCGACTGGAAGTTGTTGTCACACCTACTGATAAATGATTCATAGTGTGTTTGTATGTGGATAGCTCAGTGTTGGATATACTGTACCTGAAAGGCATAAGACCAGGAGGAGCAGCACAGGGAATATGATGCTGAGTCCTGTAAATGGTCAATGATTTTTGGAAATTAAATTGGAATGTGTTGTGGGAAGTATATGAATTAGGGAACTGAACTTGACTTGTAATTTTATTAATTAAACAGACCTCTCATTAGTGAATTATTTCCCTCCATCCACCCCAGGTGAGCTCTGTCTGTTTGAGGCTCAGTGCTGCTCTGTGTGTATGACTCAGTAGTGTTTTCTGAGGGTCTTTGTGCAGGAATCAGCCGGTCGTAGTGATGAGTCACACAAAGCTGACAACTGCCTCACTGTCCCAGTTTTACAGTACCGCTGAGCTGAAATGATAAGGCAGAGTCCAGTTTAATGAAGGAAATCGTGTGGTCCTGATTAGTTATTTTTAGATTTAAACCAAGCTTACTATGACAGATATGATCATCTTGCAGCGTTGCGCTGTAACTAAAGCTAGGGGATCATAGAGAACAATTTGGTTCATTTCCCTTTAGGGGTATTTCTGAATTCCTAAAAGATATCTCCAAATAAATCTCTAAATCAGTTTATTAGATTGGTATTTGGTGGTTGTTGCATTGTTGTGTAAACGTTTGGTATTTTCCAGTGGATTGGGTCAGATGGTGGCCTTTATACTCTGGAAACATTGGGCAGCAGCAGGGATTTCTTATGCATCCTGTTTCATTCCTCTTCTCTTTTAGCACTTGCAGTATGCCCCCTTTTTGTTTTGGAGACTAAGAAGTTGGGATAGTGTTTTCCTGAGGGATTTCTTCTGCTTACATTACTTACATTTACAAAGGCGATGGGCATGGCCTGTCTCTTCATGGACCCGGTTTCACTCTGTCCACCAAAAAAGCTCTTAATTTGGCAATTATTTGGTTCATTCTTTTCCTTTTGGTACTTGTATTTTGCTAAACTCCACAAAGGTGTATCCATGTAGAGTCAGAGATGGTATAAATAAAAACAAAAATTGTGTCAACAGATAAATATACATATATATTATACAATATATATTTTTCTACATCCAATTATGGCATGATAGTGTTGTTTATTTTAAATATTGTAATAAAATGAATCATAACATAACAAAAAACAATAAGATTGTCAGTAATAGCCAGATGCAGTTTCAGTCGTACTACTCCATCATCACTGCTTTACTGAGCAGCTCCATGTATTTAGGTTTTAGGTTACTTAAAATAGTCCCTGAATGCTTTAATGTTATTTCCTTGTTGATGGATGCATATTGTACTTAACTTGTCTTGGGGTGAAGGAGCTTGTGTCACTGATAAGATATAGTCTAAATACTCAGCATGGCGTGCCCTGGCTTGAAAGGCAGTAATTAATGGGACTGGAAGCCAGTGATGGAGGGAAATGACAGAGAGACCGGGGAACGCAGAAAGTGTTTCATGTCGCCGTGACATGCTGTTACTCAGTCAGTGTCTGATACCTTTCCTGCGCTCATGAGTGTTTTTAGCTGTCGAATATAGAATTAAAGTAATCTTCTTAAAACAATAGTGTGTTGACTCTGTGTTATTCCTCAAGATACTATGATGCGCAGGAATGTTTTGTTGGGAAAACACTTGACAAAGCTGGACTGATGTAAAAATAGTTATGGTATTTATAAGGGTTGTCTGAAGCTTGTTGTCCTAATGCAATGTGTACTAGCTTGTTTTTCTGACAAGTTGTTTGATGTATTTTCTTCAGGCACCGTGTTTCCTATGACAAATGTCTGCTAGGTATTTGTTTAAGGTCAGGAGCACAAAGTGGCACAATATCAAGATGCCAAAAGACATGACATAATGCTATTTGCTCTTCACTGGTCTTCAGTTGCAAAAGCATTCTGGTTGCGTGAGCCGAGGGGTGAGCAGGGGGGGACTAATGGGTGGAGAGGAATGCAGCCTTGTATAGGCTCTGCGGGGTCTGAGGGCCTCCCACCTACTCCCTCCCCTCCTCTCTTGTGCATGTCCAGGCTGCTTCAGTCACTCACCTGCCAGCTGAAACATGGGAGGGAAACGTAAGCAAGCTTTCAAAATGGAGACTCCCAGGCCAATCGGGTGACGGGATCCACGGCAGGGCAAAAAGGAGGAGGGAGGAGTGTGCGGCCTCCAACTTGTCACTATTAATAAAAGCTCAGTGTCTGATTTAGGCCCTGCTCCGTAGTCCTGGAATGAGAAGCGATTTGCAATCAGAGCAGAGCACGCTCTGAACTGTCGCTATGTGTGACTGATGAAGTCACCCGGCTAGTTATTTTCTGATCAGTGGTCCTGCCAGGCCGGGTCAACAAAACCAGCACTAATGCCATTTAATCACACTGTCAAGGTCTCACCTATTGTTGTGAATCAGTGCAGCTCACACCACTATGGTCACTTAGGAGAATTGTAGTGAACATATAACAGTTTGCTCCCGCAGCATCCACAGCTCAGCATGCAAATAACCAAACGTAAATGCTTCCCAGCTTCAGCCTGCTCCAGTTTTATGACAGAACATCGATTTGCATATCCACTTGTTCACCCTCCGCTCTCCCACCCCTTCCCGTTGTTTTGACAGCGTCCCAGTCGAACAGCAGTCTAAAGAAGCAGAGGAGCCGGAGCATCTTCAGCACATTCTTCTGCTGCTTCCGCAATTACAATGTGGACCCGCCAGTCACCAACACCAACACCAGCTCCCAGCCTCTGCCTGTTGAGGAGAACGGATCACCTCCCAAGGTGAGCTCCTGCTCTAAGCACATGCTATTTGTTTGGTTTTTTTCTTTATCTTCGTGGACCCTCTTTTGTCTCTTTTTTTGTTCTCCTTCCTACCCCTCACCCTGTTTTTGTATGTGTGTGTCTATCTCTCCTGTGTTGTAGTGTGACCAGGTCGAGGTCATCCCTGTCCCTAGTGTATGTATTGCCTTTTTTTTCTTTCCCTTTGCATGCAGGCTGAGTGGGCTGGTGCTGGCACATCCTGTCTGTGTGGGCTCCAGTGCTCCTCAGAGAGCTTTTGCTCTGCTACCGTACTGCGGTTCATTTTCAGCCGATTGTAGCACTGGCTGTGTGGAAGGTGTATATGCACCTGTGGGTTTAGATGGTGCCTCAGTGCCTGATCTGCATGAGTGACACTTGGTGGTTTGTATGCTTTCAGAAATACTGTGACACTAACTGTCTAACAAGTTAAGTGTAAAACTATTTCTATTAATTGCCTCAGGTGCTTCCATGCAAGAAGTAAATCCATTTATTGTGCTACTTATCCATGCAAATGAATAATATTAGTGAGAGTTACCCTCCACAGTAGCTCCTAGTCTTTAGGTTTGCTTCCTCAACTAAGAGGTGAAACTTATTCAGGTGACGGGATCTTTGCACTCAAGGAAGGAATTATATGTGATCTGGTTATCTGGTGGTCTGGCCAGCATACCGGTCAACTCACCCATCAGTGACTGTATGAAGGTCAACTCTTAATGACTTCATCCTGTCCTGTTCACTCATGAATTCAAACTGATAAGGTTTAGGTTTGAGTGATTTCAATGAAACTAAACTGCTCTACAGCAGCAGCCGCTAACCTTTGCATGGCTATGTTTGTGAGAATGTGTGAAAAGTTTTATTTAATCTCCACAGATCTGAGAAAAATCTAAGGGCATTTAAGGCAGCGTTACTTTCTCTGAGTAGGTGGCTGTAGCAGGGGAATGTCCGGTGTTGAAAAATCCTATAGGGTGTCATTGTGAAGCAATAGATCAATTAGACGCATCATGTCTGAACATGGCTTTATCTCAGCTGCATTGTCCCCTGTGGAGATGCTCTTCCTAACATGTTGTTGGCTTTTCTGCTCAGCTTTACACATTAATTTGTGCAAAGTATATGTGTACTATATCTCTTTCTCTCTCTCTCTGTCTGTCTTTCTCTCTCAAATACTCTCACTCTCTCTCCATATATCTGACATTATCTGCCTTGTCCCCCCTCCCAGCCACCAGCCAAATACCTCCTACCAGAGATGATAATATCTGACTATGGCAAAAAGTGTGTGGTCATTGACTTGGATGAAACGCTCGTCCACAGCTCATTCAAGGTAAGAGGAGGCTTAAAAAAATTCAATTTGTAGATAGAAACAGAAAATTATACCTTTCACTATCAGTGCATTTTATTCGAGCATCATTGTTAAGCATATTGTGTATATATGCCTCGCAGTGAGAGTAATACATGATGTTATCTTCGCCTTTATATCCAAAACTCAGCCAGTAACCTGCAGGAAGTCAAAGCTGTGTTAAATCCATTATCCAGATCACTGTGTAAACAAAGCCAGGAGAGGAGCAGGTGGTGGAGGATGTACTGTAGTAAGAACAGGGGCAATATTACAGTCGTGATTGTTCATTTAGAATAAAAGCAGGATGCTAATAGGAAAGTCTGACTGCCGGCTGATGTTGGCAACCAGCTGCAGTTAATACAGTTTCTTCATAAGCTTGAACGAGCACAGTCACATATTGAAAGTTGTCTGAAGTGCAGTAGTAGCAACCTACAGTGGTTGTTTTTTGTTACAATCCAGAGTATAATGTGTGTAGATCTCTTCCTGTTTATCCTCCTCCTTTTTTTTTAATACCTCAACTCATCTTCCCTCTGTCCAGTTCCTGTCTTATGATGACTACCTCGTTGTCTGTTGAGTTAGATTAACAGAACGGTTGCAGAAGGAGGGAGGACAATGAGGAGGGACTTGTGTTGGCAAAAAAGAGACTGATTATTTTCCTCTTTCCTGCCAGAGATCTGACAGTCTGTGAATTGCAAAGTTTTAGTGCTGCTAGCACGACCTCTGCTGATCAGTTGTGGTACTACAACAGTTTGAATGACTCATAGTATGTTGTTGTTTCTTTCTACAGCCCATCAGCAATGCTGATTTTATCGTTCCAGTGGAGATCGACGGTACCGTTCATCAGGTATTTTACACACACAATAAAAATACATTTTATTGAGGTATAATGGGGAAAGAGTTTCATTTTGTTCCTGAAGATCCTGAAGAGAATGGCTGTGATCCAGTTCAAGTAATCCAGGATAGGCTGTGTGTATCCTGGTTGGCCTATTCATGATTACTTGCACTGGATGGCAGCTGCTGGGCGAAGAGAGGAAGGCATCAAATCTGTGAGTGAGAATGATGTCTTTTAGAGAGGGCGTAACATCATGCATGTCTTAATACCGCTATAAACTACACTGTCAAGGTTTTAATAAATTGTGTCACATGTCATACTTTCAGTCGTGTGTTTGTCTGACACTTGTGTGACACCACGTATGTTGTTTACCTCTAACCTGGCCCAAAATCTGTGGTGTGTCTTGCAGGTGTATGTGCTGAAACGACCCCACGTGGATGAGTTTCTTCAAAAGATGGGAGAGCTATTTGAATGTGTGCTCTTTACAGCCAGTCTTGCCAAGGTGTGTTTATGCCTGGGCACGTTTTCTGTTCTGACGTGTGTCTTTGGTTACAAGCCAATGACAGCCATGGCACAGCATTTCCTATTTCCTTGTTCTGCTCTGTATTTTAAATCTGCTCTTGCTGTCTGAATTTTCACACTTCCTCTGCTTCGCTCTCCATCTGTGTCTCTTGCATCTTAGCCAGTAATGCACTGGTAAGTTTAATGAATGAGACGGAGAAATAACCGTGTGAAGGGCCTGATGTTTCTGTAGTATCAAATGTTCCTCGTGCTGAGTTATAAAGTAGGTGTCAGTGATGCTTGTTGTGTCATAGATTAGTATTTCCTGATGCATCTTCCCAGTCAGGTGAACACACCTGTGAAGGATGACCTGCTTTGCTTCCTATTGGAATAATAGTGTTGCATTTGCAAGTTGTTTTGTTAGCGCTGTAGTTGAGACACATAACCACAATGATGTGCGTCACAAGTGTCAATGTGCAGTTTGATTTATTATTATATTTATTATGTTTTTGTAGTTATATCAGTGATGTCTAATTGTTTTTATAGCAGTGTAACATTTTTCTGTGTTTGTTCGGCTTGGACAGTATGCAGACCCTGTGGCAGACCTGCTGGACCAGTGGGGTGTGTTTCGAGCGCGACTCTTTAGAGAATCCTGCGTTTTTCACAGAGGGAACTATGTGAAAGACCTCAGCCGGCTGGGACGAGAGCTCAGCAACGTCATCATTGTTGACAATTCACCCGCCTCTTACATTTTCCACCCTGAAAATGCTGTGAGTTCCTAAACCACTAATATATTTGTATACTTTTTATACACTTCTGTGATACTTTTGTCTTGCCTCCAAGGAGACTTTGGCCCCCATTGTTTGCTACCTTGATATAGTTCATTATCTTAAATAAGTCTATATTGTACTTTTCCTAACATGACTTCATAAATCTACACAAAAATGTTTGAGTACGGAGGTAATCTTGGCGATATCAAATAAAAGCTAACTGCCGATGGTTTTCCCGTCTCCCAAGGTCCCAGTCCAATCCTGGTTTGACGATATGAATGACACAGAGCTCCTGGACCTGCTGCCTTTCTTTGAGGGACTCAGCAAAGAAGAAGAGGTTTATGGAGTCCTGCAGAATCTGAGAGGCAGGTAGCAGGACACACCACAGCGCCGCACCGTGCGCTCCGATCCCTCCTCTCTGTCGATCTCTGCCCCTTTCTACAACCACATCTCTCAGACTCAGGCAGATCCTCCCACACGCGCCCCTCTTGTCTCTGCCCCAAGGGGACGCCTTGGAGTCTCACTGTGGAAACCTTCATGTAACCCCGTCTCTGCTCTCATCTCCTGGTGACTGGCTGCCTTCTGAGTGCCATCAGAGAAAAAAAAAAAACACTAAATATCCCAGGAGCACTGTGTTTCACAAAAACCACACCAGAAAGTGTACAGAGCGTCCTAAGTTGATAATACTGGGGACAAAATGCTAAGAGGAATGAACTCTGGTCTTTATTTTCAAACCAACAAAGTTTTACTATTCGGTGAAGTGCTTGTTTTAAAACCAAAAAAGAAAAAACAACAACTTTTTTTCTGAAACTTCTTTTGTGATACCACACAAAAGTCTGAAAAGATTTTGTCCTCGTATTGTTGCTATGCAGGCAGTTTCTGGTAGTAGAAAGGACTGTGATTCTCTTTTCTTACTGAATGAAGTGCCTTGTGTGAATGTTGTTTATATGGGGAGATATTTTGTACATGGCATATTTCCAGAGTACTTCGGTCTTTTCACACACAATATGCTTTAAAGTGGACACAGAAGTATCTTGATATAAAAGTTTTACTTTTTTTGATCATCAAACGCTGGGTAAATGTCTCCATAGTATTCTTTTTTCCCCCCAGTCTGCTCGTGCCATTATATAGACGTGACTTTGTTTCTTTCTGCTTTCATTATATGTAGAAATAGTTCATTTGTTTTAGGCAAAGGAGTACGTTTGCAATTGTGAACCTTACGCCCCTCCTGCAAGTACAGTAGCTCTTTGCGTTTGATAGTTTGATCTGAAAGCTCAGATAAAATTGTGCCATTTATTTTCTGTCTCTCTCCCTTTATCTCGTTTTTATTATTTGCCAAATAAGGAAATTATTTTTTAACAGGCTTCATATCTTTAACAGGGGTTCAGCTATAACTGTTAAACCATTAGTAGTAAGTATAGCATTATAGGTTTTATTCTTTTGACAGGTAGTTGTCAAATACATTTGTATGTTTTTAATGTTATGAGGTCCTTGTTTGTCATGTCGTGCTTATCATATGGCTTTTAGCCCTCATTATATTTCTCTTTTTTTTTTT
>NTHP01000080.1:1019337-1049184 GCA_003416845.1 Oplegnathus fasciatus
AACACTTGTCGGTTCTTGTTGGCTTACTTTGAGTGTTGGCAGCGTGTTGTCATCCTGAGCATCAGTTTTTTTTCTTTCTTTCCATAATAAAAGGCTTCATTGAAACACTTTTGTCATGTCGATTTCTTTTTTTATTCAAATGTCTGATATGGTACATGAATTAAGGCCAAAGATCATCTCTTCAGATCGGTGTGATTGAGGTTTCCACTGTCTCTCTACCTGATATGGTCATGAGTCATGTTCTGTTTGCGTATTTTACAGTGGACTTATTCATTTATTTTGCCATTGATTTCCTTCCAGACATGTTACAATAAAGCACATTTTTATAGAGGAATGTTGCTTGTCTTCTGTCAGCAGACTAATTCTTACAGAAATGGCAAATTAACTTAAATCTCCAATAAAAAAGTTTCTGGCCACTTAAGGGCAACAGGAACAAGCTGTAAACATAAAACTGCCACACCTTTTACTTTGATATGGCGAACTTATTAGCAAACAGTTGCCTATTTACCCATTCAGCAGATGTGGAGCGACATTAGCATTAGTTTGGAGTCGTGTTTCTGACCTCCAAGTCCAAAATTTACTCCACTTTAGCTGCTAAATGTTCCACTTTATTCACCAACTAGTCGCTAACCGTGTCTGCTGTTTGGTGCTGAGCAAGTAGTGTGCAGTGGGGTTTTTTTTAGAGCTTTTTCACTGAAAACAGCTTCCTGCTGCAGCTGAAAATGACGCTACGAGGGCAGTGAGAGTGAACCAAAGCAGTAAAGTTGTGGGTCCTAAAATCAAAACAATGAGCTGACAGAAGCTAAAAAAGCTCCGTAGAGCTGAAGGGAACTGGAGTGGGTGAAAATTACGTGTGGGTGCTCCCACTTTCACACTGAAGAAGTCATGTGATCCACTGGTTATATAAAATACAGATTATAGCTGCTTTAAGTACATTAAAAAAACTTACAGTAGTCAAAAGGCTTTCATGCCATTCAGCAGTAAGCTGTCCATTTATGTGCATCATCTCCTGACCTCTGTTTGACTATTGCCCTGATGCTCTGTGTACCGAGGGTGTGTCCATCCAAAGTGCACTGAGTAATGATTTTATTCTGTGGAAAGTGGCTCAGCCCCAAACAGGTCTCCTTCTTTTCTTGTTTGCATAAAATAAAGTGGTTGAAAAAGCTACTTGGTTTTCTTACTGTATGCACTATAGGCTACTATTAAGCTGTTCGCTTTGTTATTGTCATATAATTGGTGAACATTAAGTATAGGTTATTAAGTACTATACAGTCGTATTATTCCACTTTCAGTGGTACCTGGATGAGAAGCCAGAGGATTGCTAGTTAGGTTCTTACATGACTACAGATTCATCCATGTGCCCCCCTCAGATAAGTGCGCAAAGTGCTGAAAATAAAAAATCGAGACAGTTTATGTTTACGTTCATGTTTAAAACTTTTATCTTCATCTTGATTTACAAAAAAGATAAAGAAGTCGTGCTGATGATGTTACATGAAAAATAATCATACTTGGTGACTAGAACTACTGATGAAGACAAGGCACGTAGTTTTTGTTTGCTTATGAATTCATAAAATGGTCATTTGAATAAAAAGATTTAAATAGAAAATACATTAACTGAGCAGAAATGAGGGACACAAGCGGTCTTAAAAAAATCCAATGCCATTGCTAACTGAACATGGTATAACACTAGTGCAACAAACGAATTAAAACAGTTTGTATAATAGTCCCTATAATGTGACTCATATGGAGAAATATTAAGTCTCGCAAACCTAGTGTGTATGTACAGTATTTGCATACACCCATCTGCCAATTCAACTAATTTCCAGTTGCAGATTGAGACTTTTAGTTTAAACTGACACTACTGTCCCTTGAGAAGAATGTAGTCTTTATCCGACCTTAACAGTAGCTGCTCAAACTACTGGAATTAAGCCAATAAGTTAATCATGAACTAAAACTATAGAGCAAAAAAAANNAAAAAAAAAGAGAATATAAGATCCAATTAAAACCAGCTAAAACATGGCTGTGTAATGGAGGTCCTTGTGTCCACATGCCAGTCGGTGAGGTCTTACTCAGCATCGAGGACCATGACGTGTACAAAGAGTCCAGCTGAGGGGAGAACGTCCCCGTTCTTATTGAGCAGAGGCACATGTCTGTATCCTGTGTGGGGGCACAAAGTGGTCGCAGTCAGTGATCAGAAAAAGGAGAATATGAAGAGCTCTTTGTGCAGAGTGTGAATTGAGTTCTCTATGCTCCACCAGAAAAGGTTCCTGTCTCTGTTCATTTATCAAGTGTGATAACAAAGAGCTATCAGTGGTTTTACATCATTGGGTTACAGTGAGGAAAATACATAAATAAATACATTCTGCAAATATCCACTGCCAGTTGTTGAACTTACCCATTTTTAAGCTGTTGAATGGAAGTGTGTACTGTCCAACAAACTCATTATCAGACGTGGAGTCGTGGTCTTCAACGGCGAAACGCACCAGAGCTAGGTCTGGCACATACACATCAAACTGGAAGTTTTCATTCCATGTTGGGTTAAAACCTTCAACAGAAAAGAAGAAATATGCTGTCAGTAACTTGATGTATCACAGATGTTGCGCATGATTAATTTCTGATGTGCAGCTCATTCCAGGAGTTACTTGGTGATCTTTTAACCTGCCTACTTGTGCTTCAAAGGCTTCCCACATTTCCCAGAATGCATTTTGACAACTCCCAGAGGGCATGAATGTATTAGTTGTATTACATGTTAAAGACAGATATTACACAGGGTAGGCAGAGCAGGAGTTTTTCCCAGTAAACAAGAAGCAAAAGTCTTACAACAGACTCAAAATGCTACGTGTTGTGGCTGCATTGCATTCTGGTCTATTGAGGCTACTACTGGTGGAGACATGTTCAACTGTGGCTTTAGATGATCCTGAAGTGACGCCAAATACTGATGTTTACCTTTAATTTTAGATAGCTGAAAAATGTCAAACAGCATTGTAACAGTAAAATAAAAATGTTGCATTGGATAAAGCTAATCCTCTGCTAGAATTAGAATATACTGTAGGTCCAAACGTATAAAATAGTCAATATCTGCATTGAAAACTAAAAAAACAATACAAAACACATGTATGTAATGTTTATTAAGTTACCATTGTTTTCAATAGGATTGGTCTCTTTCTCAGCAACATCAGCCAGCACTCCGTACACCTCCACTTTAACCAGCGGGTCCACAATGGAGGATTTCTTCTTGTTCACTTTGGGCAGTTGCTGGGCTGATATGATCTGACGACAGGTGGGGATACATCATGTCAGATAATAAAAAGACCCTTCAGAATCTGAAGAGCAGGATTTTGAACAGAAAACTACAGTAAATGTAGCGTGTGTGTGTGTGTGAGAAACACTCACCATGATATGGAGCGTCTTGTGCTTCAGCCAGTCTCCTCGGGTCAGGGTGATGGGGTCAAACTCTGTGGCTATGTCCCTCATGTAGGCCGGTTTCAGGATGTAGCCGCTCTTCCCGTTAACCAGGAACCTGCCCTGGTTAACGTCCATGTCTGGGCAGGTCGTCTGGAAGTTTAAGGCCACTGAAAAGGAGTGAATAAGATGATGCAGGGACAACCATCAATCAAAAATAAGCGTCTGTCTCCCATTAGTTAAATGTCAAGCTACATTTAGTCTACATTATCAGACTGGACTGTAAATGTGAGAGTTTTAATTCCCTCCTTGTGTCAGTATTATGTACCAATTTGGCAGCCAGCATTCCACAGAGGCACAGGGTTGTAGTTGGAGGAGTCGGTCCTGGAGCCTGCTGGATAGATGCGGCTCAGCTTGTTCACGTTATGGTGGATGTAGGCATTAGCTGCAGAGAAGACATCGAGACCGAGGAACAGAGTTATCTACTGAGCTGAAAGTTCATCATCACACAGGAGGGTACATCATTTTGTAAACTTTATTCTGACATCAGAACTATAATCACCACATGAGGACAACTGGTGTCATGCCTGATTTGACAAAAGCTTTTTAGGAAAGAAAAAGTTTAATTCAAATCTGTTCTCACAGCTTTTCAGTAGATATTAATCAAAATAGCTCTCAAGGTGTTAAATGTTTTAAAATCTTTCCCTGACATGGATTTCTAAACTAAAACAAAAGGTTAATAAATCAAACATACATGTAAATACTTTGTGTTGTAGCCAAACTCTGTTTACATATTGGTTTACAGGAATTTTAGGGAGCACCAATAAGTAATTTATAAATAGTAACTTCCTAAGATAAATATTGACACTAAAACACTTGAGTGAATCCAGCCTGAAGTCTTCCTCACCTGACTCCTCTGCCAGCGTCATGGCCTTTCCCTCCTTGAAGGACGACATCTCGTAGAAGCTCAGGTTTTGTGTTGCGTCCTCAAAGCCATGGAAGTGGACGCTCTTACAGTAGATCACCATGTCGGACAGCTCTTTCGCTAGTTTCAGCTTCTTTTTCTTCTACACATTAAATGGAGATTAAATGTAGGTACAAAAGAAATGTCTGCTATTGCTAAAAATGTGTTAACCAAGGTGATATATTTACTCTTCCTTGACCTGAACCCACCCCCCCGCCCAAACCTTGCTTTTCTCTTCTTCCTTCTGCTCATCCTCGTCTTCATCATTGGACTCTTCCTCCTCTGTCACGTCCGTGTCATCATCTGCTGCCGCATCGGGAGCAAAGCTGGCCTCCAGTTTGTTTAACCTCTTCCCTTTGATCAGGAACTTCCCCTTTAGCTCCTGGAGGCACACACACATTAACACACATAAACACACATGTAGCCCTGTGAGTGAACCATCATCACAACTGTCTGTCATCAAAGGACAAAAATAAAATCTACAGAGAGAGAAGAGTAGATACAAACGTCAGGAGATGGGAAGTTTGTAGGCATGCCATCCCCCAGGGGTGAAGTGACAAGTGCACTGCCCAGGATGGAGCTCATGTGGTGGGCCATGACTTCCTGCTGCTCCACGCTGCAGTGGTTCTCCAAGGAGAGGATAACTGGGTAATCGGACGTCTGGGGACGACCAGACAGAAAACACAGAGAGCTCAGATCAAGCAAACTTACACAGGGTGCAAATGGATATTTTATATTACTGGATACTAAACACACCTTAAAGGCATACTCCTTGATGGCTTTGATCACGTCTTTGAAGAGGATCTTCGAGGTGAGTGTGTAGCCGTGGTAGATCACCGGCTCATTGTCTGATCCGTCCCAGCAGTCCAGCTCCACACAGCGGCAGCCCTTCAGCAGAGCCCTGAGAGAGTCACAGCCAGCGTTAGTGACTGAATGGTTGGACTAAAAAAAGGCCTGAGGGTTGTCGTCAATAAACCCCAGATGATTAAAAAAAATGATAACTTGTTAATATAAACATCCAGATTGTGATGTATTTGTCTTTGAGTATCAAGAATTGACAGAATCCAGGACATAAAATTAACATATATATATGTATCTATAATATATATGACACACCCCACAACAATCTAACATACAGTATATAAACCAAGAAATAAGTCAAATCCGAGACAATATAGTGAAAATGTGAAACTTTTAACAAGTGCAACTCAAATGTCTCAAAACTAGAGACATCCTGCAGCCCTCTGCCTCCTCCCATTGGGATAGAGAGACAACCAGCGAGCAAAAGTTGGATAAACATCTGCAGACTGCAGTGATTTTATCAGTATATTACAGCTATAGCAGCTGAATTCAACACTTCAAGGACAGATTCTTTTAGGCCGGATGAAAGCCGTTACCTGACATAAGCCTCCGTGCTGCTGGGCCCTTTGAGCTGATCCTCCATGAGATAGGTGTTGTGCGAGGAGGAGATGAAGTAGTGGTTGAGGGGATGGCTCATGTCCTGGTACAGCTCTGTGTGATCTGAGTTGAGGACCAAGGCCTCTGGATGGTGCATGTACATGAGGAAGCCATCTTTGGACAGCAGCTTCTTCTCCTTGGCTGAAAGAACACAGAGACGGTGACCACGGAGCCGGTCATTTATCCAGGACAAAGTGTGGTAACACATACACTGTCTCCTTTAAGAGGATCTGGATCTGGCCTGCCCGCGAGTGGTACCGATTTTCTCATCTAACTTTTAGCAAGAAAGCGAAAAAGCAAGTTTCTCTTCATGTCAAACTATTCCTTTAATCCAGGTGCAACCGACAGAGACATTTATTTATCTATTGGTGTATTTAACAGAGACAATCCACATTAATAAAAATTGCTGTAGTCAAAAGGCTATTTTTCATCTGTAGTCCCTGGAAGACAAGTTCCCATTGGCTAAATATCTCCCTTTTACTCAACATGGGATTCCTGCTCATTTTTTAGTGTTTGGACACGAGACTGACTCATATGATGGTCCTATTATGGATACATAGAGGAAGGCAAGAGAGGCTGTTTTTGCCCTATAGCTCAAAAGACTGAAAATGATTTCTGGATATTTAGAGCTCCTGATACTGATACTGTGTTAAAATGATGTCAAAAAATGATTCTGAAAGGCCATTCTTAAATACCAAAAATCTAAAACATCAAAAATATTTAGAAAATGAAAGAAACATATTGGAACTTACTATACTGATATTTAAAAGCAATAACAACAAAAATGTAAATACATGCTGAAGGACCAGCATTGAGAACCACTGCTCCACCAACACTACGGAGTAACAACCTGAAACAAAGAGGCGTTATTTCAGATGAGGTACTGACCATTTTCATCTGGCTCGTACTTCTCAATAATCTTGTGTGCGTCAGCCAGCGAGGCTTTCTCTCTCTGTTCTTTCATCAGGAAGTCCACCAGGTTCTCAGGACTCATAAAGCCCGTAGTTTTAGCGTACTCTCCGTAGATCACGTCGATTTCCTCCCGATGGGTCAACAGGTCGTAGAAATATTCAATCTCCTTCCCAGCCAGGTATCCAGATTTTGAGTTGTCACATTTCTGTATGATGGAAATATGAAAGTTGGTCCACACTTATTTCACCTGAAGTTAATATTAAAAAGGGATCTTATATGTACAACTTTCTTTTAAATTCACATTTCAATCAATTCATTTTGATATTTAGGAACCATTAAAAAGCTCTGAGGGCATCGTCACCTTGAAGAGCATCTCTGCGTAGTCGTCATCCACCTCGATGTTGATGAGACGCAGGAAGTTCTTGAGCTCTGACTGACTCAGCTTATCGTCTTTGTTCTTGTCTGCTTTCCTCAGGCAGCTGAGGATCCAACTGAAAGGTTTGGGATGTAAGGAGAAGACATAACGACATCTTTCTGTCTGCATTTTCTTAATTGGTCGTGACTAGAGCTGCAATGATTAGTCATTAACTTAATCATCAACTGTTTTCATAATCAATTAATCATTTTGAGTCTTTTTTTAAGAAAAAGTGTCCAAATTCTCTGATTTCAGCTTCTCAAATGTGAATATTTTCAGGTTTCTTTACTCCTCAGTGACAGTAAACTGAATATCTTTGGGTTGTGGACAAAACAAAGTCACCTTGGGCATTTGGGAAACACTGATCAACATTTTTCACCATTTTCTGACATTTTATGGACCAAACAACTAATCGATTAATCGAGAAAATAATCGACAGATTAATCGATAATGAAAATAATCGTTAGTTGCAGCCCTAATCAGAAATTGGAAATTTTGAGCAAAACTTACTCGTATTCGAAATTACAAAAGCTACAAACGCCAGACACTCATCAAAGTAAGCTATCAGTAATGGGAACATGTATTCTTGGTGTTCTTTTCTATCACACTCTCCTTTTAAACTTCGCTCTCCTTCTTCTTTTATCATTTGTAGAATTGTTCTTTGCATTCTCCTTTTAATGATTCATTCTCTGCACTGTTACATCTACAGTTTGCTCAACCAAATTTGAGATTTTGCCATATCTTTTATACCGTGGTAGCTATCTCTTTAATCTCTCTGGTTGTGTTAGGCCACAGCAGGACTCCTTTATGACCGTATTGTATTTGTATGTGATTTTTGCATTAATGTGGTGACGTTTCTTGACTCTTCAGACATTCATAGCTGGTTATTTTACCCATCATCAGATAATTTACCGTATTGATATTGTAATATAAAATTACACCATGATAGAGGATGTTATCCATCCATATCTCTACTGTGCATTGATGAAAATTTGGGCCCATTCAAATGCTCCCCCAAACCTGAAGTCCAGAGTAAGGCTGCAGTAGTGGTGTTGTACACAGTGCCAGGCCATACTGACTAACTTTCACCTATGCAGTAAATAAATAACTAAATAAATGTGTAGTGACAATAATGCTTTCTTCTTCATTTCAACCAACAAAATTACTTCCAGTTTTGTACTGGATTAGAGCTGCAACCATTAGTCGATTAATCGATTAGTTGTCAACTATTAAATTAATCGCCAACTATTTTGACAATCAATTAATCGTTTTAAATTTTTTTNGGTTTCTTTAGTCCTCTGTGACAGTAAACTGAATATCTTTGGGTTGTGGACAAAACAAGACATTTGAGGACGTCACCTTGGGCTTTGGGAAACAGTGATCAACATTTTTCATCATTTTCTGACATTTTATGGACCAAACAACTAATCAATTAATCGAGAAAATGATAGTCAGATTAATCGATAATGAAAATAATGGTTAGTTGCAGTTGTTGTGACTCCTTTCACAAGGTAAATAGCTGAGGACCAATATCAATTACATCACAGGGTGCAGAAGGGGTTCCTAAATCACAGACATCTGTTTTATTAAAGATTTTAACCAATAATGTAGGTGGGACGAGTGAACCCTCTGACTGTGAATCACTCATGTTCACACTATCATGATAAGGATACTGCTCTGTCTTCTGCTGGCAGCTGAGGTTGTTTATGTTGGAGATCATTTTCTCCAGGCTGCTGACCCACTGCTTGGCCTCCTCCTCTGAGCTGGCGATGAGGTCCAGGTTCTTGCGGCGGCCTTTGAACATGATGGAGAAGCAGCGGCCCTCCACCTGCTCCTCCGTGTACTTCCTCAAGCCCTCTGACTGACGGCCCATTCGCACCGCTGAGATGTCATCAAGTGAAACTGAAGACAGGAGAAGAGTTGCAAATGTTGTTCTACACTTTCAATACATAATTTAACACATTCCCTGCCATAGGGCTGATAAAACATGTCTAGTTCTGCCAAAAAGAGGCCGCTCTTCTGTACTTTTCACATCCTCAGGCATCACAGACCAGCCTGCTTGGTAAACATAAACCTGCTGTTTGCAGTTTACTGACATCACATTACACGTTTCTGGAAACTGAATTTAAACATGTTTAAACAGCTGCCTTCTACTCAAGTTTGAAGTCACTTTTTGGATGCACCTTGAAGGGTTGCCTGTTATCACACCTGGCAACAGAAATGAAGAGATCACCATACTACACTTATCAGACTGTGACTACATGAGAGCAGTTTATGGCCTCTAATCCAAGCGGAAAATACAACCAGAGCTATTTCAAACCACTCCTCCACACACTATAAAAAAATCACTATCTTGATCAACACACCCACAACACATATCACTGCTATCATGAACAGTCCAGTTGCCTATGATAATACAGAGGACTTTCAGACAGGAATAATTTTTTATAGCTCTATGATCACTTTTATTACCCATGAAGGAAAAATCCATCTGGCCTGAGGAAAGATATCAAAGACAGTTTGAGATGCGTCAGCCCTGGAAACACAAATGTTTTTTTAAGTAATAACTATAAGTCAAAAGTAAAGAAGAGGTGTGAGACGTGTGTCAACCACAACGCAAGACACATGTGTGCAAGAGTTGTTCTGGTGGGTCTCACACACATGCAGATGGGATGCTGGGGCAGCACTCACAGGTCTGGTTTGACTTGAAGGTTTTCTTCGATTCGTGCCACATGGTCTTGCAGTCCTCCTGGAGTTTGAAGTAGCGGGTCTTCTTCCAGGACGGGGAGCGGACCTTGAGAAGATCTCCCCCTTGCAGGAGGAACTGGAGGTCCAGATCGCCCTCCATACCTGTGAAAGTGAGGAGCAGCAGGTTAAACACTACATTTCTGCAAACCTGCTGAGCTGAAGCCCATTTCACACACTCCATATGTGAGCAGACAGCCTCCTCCTCAACCTGAATTCATCTCATCAGAAAAGACTGAGTGTACAAAATCACAAGCCAAGCAGGCAACCGAGGCAAACCACTTAAGACACACAAGATTTACAGCTTTACACATTAAAAACAGGACTACACTGTGACAACAAAGCATGTAGTCTGACCCTGGGTAACCCTGTGGTCACATCTGCTACAAGATATGGTTCAAATAACTGCAGTGCAGCCTACCTAGGAGCTTTACGTTCGTTTGTATCACCTTCTGGCTTCTGGCATAGCGGAGTAATTCCTGAGATCTGCTGAGTTCAGGTTGTCTATTCAAGCATGCCATGGTGCCCCGAGGTGCCGAAACACTACCAGACTGAGTTCACAAGGCGCTGGGACCGACCAGTGTGTGGAAGGGCGTGTACCAGCCCCACTCAAAGTTCACTGTCTCTGTCAGGACTCCCTGTAGGCAGTCAGCTGACAGCCAGGCACGTACTCCAGCTACTACGACTACCAGTGTGTACATACCGCGGAGGAGGTGCTTCAAACTTCTGTCCGGTTCAGACAAAATGCTGGTTGTATTCAAGTCATTTCATAGGATACTTCGGGGAAACTACTTGACCCGTTTTGAAGACATTTAGACCATTTTTGAAGACACCCAACAACCCTGTAGTTAACTTTAAATAACAACCAGGCTGTGAAGCTAATCAACAGGTTTTCCATGATAGTTAGCTCACTTTAACTGCTAGCTACGCATTAGCTAATTAGCTAGCTTAGCTACAGAATCACAATTTACATGACACTAAAGTTGGCCTCTCGCCAGAAGGCAGGACAAACATTTAAAATGTGGATATGTGAATCTATTTAACTCATATAACGTATGAACAAAATAATGTAACTATATTATCTTTAACAATACATTTAATTAGCTGTTGTTAGATGTGACGTTACTGCCTGCATGTAATGGTGAGTCCTGCTATTGTTAACTCACGAGCTCCATCTAGGGGTGACACCGCGGTACTGTCAAGAGCCGAGATTTAAACCAACACCACCAAGCGCACTCATTTTATAAAAAGCTCCTAGGCGCTGGAAAACAGCCCAACAAACACGTTTACTGCGGAGAGGAGAGAAATATGGGCCTATTCACCGCCTGTTGCTAACAGTGTTTCCAGTACGAGTTTGTTTGTCTATTCTCTGGTTGATAACTAGAGGCTGTGCGCTGTTTTGGTTTGGCAACACTTGTGTCTGTTTGCAGCAAGGTGAAACTAGGCTGGATGACAGGAGCCACACCTTTTGGCAGAGTGTAAACGAATCTTAAAGTTTATACAGGTGGACATATTAGTTAAAGTTTGAAACGTTTCAAAAGTTTGATAGCAACAATTAAAAGGGGGAAAAAGGGAAGTAAAGAAAAAGGAAGCCACTCCAATTTGCTCATTCTGGCCTGATGCTGGAACAACTTCCAAAGAATGCAAAACACACTATACTATATATATGTACACAGTTAAACACAAATCCAACATGTGTCCTACCGTTTTTCTTTTCGATCCCATTCGTTTCCATCCTCTCTGAATATGGTCTCTTTTTTTTTTTTACGCAGTCAGGTTTTCTCTTTCCTCGTTTCACTTGATGCACCGTTTCACCTAAAGTTGCTTCTTCTTTCCATGTGCGCAACTGTGTCAGAAAACTTAGAGAAAACGAGCGTCAGGACGACACACCGACTGTAAAGGCGGCGACACAGGTGGGTTTCTCCTGGCAGTCTGAATGGTGTCAGCACTCCTGCAGGCTCCCAACACCGGTTTGACAAGCCTGCCATGCAAGCAGCACTGCTGATGTCACAACAGGGTAGGTTACACCTTAACACCAGCTAATGCCATCAGGCATGGGACTGTTTGACATAGGCCTGTTTGACTTAGGCTAACAGCCAGCATTTAAAACATGCCACATTGTTAGTTGGTCTTTGCACCTGCAGCCAAAATGAAAAATGCTTCTTAAATCCATGCTTTTATATTCTTGTTCTCTAAAACACCTCAGGGCCACTTCCTCACTCAGAGGAAACTCTAGATGGGAATAAACAGGGAGGGGACATTCACCTGAGAAGCAGTCATAAGCACTCAACATACTGTAATCAGCTTTTATACAGTGGAAATTTCCTATTTCTTCATTTCTATAGTCGACTTCTGCTAAAGCATTTGTCAACTATGTTTTCATGTGGACACCTGTTCCTCATTTGAACGCAAGGTAAACATGATCAAGAAGCCTGAATAGAATTGGCTCGCTGCCCGTCCACATAGATGACAGTGAGTTTGAGCATATTGGTTACACTGAATGGGACAGATGAAGTTTTTTTGCTTTCCTTTTCATGCGCAGCTTAGCCTTGGCAGGATAATAGCACTGCAATCACTGGTGCGTTTGGGGCTCTTGTGGCTCTCAGCACTTCCCTTTCAGGCCTGGCTTACCCTCAGCGCACTGTCAGCATCAGGATGAGTGAGCTTTAATGTGGCATCAGGGGGACAGCTTCCGGGCAAGTGCAGACCACTTCCAAAATCCACGAGGTTCAGGGAAACACACAGGAAAACAGAGTGCAGCATTGTGTGTCATGGCCTTGGATGCACGTTTGAGAACAGAAGAAGTAGGTTCCTTTCTTGAATGCAAAAGAAACTAACACTGCACATGTGTTTTATTAACTTAACTATTATTAACTCTGGACAGAAAAATGTGCAAGAAAACATGCATTTTATCTTGGTTTCACATTTCATACACTTACACACCTTCATCTGGAGCTTCTCAGCTCCACGTGAGCCATTTGGGCTCAAGTGCCTTTCTCAAGGGCACCTTGAAGCTCCTGATGAGGCAGGAGAGTGTGTTACATATTCACTTCCTCTGGTCAGATTTTTAGACCATTTCTTGTCCCTTCATTTGAGCCACTTAATTGGCTCAAAGAATTTTTTTTCAGTGACACTGAAGTGACAAGTGTAGTTAGTGGGAAGAAACATAAAGCATTAGCCATCCCCTGGCCAGCTGCATGGTCAAACTAGTCAGTATGAAAATCATTAAGTCCAGGAAAGGTCCTTCTGCAGCAAAGGTTTGTGCGCATGTAAACCACAGAACCAACCAGTGAACTGTGACTACTCAGTGAATTTGGTTAAAGTGGAAAGTGATGGATCACATTAAACGTCTCTTAAATTCAAAACACGGTAAACAGAAAATGGTAAGTGACTTCTCTTGTGGGTCAGGTCTGTATCTTTGCTTGGTGTCTGCGCCTGTTGAACAAGCAGGAACAGGCCCCACTGTTTCCTCACATACCACTGATTCCATCTCCAAAACATCCTCATGTCTCATGGCTCTGTTTCAGTGACACAGTTTATGCAACTCCTGTGTTACCAGAGGATACTGCCCAAAGAGGAATTTAGATAGGGATCAATTACAAAGACAGTATGTAAACAACTGTCTAATGTGTCTATCTGCCGCAAATATTTCAAAAACCAACACTGAGTTATGAATGCTGCAGTTTGTTGAGTTTTTAACTGTCCATCTGCTTTTCATGAAACTTCTTGGCAAGTTCCAAATTCTGACATGGAGCTTGAAAGATTAAAGTAACCTACAAATAAACCTTAAACATGCTGTAGTCTGTCTGCTATTCAGTTGTGGAAAGTTTCTAAGCACATTTACTGAAGTACAGTTTTAAAGTGTTTGTGCTTTTCTTAAACATTTTAATTTTATGCTACTTCATTTTTCTACTCCACTATAGTTTAGAGCAAAATATTGTACTTATTCACTGTATTTTAACAGCTGTGGTAACTACTTTACAAGATTTTACATATAAAACATACAATGGGTTTTTAAAAATAATGAATTGTTATAGGTTAAATCAACCCAGCATTATATAAACCACCTAAAACTATAGCGCCACATCCACCAGCTACAACATTTCAGTACTGCTTACATGNNTCATTATAATCGGAAAGTTTATCATTATAATGACTTACAGGATCTTTTTTTTCATCACATTGGCGGTAATGGGCTTCCATAATGCATTGATAATAATGAACCAAAATATAATAAAACACTTTTACTTTTGTTATTTTGTTAACATTTTGAATGCAGGGCTTTTAATATTGCTGTTCTTCTTCTCCTATAAGCCTTTCACATTTCACTGTACACGACTGAGCAAAAAATTGGGAGAGAAAAAGCCACACGCTGGAGGCATCAGCGGGTTTACTGGGCACACTTTTACAAAAACAGCGTATGTGTTGTCTAAAGACTAACTTATTTAAACTAACCGGCATGCCCTGGTCCATGAATTATAACTTATTACTGTGATCCACCTCCGTCTGTTCTCTGTCGGATTTTACAGACGTCAGACAGACTTTGCCACACTCAAGATGGCGACATCTCTGTGCCGCCTACAGAGTCGGTACGTAACACGCTGCGTCAGTCGCGCGTAAAGTTGTGTTGACAGGAGCGGCAGGAGTTGTCAGCGGAACAGCAGCAGCCAGCATCATCGGAGCCGAATGGAGTAATCACAAACATATTATTCCACACAGCGTCTCTCTTATTATTTAGAAGCAGTGTTTACACCGTTCAAACTACGACACCATGGCCGACGACCAGTCCTCTCAATCCTGGTCAATCGACCGGGATGACTACGAACTCAATGAGGTGATAGGTGAGTAGCTTAGCTTGCTAAAGTTAGCCTCCTAGCCTCCCCTGTCTCTACAGCGGTGCCAACTGCCACTAGCCAGCTAGCATCGCATGTCTGTAGCTAGCAGAAGGCCAGTTACAACCCGTAGCTACATGGCAGGAAGGTTAACAGCTCTGCAGATAGTTTCCCTACGACTAGGCCAAATTAATTAACTGTTTCTGCTAGTTGGCGAGCTAAAGTGAGATGGCTCTTTAGCATGAAGCTAAACGGCTAGCTAACGCAAGTTAGCTTATAGTGCGTGAAGATTCGTCAGTTGTTGGAGAGGGTGGTGCTCTTTTGCTGAAGGTATGACACGGATTATAGTGAGCCATTCATACTTTGCTGTAGTCCAGATAACGTGACTGATGACTTTGAACTAAAGAGTTGGACTAGTGTGGTATCTAACTGCAGTTTTCTATAAATCAGTTATATTTGGATTGATGCAGAATATCACAGCATTGTCTAATACTGTAAATGCACTTCGTCCCCAGTCTTATAAACTAGTTTCTACTCAAATCCTTCTCACACTGCACACTAAAGATTGGCTGAGCTGTCATATTCTGTCTTCAAAAGCCAAAGGCTGTTCTGCCCCCACAGTGTGGTGGTCTCACTCCTCATGTTGTCCTCCTCAGGGAGTGGAGCCACTGCAGTTGTCCAGGCAGCCTACTGCAAGCCAAGAAAGGAGAAGGTGGCCATCAAACGCATCAACCTGGAAAAGTGTCAAACTAGCATGGATGAGCTCCTGGTAAGAAACTGTAGTTATGTGTGGGCCAGTGTCTGCAGTCCAGATGTTGCTGGGAGTGGTGTGGGTTGGTGGGGTCATATCAGTCAAGGACAGATCAAAAGCTTGATACCAACAACCACTGAGTACTAGAGCTGGGTAAAATCAATAAGACACGTCATAAATTAAATGTCAATAAATACCCACCTCATCTGAAATAAAGAGCAGCTCTGCTAACGTCAGAAGAAAGGATTACATTTTTATGAAATATAATATTAGGCTTATTAAGCTTCGGGGGAAACAAATACGCAAAGGCTGCATATTTAATGAGTGAGGTGATTGTTGTAACCATTACCTAGAAACTATATTGAAAACTGGATGAGATGCATCGGGATTGGTCTGATTCAGCAGGTGATTGATTAATTAGCTTTGCAGTAATTAATCTGAGCAGTACGTCACAATGTCTGGACAAAGGAGCACCTTCTGAGTTTTTCTGAGAAACAGCCCAGTCAGTCACAATCAGGTTCAATTTTGTCAGGAAAAAAAACACACAAACAGCAGGTCAGACATCAGGCTGAAGTTAGTTTTCATAATCACCCAGAAACCTTGTAATTTTCCCTCTAATTTGATCGAGAAAAATCTATACACGAAATAACGAGAGGGGAATGTCTTTTTGTCTAGTCCAGTAAATCAAATACCTGACAAATCAAGGTTATTAATCACATTGATGCAAAATGGGTTTCCCACACAGTCCTGTTATAACCACAAATATCGTAGAGACGGCCACTTTTGTAGCATCTGTGTAGCAAAATCACTGTTGGTTGGTCATCTCATGGTATTAATGTTGCCTTATTGGCCAACCCTACCATAGAGCTACAAATATGACTTTTTATGTGCTTTTTGTGCTGATTGTTTTTTTCAGCTGTGCTGTGGGACTAATTCACATCAAAATGAAACGTAAAGTAGAACTTCAGAGAAATTACTTCATTAAATTACTACATCATTTCCTTCTCATCGTACTGCTTTTCAAGGACTGTCAAATATCGACATTGCATTGTTGTCTGATGTGAATATTTCATTAAATCTCCCAGGACTTCCACCTACCTAGTCCTTATATAATATATCAAGGTCCTGACTTCACCTATGTCCGTCATCTAGGTTAAAAATGTCTTGGCGTGGTGGCTCAGTGGTGATGTAACCCAGTTTACTCCACTGTCTGGAGTCAGAGACACTGTATTTTAACAGAACAGGTTGACTGTGAGGAAAGAGTGATAGCAGGGATTGGCTTGTTTCATTCAAACCACACTTACAGTAAGAGAGGGATCAAATCCTATCACTGAACTTCAGTTTGTCACTGAAAGTGTAATATAAAGATTTAGGGGCTTTGCTTTGTACCGCACCATTTCTGCTCCTTGTGTGACCTTGTATCCCACATTTTCTTCTGTGTGCAGAAAGAGATCCAGGCCATGAGCCAGTGCCACCACCCGAACATTGTGTCTTACTATACCTCCTTTGTGGTGAAGGATGAACTGTGGCTGGTGATGAAGCTGCTCAGCGGTGGTAAGTGCCGTAATTTTTAAAGGAACTTTTCTTCTGTCTTTGCTAACTCTTATCTTCACCTTGACTTTGACTTGACTTTCTTTGTCATACCTCATTACTTTTTAAAAAAATCTCAAATAAGCCTCAGTTTGAACTTTGACTGAATTCTTTCTGGAAGTGTTGTGTAATACCACAACAAACCCTTTAGCAGCTCTGTCAGAAATACAACACAAGAGCAACTGGTGTATCTGTTTACAGTGCAGCCAAACAAACAGTTAACAGTAAACAGTGAGGCTGATATCAGTGGGATAAAGTTACAAACAGTAATGCTGGATTACACGAGTTTCCTGTGAATCCCTCACGCATTGGTTGGTAATTTGAGTCTACCAAAAGCCATGAAAACTACTACATAAAGAAGTTATTACAGAATGTAAATACATGAAATGACTTGCTTAAAAAATTCAGAATTATATGAAAAATAGGGTTTGATTTAATGAAAGGATTAAGGATTATGACTTTAAATATTATGTTTCGTGAAATGTGTGTTTCTGGGTAAAAAGTGAGTGTAAAGCCAAGTTTCTCTGACTTACAATGTTTTCTCAGTGTAGCTTGTAGGAAGCCATTTAAACGTTGGTAACATGATGTTTGACAGTGTTCAATTTAGAGTCATGTGAAAACTTTCCCTCCAAAGGAAGCATATTTCTTACCATTTGGAGTGGCAACTTTCACTTTGACAATTCACGAACAGCTAGCAATCCATTCACAGACAAACTACAGACAGCAACATAAAAGCATTACTTTAGTATATATTAAGTAGTTATCTTTGAGTTTAGGTGCACTCTTCCAGAGGTTTAGGAGGTCGGGTGTTGTGCTGAGTTCTGGCAGGCTGTGTTTTGTCAAGTTAGGAAGCAGGACACAGCTGCGAGTATTGTTTACAGTATAAACCACTACCACTTAAATGCCACTCAGTGTGCTTTTAACTACTTGCCAAACTGGAGAGTCCCTCTATGTACTGTCAGCATGTATCGTGACAAGTCTCTGTCTCTCCCTCAGGCTCAGTGTTGGACATCATCAAGCATATCATCTCTCGTGGCGAGCACAAGACCGGAGTGTTGGACGAGGCCAGCATCGCCACCATCCTGAAAGAGGTCTTGGAGGCGCTGGAGTACCTTCACAAAAACGGGCAGATCCATCGGTGAGTTCTAATGTTGCCAGGCTGCAGGGCAACGCCTTGTTATCACTGTACGCTGTGTTGGTGCAGTTTGAATCCTGGTAGGCAGTATGTCCCATCATACACTCCTGTCTCAGCTCACTCTGGCACTGAGCCTTTCATCTCTGCATATGAGCGTGTGGTTTGAACTAGACCTTGCTCCTTCAATATTTAATACAGTGAAACTGCATAATTGAGGAGGTTTGTTTTACATAAAAGTTCCTCCCAGGAACACTGTGAACCACCACAGAGAAGAAAGGCCTCTCTGTATCCTCTGCACCTTGTTGTAGAAACGGGTTTTCTTTAGTCACATTATTGTGACTTAAAAAATGTGTTATTTTGAAAGATGGTTTATTTTTGTGAGGTACTGCTACACTATTGTGATTTATTTTAATAAGTCGGAAGAGAATAGTCATTTGATTTGCAGATATTTTAAATGTATCTGATGTTACAGTTGGAGTGTGAGTGGACAGTATTTTCAGTAGACAGAGATCAGAGAGATAGCAGCTGCTGATTGAGCTCAGATGCTCAGACTAACTCACTTACACCTAATCAGGAAAGGGAGGGGGAGGGGAAGGGAGGTATTTGGGTCCAGGTTAATCCACTCCTGTTCTTTGTGCATAGTTTGCGCTCAAAGTATGCAAACAGAAATCAGGCGGATTAAAATGAGGCCGATCAGAGGTGCAGCTTTAACTTGATTGTGTGCAAGAGTTAAGAGTGTTTGTTCATTTGCAGAGTTAGCATGCGCAGCCTGACCACTCCTCTGTTGGTGCACTCACAGACTTGTGGCATCTTAATTGTTCACCATGTTTTAATCCTCCCTCTCTTCATGCACAGGGATCTAAAAGCTGGAAATATTCTTCTTGGGGATGATGGCTCAGTGCAAATTGCTGGTACAGTGTTTCTGTTTTCTCTGCATCTACTGTGGGTTTACTCATTTTTTTCCTGCACAGTTGTTTAGGTTTGTCTGTTTAAAATTCTGATACCTAGCTGAACAAACAAGGCCCACATTGTACTTGAGAAATTACAGGGATTTTGCTGGAGATTAGTTTGTCTAAATGTCTCTATGTCATACACTCCAAATCAAACACACTCCCCAGACTTTGGTGTGAGTGCCTTTCTAGCAGCAGGAGGAGACATGACTAGGAACAAGGTCCGGAAGACATTTGTGGGGACGCCGTGCTGGATGGCCCCTGAGGTCATGGAGCAGGTAAGAAACTTGTTCTTTCTCTCCCTCTGTTTTCTCTCTATAATGCCTCATAACTCCATGATAAAAGGAAGACTTGAGCGCTTTGTTCACTCGGTTCTGTTTTTGATCCACAGGTCCGCGGCTATGACTTCAAAGCCGACATCTGGAGTTTTGGGATAACAGCCATTGAACTGGCCACTGGGGCTGCACCATACCACAAATACCCACCCATGAAGGTAACTGTGTGTGCGCTTACTGGTACTTTGCTGCACGTCAGTAAGGCATCTACAGTCTCTCTGGGTACATGGCACATTCAGTTTTGCAAGCTACAGCTGAATGCTTGATTAACCCTGTTGCACTTACTGGTGCATATTATGGAAATGCTGATATCCTTAATTCTGAAGAAACCTTTGGAGTCCATCTGTTTCTGTCCAGACAGTCTGCACAGAGTGACTTTGATAAAGGTTCCCTCAGTTTTGAATTAGCATTTGATTTTATATCAGTTTACTGACTGAAGCTGATCTTTGCATGTCTGTAGGTGCTGATGCTGACTTTGCAGAACGACCCTCCGTGTCTGGAGACGGGCATCACAGACAAGGAAATGGTGAAGAAGTATGGCAAGTCCTTCAGGAAGATGCTCTCCCTGTGTTTACAGAAAGATCCAGAGAAAAGGTCAGTTAGTCCCCAAACCATTTTTTTTACCTAATGCCAGATTAAAGTTGTGTTTGTTTTGCTTTTGCTTTTCATTAGATTCTCCAGTCGTGTAATGGAAATAATCAAGAGCCTTGTGTCTCTCTTCCTATTTAGGCCAACTGCAGCCGAGCTGCTGAAGCATAAATTCTTCACCAAAGCCAAAGTGAGCCTCACATCACTATTATGAAAATCAACTGAAATATCTTTTGTGTTTCTAAGAGAATCTTTATAGATCCTGTAAGAAATGTTTGTCTTTCTGTTACAGAACGACGAGTATTTGCAGGAGAGGCTTCTACAGAAAGGTCCAACAATAACGGAGCGATCCAAAAAGGTTTGATAGTCATTACAAATACACTGTGAAAGCGCACTAGTTGAAGATTTAATGTCCACTTACATCACTGTGTTGCTCTGCACTGTTGTGCCGTCTTGTCTTGGGTGTGTCCCAGTTTCCAAACTTTCTGCCTAATGCGGGATACGCCTGTGAAAAGGATCAACCAGAAAGAGGTGATGAATGAGTCAATAAGAAGTGTTGCATCTTTTTAAAAACATTTTTTGATGCATTGTGTAGGTGCGTCGTGTGCCCGGCTCGAGCGGCCGTCTCCACAAGACGGAGGATGGCGGTTGGGAGTGGAGCGACGACGAACTGGACGAGGAGAGCGAGGAGGGCAAAGCTGCAGTGGCAGCTCTGCGAGTGAGTCTCTGCATGCGTGTGTCTTCAAACAGTCAATCCAGTGTACTTTATAAGGCCAATATACTGTATTTCTCACTGCACACTGCATCCTTATAGCCAGCAGGTGGTGCTGTTGGACTGTTAGTCTGAACATGTCTAAGCCAAGCTGGAGTTGCTTTAGTTGAAGCCTCCTGCCTCAATGTAAGTGTAGTTCAAGTTTAGGTTACTCAGGTACCTCAATGAAGATCTTGAGAATTGTTTTATCTGGTCTAGAAACAGCTTGCCTTCGTTGTATTATAAGCGCCATGTTGCTGTTGTTGGAGTAGTGTATTTGATAACAGGACCAATTATTACAGAAAGTAGCAAAAGATGTAATTGTAGAAAATATAAGGTTTTCTCAGAACCCACTCAAACACTTTCACACTAGTGGAAAAAAAGTAGACCAGACACCTGCTCAGATCACACTGTTCAAATTATTCTCCAATGTGTGTTCACACTCAGTTCATGTCTTGGTGTGGGATTTTACTGTCTGTAATCTTAACTGTGATTTCAGTTAAGCCCTATGCGTAAAGTCACCTTGTGTCAAATTCCTTCAATCCAACAATACTCCATCTGTCTATACATTGGGGGGATAAAAGGAGAATTGCATGTTTTTAATCCTGACAATCTGTCATGTCCATTCTGCAGTCACCCAGAGTGAAGGACGGGTCCCAGAATATGGAGGTGAGTGCATTTGTAGTGGACATGACCTGAAAATCTTGATTTATCGTAATGCCTCGACAGAGAGATCTGCATGACTGTCCTATGTGTGTCCTCTTTTTTTTCCATTCATGTAAAACTGAAAACACACACTGATTCATCTGCATATTCGTGTCGCTCAGCTTTTTCCATCAGCAGATGGCTCCACAGGACATCTAAAGCCACCTGGTGCAGCACAGGAGAGCCCTGCGAATGTGGGCCAGACAGGAGAGGATGTTCCACTACAGGCTCCCACTCAAACAGCGAGCCCCTCACATGCACCCACTGCTCAGGTAAAAACAGGCAGATGAATAAGGGGAGTGCTTTTCAGATCAGGCAAGTGCAAATGTGTTGTTGACATTCCTAGTTTAGGGCAGGGTCTGTGAGAAACATAATGAACCATTACCTTAAGTTACTGCTACCAATTTCAGTGTTTTCTTATATATCCTTAATTAAATTCTCTCAAGAGATTGGTTCTCCTGTGGAAGCTTTGATCACAATGCAACATTATACGTAATTTTTTGATGATTTCTATCGCCAGTTTTTTTCATACTCCCCACTGATGATTTCACAAAATTTATTAGAACTGTTCAGTTGGAAACAGGCCTATTTTTGCCAGTCATATCTTGTATGTTTTGGTGTATAATTGGGCTTACTGAAAATGCAATTTTGGTTAGCATTAAATGGATTTTTCAAGGTGCCCTGCGGAGTTTTCCTGTATACAAACTAAATTTATATTTGCATTCAGTGTTACTCAACAAAACACCTCGTGTGTACCCTTCAGGTCTAACAAACGTGTTTTGATTTCTTTCCTCTTAAAAAATTTGCAAAGATGATTATTCAGTCAGTGTTGTCATTGTCAACAGGAACGTCGTCATAGGAATAACACATCAACATCTGGTCGCCATTGACAAAAAACTGCTAGTGGACATGAGGAGGGGAAACATTTTTATCTCCCTGTTGTGCATTCTAACCAGACGTGCTGTACAGTAATTACTTTACTAATTATTTTACTGTCGCAGGATCCGGCTGCAGCCAACGCCAGCGTTCCCATCAGTCTTGTCCTGAGACTGAGGAATCCCAAGAAGGAACTCAATGACATCCGATTCGAGTTCATGTCCGGCAGGGGTAAGATGCATCCGCTAGCCTTTTCTCTTCTATCATGTTCTAAGAGCCTCCGGTTTAAGTCACATTGCTTTTCCCTCTCCATGTCTGTCCTCAGATTCTGCTGATGGAGTTTCTCAGGAGTTGGTCTCAGCAGGTCTGGTTGATGGGAGGGACTTAGTCATTGGTAAGTAGGAGATGTAGCACTGTATGATGGGATATTATTAGTGTTGCAAAGCCAAAGTGTGTTTAAGAAATCTTAGTATGTGATTTACAGTAAATGTGCTAAAGCTTGCAAACCCACTGGTACAGTATGATCTGAATACAGCTGGTTTATGATTTTATGGTGTGCACGTGGTTCCAACACCACTTATTTCCTGTTTTCACCACTGATCATGATGGAAAAGCCTTTGTCATCTGTTCTTACTTTAGTTGGTCATCTGACATAGTCCTCTCACTTCCCTCTATCTTCTGTCTAGTTGCTGCCAATTTGCAAAAGATTGTTGATGATCCTCAGAGTAACAAAAATGTGACTTTTAAATTGGTAAGTACACAAACGGAAACATCTATGAAAATATACAAACTTCCACTGATTTATAACATATATATATTTACAGGTTTTTGTATGATCAGTTATTGTTTTCATAGATTTTAAAATAGTCAGGACAGTTTATGATGTTGTTCCCTTTCTTCTAGGCATCTGGAGTGGAGGAGTCTGAAATTCCTGATGATGTGAAACTCATTGGATTTGCGCAGCTCAGCATCAGTTAAGTCAATAAGAGCCAGCAACAAAGGACAGAAACTAATGGTGTTGCACAGCTGCATTGTAGTCAATTCCAAGAAACCACTACTGCCAAAGAGGGGAGGAGGAGGAGGAGGAGGAAGGTGATGATGATGAGGAGACATGAAGCTGGCAGGAGTGTGACACGACTGCAGGATACATGAGGACCACATGGAGAAGAGGCTCAGTTCATCACAGGAATCACACTTGAAACGTTTACAGTGCGCTTATACAGTAAATGGGAGAAGAGATGCAATCAACTATATCAACTCCTAATTTCTTTTTCTTTTTTCCTTCCTCTTCATACATAAGCACAATCCAAACCATCTCCTGCCAGTACTGGAAGTGATTGCCTTTTTTTTTTTTCTTTTAAATCGACTGTGCCACAAAACTCACTAGAGTGTCGTGCTACCTTTATATGGCACTTTATGCTACACTGAAATTGAAAAGTGTAAATTCAGCCTTAGTTAGTCAAACTATAGATTTTACCAGTGCGGTAGGTGAAAAATATAGTCTGTGATTATTTGGCGTATTCTATATACGCCTATCCCAGAAATCTACGAAAGTTTCCTGTAAAACATAATAAAAATAAAAATACAAATGACTTATAAACACTGTAGCATAGTTTTAGTTTTGTAATTCTGTAAATTCAGATGGATTTTTACTTAAAATATAAGAAAATTACCAGATTCCTGTATAAGACTTGTGGTGTGGTGGTTTTGTCAAAACATAACCGAAGAGTTCAGGCTCTGACTGCACTGCGGAAGTCATTCAAATATACACAAATCAACTGTAACTGCTCTGTCCCGTAACTGCAGTTACACCATTTTGTCAGANTGGTGGTCATCATAACAGGTAATAATAAGAGTGCTGTGTCAGAAGCTGCATGGGCAATAACAACAATACTGCTGCACGCAGAGGGTCTGAGGGCCAAGCAAGTGTGCATCAAACCGAGTATGTTGGACCTGTGTACATTACACGTGGCTAAAATTAGGACATAATTGTTGATCCAATGAGCAATTCTGATAATTATTTAACAAACGCACAGAAACACAACCAACATAACCCAAACCGTCTTCTAATCATTATATCAAAATGTGCCGAGTGAACACACCTTAAATGTCAATATGACAATTTTGACCATTCTGTGTGTTTTTATTGGCTCTTTTGCATGACATACACTTTCGTGATGATTGGATTGGATTATTGGAAGTGGCGCAGCGTCTTTCAGGTGCGCTCCATCAGGACTACACATATGATTGTATGCGCGTGTTTGCCACCCGCCAAAGTGGCTAGTAAGAGAGACTGTGTTACCCGCCACTGCCGAATTCTACCCGCATGTGGCGGGTGCTAATGTCAAGCCCTGTTCCTAGTTTAGGGCAGGGTCTATAAGAAACATAATAAACCATACCTTAGCTTAAGTTATATCCATAGAACTATTAGTGCCAATTTCAGTGTTTTCTTTATACATCCTTAAAGATATAGTCTATGATTCTAATCCAAAACACTTTTTGTCAAATTCAGAGAATATCTCTTCACAGTCTGCTAGCTTTCTGTTCTGTGTCTGCGCTGGAAAAAAAGGCGTTCTGGTGTTCATACACAGCCCTGGCTCTGTAAATGGGAAACAAACAGAGTGGCTCGGGTAGAGCCACCAACCCAAGTCATCACATACCAGCGCTTTAGCCGTGTTTCCACTAAACATTTCAGTACAGTATGTCACAACTCGTGCTTGTACACAGGACAAACTAATGCTGTGAGTTACTCGTGCGAGTTTGAAGGAGCACTGAAGGAAGAGTGGTGTATTTGTTTGGCTGTTGAGTTCAAATATCAACAAGCTTTCTCCAGAATCGTAGACTACACCTTTAATTAAATTTTCATAAGAGATTGGTTCTCCTGTGGAAGTTTTGATCACATGCAGCACTATATGTCAAAATTAAATCAAGAAAATTACCAGATTCCTGTACAACGCATGTGGTGTGGTGGTTTTGTCAAAACATAACTGAAGAGTTCAGGCTCTGACTGCACTGCGGAAGTCATTCAAATATACACAAATCAACTGTAACTGCTCTGTCCCGTAACTGCAGTTACACCATTTTGTCAGACGGCGTTTTCATGAGGTATTCAAAGACAGGATTATTTTCACAGATTGAGACCTGCCTAATATTCTTGTACTATGCAATAGGTATTTTCTTTTCACCGTATGTGACCGCTGGTTGCTGATAATATTTCTTTTGGGTTGAATAAATCCATTTTTTGTGCTTGTACGTCACTTGGAGTTCATGAAGTCAACCAGCCAAACAGGCAGCTTTAGGAACCTGCAGTGAGAATTTACTTTCACTTTCACAAGTGAAAACTTAACACACCAACAGACAGACACGGGTAATAATTGCTGTTTTCTATGTCCCATTTTGCCTGTTTACCATTATTGATCTAACAGCTGGGAAGAATCCTGAATGCTGGTAATGAGTGTCGAGCCCGGGGCTGCTTGTGTTACAGGCTGACTGCTGATGAACTTCTGTGGAGGTGTGCATGCTCAAAAAGTGGGAAAATGTTCTACCAAGTTGAAATAAAGTTTAAAGGGGCAGTTCATTCAAATTGCAAAAAAAATAGGATTGTTTTACTTGCCTCAAGTGGTTTTTAGCCATGCAGATAGTTTTGGTCTTACTTGTGGAGGTTTTGAAATGTTTGTCTCTGAGATTTCTGCCTCCACCACAATACAATGGAGGTGAATGGCATTTCATTTGCAGCCACCACTTTGATCCAGACTAAAATAACTCAAAAACTATTGTTGGATTGCTGTGAAATTTGGTGCCGACATTCATGTCCCCCCTCAGGATGAATTCTAATAACTTTGGTGATCCCCTGACTTTTCATCCAGCATTGTCATCAGGTTAAAATTTAGATTTTGTCCAAATATTTGACTTTTCATCTTGTGCCACCAGCAGGTCCAAATTTCAATTTGCCAAATACTTTGATTTATGACCTACAAATCTAATGACACCCCATCAGCCTCAGCTGTACTTTGTGTTCAGTGCTAATTAGCAAATGTTAGCATGCTAACACGCTAAGATGGTGAACTTTATAAACATTATACCTGTTAACCATCAGCATGTTAGCATTGTCCTTCTGAACATGTTAGCATGCTGACGTTAGCATTTAGCTCAATGCGCTGCAGTGCCTGAGTACAGCCTCAGAGCTGCTAGCTACACTCTTGTTTGAATGCTGTGAGCACCACAAACAAAAATCCATTTACCTCCATTGTCTTGAGAGGCAGCAAGAATCTGGAGACGGATCAAAACCTCAACAAATAAAACCGAACCTGTCTGCATGTCTGGATACCACTAGAGGTAAAATCTTTCATATGTTGGGTGAAATAACCCTTTAAACTTCTCCAGAAGCCAGTAATTACTTTAGGTTTTTTAGTCACTAGGCAAGTTGTTTTGACAGTACTGTAGTCTCTTTGCTTTATAAACACTCACCAACGAATCACTGTCGTCACTCCCAGTGTAGCTGTATGGTTGTTTTGTACCACGTGCAAAGGGCTGTGAAATAGCTCCTAGTTCAGGTACTGATGTAAANTATTGCCATAAAGCTGTTTTTGTGCTAACATGTTTATGAGCAAGCTTTGTAGACATTTAAAGTAATACATGTAAGTAAAAAGTATAAAATGTTAAAAATTTTAAAACTTTGTAGAAAATAATTGGGATCAGACAATGTAAAAAACTCTTCAGAATACATATTATAGACAACACAGGTGTTAGGAAACCTCGTCAAGATGCTAGGAAATACTGATAGGTAATAAAGTTCAAACGATGCACAGTGATTTGGAGATGATGGTCACTGCGGTGAGTGCTCATGTAGCCTGTAATTCACAGTTCTTCAACCCAGATACTTTACATATCGTTGAGGGCCACTAACATGAGAGGTTACTAGCAGCTCGATGTTCATGTCAGTATGGAGTTCTCCATTGTGGGTAGGACACTTCCAGTTATGGATAGGGGAACCATGCTCTGTCAGGGGCTTGACTGAGCACAGTCACTTCAGTGTAATCACTACAATGTTCAGTTCATGTTTGTAATGCATTTGCAGGTTTTGTCATACAGGGGATAGGGGAACTCCACTCTGTCAGGGACTAGACCGAGTGGAATCACTTAAGTGCGTTCACTGGTGTAAGGTGGTGGCAAACCGTCTCCTTTTAATAGGGCCAATGTGGAATAAAACGCTCTAGCACTTCTTCATCAAACCAATGCAGGCTGGTCGACAAAACATCTGTAGTCACACAAATTTTGTCAATAGTCATAGTCTTCCACATATCACCTGCCACAATGACTGACCTCCCCACACCATCCTGCTCACTGGCATTGTTATAGCAGAGAGATAACTCCTTTTTTAGGCTGTAAGTAATACGTTTGAAGGATACCTGTGGATAGTTGTCCTGTGGTGGCACCTTGTACCTGTTGGAAGATAGCTTTGTATATGGAAGTTAGATGTTGTACATAATTATACAATTCTCTTTCAAGCTGCTCAAGTGGAGGACCATTGTATGGGCCTCTGAGATATGGTACTGGCATGGGTCGACCTGTAAGCATTTCATGCGGTGTTAGATACGTGTTGCGGTTAGTTTGCATTCTCATACTCATTAGTGCTAGCGGTAATGCCTCTACTCACTTCATTGTGCCATCTGCACAGATTTTGGCTATTTTTGCTTTTAAGCTACCATTAGCCCTTTCTACCATTCCCTGTGATTGTGGATGATACACACAACCTAGCCCACGTTTGATTCTCAATGCCTTTGCGATTGTTTCCATTAAGCTATGTACAAAAGCTGAACCATTATCAGAACTGATTTTATCAGGGATTCCAAATCTAGGAAACACTTCTTGACACAAAAATTTAGCTGTTGATTTGGCATCTGGTCCTGCTGTTGGTATCGCCTCTACCCATCTACTGTATCTGTCAATTACGACTAACATGTATCTTTTGCCTTTGCATGTCTAACATGTTTACATGGTCGATCATCAGATGTCTGAATGGGCCGTCAGGTGGTGGGATGTGTCCAATTGGTGCTGAGAGCGCTTTTTTTGCTGTTATAGGCTGCGCATACTCCACAGTCTTGTAGTGATTTGTCGACCACAACTGCTAAGTATGGCGCCACCATGCATTTTGAATTCTTTTGGTAACCTCCCCCCTTGCACAATGGTCTAAACAATGCGCATCTTTAATCAAGGTGTGAAGAACTGAGGTGGGAGCAACAAAATGACCACCCGGTCCCCGCCACAGTCCTGTTGGTTCCTAACAGCTCCCCTCTTTATCCAAACACTTTTCTCATACACACTGGCTGCATGTTGCGCTTCAGTAAGGGATCTCAGGTCTGCAGCTGGACATGGCTCCTCAGCCAGTACAGCTGCGATGAGGCCCTGGGATGATGCTGCTTTACGTGCGACATCATTTGCCGCATTGTTACCATTAGCTACGAGGGTGTTTGTTTTCTGATGAGCTGGGCACTTGATCATGCCTATGGATGTGGGTAGGTGGATGGCTGTCAACAATTTTGAGCTAGCTGAACCATGTGTGACGGGTGTTCCATCAGAGATGGATGTTAACACGCTTTCCAGTGGCCAATTCGCACGCCGTGGTTAAGGCCACAAACTTGGCTAACTGAGCTGAGCATGGTTGAAGCACTGTGCGAGCTTGAAGCTGAGAGAAGGTTTTGCCATCCGAATTGAGTTGTACTATGCCATAACCGGCATGGTTGCCGTTTTCATCGTGGAAGCATGAGCCATGTACAAATGATGTGAGGTCTGCAGCAATGGGCTCATTGTGCATGTCTTGTCGTTCTTTTAGAAACGAGTCGGTCTGTTCCCCACATTCATGCGGGGTACCCGCTGCCGGCCCTATCCAGGGACACACTGGGCAGTCCCTTTTCTGGTGGCCTGCCTGATTGCATCCCCAACAGATGGTGGCAGTGTTTTGCCGATCCCCTCTTCCTGGGGTCTGGTGCTATTGTTGGTGGGGTGGGCCTTGCCAACTTTGTCTTTGAGCTTGGCCTCCGCCTGCATAGCCTCTACCACATCTTCGTGCCAGACGGCATGGTACTGTAGGTTGCTTAACATGCACGTGTATAGGGGGAAGGGGTGGTGGTTGGGTGCTCGGTGGACCCTGCAGTGACGTTGGAGGTGCTGGCGATACCAGTGATGCCTGTTCTGGTATCTGTGTCTGTGATGGAGTCGTGACCACAGGAGCTTGGATCTTACCTTTCTGTTCTTTGTTTTTCTTGGTTAGTTCTCCCAGTTCCAGCCGAGTGAGCTTGTTCAAGCAATTGTTTGCTTTGTTCTTCTGCTTCCCTCTTTTCTTTTTGGCATTGGTCCACGTGATGGACTAGGTGCTCTGAGAACTGAGGCCATGGCATCTTCATCAGTCCAGCCACGCTGTCCAGGCGTTTCTGCACCG
>NTHP01000080.1:1056523-1087402 GCA_003416845.1 Oplegnathus fasciatus
ACTCACCCTTGATGTGAGGACAACCAACACAGCTGCAACACGTATGTTTGATGAGGCAATGATGAGGTATGCAATTATTTACTGGGGGGGGGGAATGGTTGATGAATGGTTTAACATTTAATCAGTGAGGCGGTTGGTGAATCTGTGCCAAAATACTTGCACATTACAAATGAATCCTTGGTCACATCCTTTGGTTTGTCACCTGCGGGTCCAGGTGCTTTGAAGACACCACATCACACAAACTCACAGGTCAGATATTCACATTAAAAGCAGAGTGACAAAGTGACAGCCACAGTTTACTGCTGTTATAGAAGCAGTGATAATTGCTGCCATCTTCTTAGAGTGGATATGTGTAGAGAGTGTGCGGTTTTCTCCCATAGCAACAGAACTGTTGTATAATCCTCATCAATTTTCACATGTTCTGAAGGACAGGTGCAAAGTATATCATATTTAGTATCCAATCTTTGAGTGTAAGCAGTGTAAACACCGGGAGTCATATCAAAGTGTTTCATCACCACATGTCCTCAATTTTAATTGCCTCCACCTGGCAATCACCACATAATGGAAGTCGCTGAGGTTTTATTTTCACTTTTTTTTATGTGGCGGGATTTGTGCATTGCGTTTCTTTCTTCATAAACATCTTTAAGTGATGCCGATTGCTTTATATAACTTTATATGATTTGTGAAACAACAAACGTTTCATTTACAAGATAAGAACAATACTGTTCTTCTGCATCTCCGATATACAGGTCCTTCCACAAAAGTTTATACCCCAAATTACAATGCTGTCTCTGTTCTACGTGGCATAGATTTTAAGCCGATGATCAGAGCTGTGAATGCTGGGGGCCTCAGTGGAGCTTCAAGACTCAGCAACAGCCCTAAGTATAAAATATAAGCATGGAGATTTAAAAGCAAATTGCAATTGCTGTCTGTTGTACATATTAATGCTCTCAGACAGAACTTTCCCATCTGTCATCATATCCATTTTCTACCCAATTTATAGTTATCTCTGTGGTCATCAAATTATTCCACCTCATTTTGTAACAGCTTGAAAAACAGCAGAGTTTGTTTTTTTTAAAAACTGATTTTAGCCAAAACCTCTGTGAACTACAATCATCAGGTATTTTTGTGAATCCCAGCTTTCCAAATAATTTGGTTGAAATGTGACTTTGGATTAAAGGAATAATTTGACTTTTTGGGAAATACGCTCATCCGCTTTCTTACAGAGAGTTGGAAGAGAAGGTAGCCAGGAAGCTTAGCTTAGCATAAAGGTTGTCAAGGAACAGTCATAGATAACCTATAATGTGTCAGAGGTTTTTGACCTCTAGTAGCACTGTGCAGCTGTTCTTCTATGATTGGATCTCTCTCGTTTTGTTTGTCTTATGCACTCGCACAAGGACCCACATGCATGCGCACATATACAGAGGTGACAAAATACACATTACAGCCAATGGTCTCACACTATTCCACTGGTCGAAAACTGCGGTAAATGTGCCAAGATATGCAGAAATGAGCTAGCAAAGGCAAGAAAGAAGAAGAAGTATGCTTGCTAACATGAATGTAAACAATGTAGGTTTCAAGCTTTTAAGAAAAGTCGGCTTTACACGTGTTTTATGAGGAAGGAAATGCGTCCATCACATTTGTTGGACCTCAAGGATACCCACAATGAGTTTTGGTAAGTAATGCTGAATGTAAACATAACTTTTGTTTGTTTACACGAAAACACAGGGACCCTTTAAGTAGTGAACTAGAGGTGCTGGTAGGTGGATTTTTTTTAACTTTGGACAAAGCCAGGCTAGCTGTTTCCCCCTGCTTCCAGTCTTTATGCTAAGCTAAGCTAATTGCCTCCTGGCTCCAGCTTCGTACTTAACACACACACACACGAGAGTGGTATCGATCTTCTCATCGAACTCTCTGCAGGAAAGCCAATAAGCCCATTTCCGAAAATGTCACACTATTCCTTTAAACCTGAACCAACTTAATTTTAACTGAATTGGATCAAATTGCCGCTCCTGGTCTGGTTCACTGAAGAGTTACCAACATTATAGGCAGGAGACATCTTTTTGTCAGTCAAATTAAGTATGTATTTATTGCCATTTTACGTCCATCACTGAATTGTTTCTGTACATTTATCTTACGTTTTACTACACAACATAACAATGAGCATCGAACAAGAAAAGTTGTCTTTGCTTTGATAACGAGAAAAAAGCTAATTATTTCAGCTCTAATTTGATGAGGTTATTCTAGCACTTTATGTAATATTATAGAAGGAAAGGGCAAGCAGAAATAATGATTATTCCATTGGTAGCTTCAAGGCATTTTCTCTAATCAACATGTGGACTGGGAAATAGATATAAACAAGAGGTTTAAGGTCAAACAAGCAGGAGTTTATTGAGAGCTTCAGCTTGATTAGTGTGTGACGTATTTGCACTCTCTGTGAGTACACTTTTCATCAGAAGCTCTGCTTCCCCACAATGTGTCAGAGCTGAGTTTATAATTTTTCAGCTGGATAGCTCTGGATAGTTTTCACAACATCACAGCGAGCATTTAGCAATTACATTTATACTGCAGGTAACATAATTGGCTGGTAGTTGATTAAGTGAGAGGGAGAATGAAGTCTGTGATGTGAATGCAAATTCCGCCCTGTTTTCACAGTAAGAGGAGGACAAAGAGGGGCCTCGAGGGGGAGAAGAGAGCAGTCATGTGGCTGCATTGTGGGTTCATTTGTCTGTCCATAGAAAGCTGGTTAAATAGAAACGGAAGTCATTAGAAGTCATGTGCTTGGAGTTAAGGCTTTGTTGTTCTTCCATTGGGCGCTTTTTCTTGATCAAGGCTTTCTGAGGTAAAAACTGTAAACATGGAATGTTTTACCTCCTCCTAATAGTGGTGTAACATGATAAAAGTTGGTACAGATAAAGCATGAAGGTTCAATCTTGACCTTGGACATTGAAGTTTCACAAAATACTCTACACTCAACTCATAAGCTTTTTTCCAAAACCTTTAACTGCGTCTAACTGTCTCATTATCTGTGTGACACCAAATGCATCTGCTGATGAAGAAGGGAGATGCTGTTGAAAGCTCAGAGTGTTGAGACATGTGAACTTTAAACCTGCAATAACTCTCTTTTAGCTCTGTTTTTTGTCTCTACCAACTCCTGAGGAAAATATCTGGCTCTTTACCGGCTAAATGCTCCACTATGTTCACCAGCCAGTCGCTAACTGTGTCTCTCTGCTATTTTTTTTTTGTTTATGTGTTTTTTAGAGCTTTTTCACAGAAAACAGCTGCCTGCTGCACCCGGAAAAGCCACTATGAGAGCTTTGAGAGTGAACCAAAACAGTAAAGTTGGACAGGCTGGACAGATAAACAATGAGCTGAAACTCCCTTTAAAGCTCCATAAAGCTGAAGGGAGCTGCAGATTCAGGTGATAATTCTCTGTAGTTTCATCACTGCAAGTGACATTGTCACATCGTTTTCACCTCGTCATTTGATAGATTGGATAAGAATATAGATTATAGCCGCTTTAAATAAAAGTATGTGGTGAGTGTGCGTAGCTCGCACATGTTTAGTCAACATTTAGTCTGGTGACACTGTATTTAATGAGACATGTTTGCGTGGCTACATTAATGTTTCCCACTCATGTAAAAAAAAAAAACACGTCACCATGTCGCTGTTAATATGGAGAAGAATTATGGTAACTACAGCTTATTGGAGCAATGTCACTGAAACTGTCTTCATTTTTTCTGGCTTGTATTTCCTCTTCATAATCTAATATTGATCTGGGTGGTGAAGGTCCCACATAAAATATTGGTTTATTCTGTCTGAATTAAGCTTGTAAATGGAGAGGTACACAGAGGCAGATTTAACAAGCTTTGTAGTGGACTTGAGACCTGAGTGGTCTCAGTTTGACTGCTTGTGTGCAGTGTTTCTTGCAGCCATTAAAATGGTACAAAGTGGAGATGTAAAATTATAAATGCATTTAAAAGGAATTCAAGAATCAATGATATTACTTTGCACACTGAGTCTTGACAATTCATTAACTTCAATATCAGTATACTGTATGTTTGCACGGGGGTGCTAAATCAAAATTCAGCCTATTTCTGACACAAGATTATACACTTACAGTACATCTGATTTAACTTCATGAAATGCTATCCGACCTTTCTAAATAGGGAAATGAAATTCCTCAGAAGTGTGGAGAGTTCATTAAATGCATATAAAAACATATTATACACAATGCTGCGCTGAAAGCATCACTGCGCTTCAGACCCTGTTTACTTAGAAGACTCTCTCCTCCAGAGTGTGAGTCACAGAGCCGTGACTCAGTCACCTCATGTGAAGACTGCAAACGGGTTCAGTTACTGTTTGACACGACGTTGGAGATGAATTTTTTTGTGACTTTGAATGCGTCAAAATATAAAACTTTGATATGTTTTTAACCTCATCTCTTGTTTTATTTAAACTATTAGAATCATTGGTGTAACTTTGCATTTCTCACTGCAGTCAAACAACCTCTTCAATCTGTCCTCAGGGCGTTCATGTCAGGATTTACAAAATATAATTTTCACAACTTCTTTTAATGGCATATGTTGCTGTATAAAATCAGCAGGTTATGTTAATTTCATTTGACCGCAGTCTCTCTTAAGGGAAGAAAGGGATGCTGGCAATACTGATGTAAACAGAATAGCTAATTAACACAACTTCAGGGCTATTTGGCAGTGTGTGACTGTGTGTGTGTGTGTGTGTGTGCATTAAAGTGTGTGTTTAAGGGTATCTGGGGGTATCACTCTGACATACAGTACTCTCCTAGGAGCCCTTATCAGTGGTCAACATAATCAACATAACCAAGGAATGCGACAATATGACGATATCTCTTAAATGAATGTGGGAATAAGGGAGTAAAGCAAAGACCTGCATAAATACTGTAAATATGCATCCATCTCAGGTGTTCAGCATGAATCTGAAGCGGTGGTGGGAGATTATCAGTCGCTGAAACGTAGCCGCACTGAAGCTCCTGGGGACCAAACATGGAAATCCTTGCTGAAGGGCAGCCCATGGTGGTTCAGTTAATGGAAACTCCCAGTCACTGAAACACGCACAGCGAACCTTGTGGGACTGATCAAACATCCAAGGCATGTATGTTGTAATTGTAGCTATTCAATCAAAATTCTCTGGCAGTTTTAATCAGTTTTTTTTTTAATGATGTAGATTTTGTCATTACGCAGTCCACAACTACTGTTTTGTTTTCCAGTATGTGGTAAAATCAAGTGTATCTGATCATCCTGGGGGAACAAGCCAACGATAAGGATAAACAGTAATTAAGTGTGGAGAGAAGAGGATGAAAATGTCTAGTTAATCAACTACCAACATTCAAATGACTACATAAAAACCTACAGTGAGTAAACACTTTTTTTTGAAGAGGTAAATCTTCCACATTGCACATAAAGTTATTCCAGGGAACCTTAAGGGAATAGTTTAGACATTTGGGGAAATACACTTATTTATCAGATCAATACCAATAGCTGGAGCCAGCAGCCGGTTGGCTTAACTTTCGACAGAGCAAGGCTACCTGTTTTCCCCCGTTTCCAGTCTTTACGCTAATTTAAGTAAACCGGCTGCTCGTTATAGCCTCATATTTACTGTACAGACATGAGAGTGGTATCAGTCTTCTCATCTAACTCTCGGCATGGAAGCCAATAAGCGTGTTTCTCAAAATGTGAAACTATTCCTTTAAGGTGCTCTTGAAGGTGACAAAAGTGGTCACTGACAAGAAACGCTTTTCAGACACATTGAACAAAAGCTTGCAAGGAAAAGATAATGGGCTTATTTCGCAGATGTAGGCACGCATGAAATCATTGTTGAACCTCAACTTTTTGAGAGGAAAATCAGTGACGGCGATGCTGCACTCTTCAGTTTTCCAAATGCCAAAATTTGTGAAACGGGAAATGCGGTGGCTGCGCTCACTTTCGCGGACTTTAACCAGCGCCTTCAAGATTTCGTTGCCATTGAGAAGGACATTAACCTCAAACGCTCTTTCTCTGTTGATGTGGATGGAGTACAGGAGGACGTGCAGCTTATTGAAATGCAACGTGATGCTACTCTGAAGTGGTCACCAGCAGTTTCCCACTGTCAGAGTTCTTCAGAGGTTTTGGAAAAGTCCAGATTTCCCCAGATGAGGCGCCATGCCTAAAGGGTGCCCAGTTTATTTGGCTCTGCATGACACTGAACAGGAGGAGACTGAGGTCCAAGATGACTGAGTGATATTCACTGGTGAGTGAAATTTAATGATAAAATGAGTGATAAAATCCTCATACAGATTCAAATTTATAATTCAAAGTGTTTAAAACACACTGATTAAGATCATTAAGTCCCTTAAATTAAAAGGCAGTCCTTCATATATATTTTTAACTCCAAGCAACATAAGTGTCAAACAACATGCTTTATCATGCATCTGTTCCATCAATCCATTTTCTTAACCAGCTTACTTTGCTCAAGACCATGAGTCCTTGAGCCAATTCCAGCATGCATCAGGTGAGTAGTAGAGTAGGGGAAGTAGAGATATCCTGGGTCGCGAGGTCCATCACAAGGCCAAACAAAATCCATACCACACAAATAAACACATTCACCCCCACAGGCTCTTTGGTTTAGTTAAAACAAGGGGAGAACATGCGAAGTCTACAAAGAAAGGCCCCAGTTGGTCCTGGTGGGGTTCAAATCAAGGACGTTCTTTCTGTGAGATGACAGAGTTCAGTAATGAATATTATTGTTACCACATGACTTACACGCTGTAGGCAAAATGTGTGCTTTAGAGAGTTTGTGATTATATTTTAATGTTCTCTTTTGTTGACCGACAGGTTGAATCTCCGCCAAGCTCGCGCCGCAGCGAGGCACTTTTGATCCTTGAATTCAGACATCAAAACTCATGATGTCAAAACCGCCCGCCTGATATTCTCCTGAATGTGTCTTTTACAACCAGTTCACATTAGTTTGCAGCACTTAGGAGCATATTTTGCTTAACTGGGATGTTTTATAACTTGGACATACATGCAAATTTTAGAATTACTGAATGGATTTGCTTTTGTGAAATGTCTCCTCAAGCTCCATCCTCAGGTTAGAATTTCAATTTGTCCAATATTTTGGTCTATGACCCAGCACCTACAAAACTAATAATGTTCCCATCAGCCTCAGACTGTAGACTTGAGAGTCTGCAGCCATTCCTATCCTGTCACAGCTTCAAGGAAGTGTCTGACTGAGAGCGAAACGAGCATATTTTTTCAATTTACTGTAAAACATGTAGTACATGTAGTAAGATCATCTTTCACAGTTAAGAACAGACAATATAAGTCCACATATTGGATTCTTCACAGATTTCTTACATGCTTTGACGCATGTATGCCTTCTGGCTGACCTGCTCCTTGTCCTCCTGAGTAAAAAGTTTCAAGGTTTTCAAGGTGAAAGGTTTCAATATTTGCTCGTCCACTGCTGGCCTTCAGGTAAATGAAGACTCTGAGTTGCTGGCCTTGATTTTTGACCCCAAATAGAGACTTTCACCTTTTATTTATTGGATCCCCAGTAGCTGCTGCACCCTGGATATTATAGTATGTTATTATGGTAAATATATAATGGTACATTGCCTGCATTTATGGCAGATTTGCATTGAGAGCGGTGCAAACCAACACTCACACATGCAGTCTTTTATATTCATACAACAATGACATTATTTACATTCCCTGGAGGTGTTCGCAGTTTAGCATCTTGCTCAAGGACACGATGACATGCTGTAAAGAGGACCCAGGAATCACAAAAACCACAAAAACTGCAATTAGTATACAAAGTATCAGACACGTCTTCCTGATGTTGAGTTGCAGCCTTTTCTGCATGATCCACATCTCAGTCGTCTCAAAGCTCACACATCATAACTGGTCTCCCTCTCTCGTCTGCATGTCCTCCTTTGTGACTGGGCTAGACTTCATGAGGAGAATTTGATTCACCTCCTCAGTGCGACGCATGATGAGTGCTGCGTTAAATGTCAAGTTGTTTTTTTTTAAAGTACAGATACACGGTGGGTAAATATCAACCCACACTTTCTTTGTCTTATTATGATGAGATGATGGTTCATTTTGTCCATATATCACCACCTTCTGGACAAAAGGAAAAATAGCAGCCTGCAACTCGAAGATCAAAACAAATCCTGGGTACGTTCTTTGACAATATTCATTCAATATTTCTGATTTCAGCTCCGACATTTAATAAGGAGAAAGTCAGGTTTCTTATCTTGAATGCCAAGGTCCTTGAGAACACAGTTTGTTGCCGCCCACAAAGCTTTTACATTTAAACGATGCAAATACCCAGTTGGAGCTCTGACAGTTATGAGAGTTTGACTGTGAACACAATCAGTGACACTCAGCGTTAACGCCAACGCCACGTTTGCTGCAGCCCTCAAGTTTGATTTTGTATCCACCTTGTTGACAGCTTTGGGTGAGAACATTTTATGTTCAAAAATCACAGAAAACAGAAGCAGATAAATAAGAGGCTGTGTGAACAGGGGTCCCTGGAAAATATCAGTCTCCATGTAGTGCTGCTGCTGGAGGAGGAGATTAGATTCTAATAACTGTTATGTATTATATTGAAAAAGCACGGTAATAGAAGATAGGACCTCAAAACACACGAGACTCAACATAGTGATCCCAGCCGTCAGTTCATCTTCAGGGAATCCTGTGAGTCTGACCCAGTCTGACCCAAATTATAACCTTTTAACGGTTTTTGGTGCTTTACCAGTGCAGAGGGTGGTGATATTTTTTTAAATTTGCACTTGACCTTTATTTAAGCAGGATGATCTTTAAATTCCTCTCTTCATGAGAGATTCCCGGCCAAAATGTCACTATATTCATGTCATACAAACCAATGCAGAGCAAACAGACTTTAATCTTTATTAAACCTTTAGTAAAACACAGAAGACACAGGGAGGTCATATTAAATGCCGGGTTATGCTCGAACAGAGCTAGTTCGTACGGTGTGTTGTCCGACCACGGACCACAGAAATTAACTGTGTTTATAGTTGATCCAAACGGAAGGCGGAGTGAAAAGCCAGCCGTCATAGAGAGGACGCAAATGTGATATCATTTAAGGAGTAACTGAGCAGACTCTGAAAATCTTGGCTTTGCTGACCTCCAGTGGTTTAACAGGTGTACTCCGGGACCCCGTGACATCACTGTCAGCTGTGGTCACAGGTTCAACAGAGCACATTTCTGAACACTCCCATCTGTAATGCTGGGCGTGGTCAGAGGTGAGACAGATACCTTTAAATATGTGGATAAGATGCATATTTTCAGACAGTGTCTCCTGGAAGGCATTCATAGTGTTGCACTTGGTTGTTCACATTAGATTAGATTAGATTAGATTAGCCTTTATTGTCTCCTCTCCTAGGAGAAAATTGTCTTGGGCATTCGAGAGAACACGATTGACAGTTGAGTAACAGCACAAATGTTCAGGCAAACTACAGTTAAAATCAATATCACACACAGATCTATAAACACCAGAACATACACACCAAGAATATTGCACAGATGTCCTACACTACAATTTGCACATTCTCCCCAGTAAGAGCCGTAACCCCCCCCCACACACACACATACACACACACACACCTCATCCCTTACTGTTCAGTAGTTTGATCGATAGTGGAACTAAGGAAAATTTGTACCTGTTCAACTTACAGTTTGGCAACCTGTACCTTCTACCCAAAGGCATCAACCCGTACTCTTTATGTAGGATGTGGTTTGGGTCACCTATGATCTTGAGACCCTGCCTCCTCACTGTCTCCTCAAACATCTCCTGGAGACAAGATGGGGGCAGCATGCCAATTCTTTTTCCAGCCCTTCTGATCAGAGTTTGGAGTTGCGATCTGAGTTTAACCGACAGGTTACCAAACCATGTTGTGATGCCATAATGAATAACAGATTCAATGGCTGCCCTGTAGAACAGTAACATAATGCTTTTATCCACTCCATGGATCCCGAGCCTTCGTAGAAAATGCAAACGCTGCCTGATTCGTGAATAAACATACTCCACTTGATGAGCCCATTGTAGCTGAGAGTCAAAGTGAGTACCTGAGTACTTGTATGTTGTTACCTGCTCAGTTCTCTCCCCATTGATTAAAACTGGGCTGTGATCACCAACAGAGGTCGAAAACCATTCCTTTGGGGGTTTTGTAACATTTAACATCAGGTTGCACCCCTCACCACTGCACAACCTCTTCTATCTCTGACTTATACCTAGCAATATCTGAATCTGTTGTCAATAAACTAAGTATGGCTGTGTCATCATTGTGTACAGGAAGCATGCTGGCAGCTTCTGTGTCTAACAATACCCACATACTGACATGTTTCATGGTGTGTGTATATTTAGACTTAATCTCACCTGGAGGCTAGTCAAATGGGACGATTTGTTGGTCCTCTCTGAATAAGAAGTGACTACAATAACACAAAGTTTTTATTGCTGCAGATGACGGCTTCATGGTGGGTCTTGCTTTCATTTGAGAGGTTCCAGACGAAGACAAGGAACTGTGCTATGATCAGTAGCCAACACTGAGTCACCAGGATGGAGGCCAGAGACTGATGAAATTACTTTGTGGTGCTTTCTCAGGTATCTAGATGAGTCATACTGTCAGTACATGGATCTACTTTTGCATGCAGCGGAGGAAGGCATTCTCTTTAACTATCTGAACATCTGTCACTGTGGGAGGAATTGTTATTCTCAGAAGCACTTTCCTTTGGTTTCTCAGAGCTGCTTATGGTTTATGAGCCAACATCTCCATCTAGTGACCTCAACTGTGAATTGCATGTGGGAGACAAAGCTGTAAATACTGTGTTTCTGACCATTATTTCCAACAAATTTTCAAATAACATAAATTCTTAACATTTAAGTAATAAATTAAAAATCACTATGATGTTTTCGCCACAGAGAAGCATTTCGGTTTTGGTGAAATAGGGCCTTGAAATAACCACAGCACAAAACATAGAGCTTTAAATTTTTATAAGACTTATAAAAAAGAAAAAACATAACACAATAACCAAGGCATGTCATACATTGTGTTTTTTCTTTGTTTCTCTGAGGAGTATTTACAAACAGGCTTATGTACAGATAGCAATAACTCAGAAATGGAAAAAAAGCTACATATAGTCTAGCACAAACAACCAGTTAGCATAATGATAATATATTTGTTATGTACAATGTAACTGGCAAGGCTAGAGCGAGAAAGAACATAAAGATTCTGCAAAAGGTTTAAATAACTTCAAGTATCTGTCTTGAGGTTTCATGGAGGTTTTAGTCCGATGGACGCAGATTTCTGGCAACGCCGAAGAGAAACCAAGAATCTGGTCGAGCTGCAAACCGTGTAGTGTGGCTGGGGAAAGGACAGGAGGAGCTCTAGCCGTTGGAAAAAAAAATTAACACAGACGATGCAACGAACGTGGCGACACAGAACAATCACTTCTCTTATAAATGCCCAACTTTTTAAGAAACTTTAAACACAACCAAGGGAAATCTCCTCTCCACATATAAAGTGATATCCAGCTTATTGGCCTGTAGCACCTTTTTTACCGCTTTGAATAACAAATGTGCAACAGGCTGAAAAAAAACAACAACAACAAACAATAGGAAACGAGAACGCACCGTTCCTCGGGGGTGGGGGGGTGGGGTGGGGGAATGGTAGCTGTTGACATCTTGAGTCCAACAGGTTTCAGAACAGTTCTCATGTTTCTGAGCTTTGTGGTTTAATTAAACATCTTCGGTATCCAAAAGTAACTTCACAACATTCTGAGGCCATTTAATTGTCTCTCTCATGAAACCCACAACTCCCACTCTGGAAAATTATCTCCGTCGTAACGCTGTGTTCCATTTTAATAATAAAAAAAAACAACAACTTTATAGTAACTGTAAAAGAGTAATTCATTCATCACTTAGTACCTTACATGTAAATCAAGGTCCAAATATAATGAAACCATAGTCAGAATTGCACAGTCAGCTGTATGAAAAGAAGGACTAGCTTGTTTGAGGAAAGATCTGGCTATTCTTCTATGTTAGCAATAGTTAGGCCTACTCTAATTATACAGCCACTAGTAAGAAAAAAGTGTGGCCCAGGCACAGGCCATTTGTCCTATTAACGTCTCCGAGTGCATGAAACACTAATGCTACTTCACGACGTTTATATAACAACACTGCAGGGCTCAGTTGTCTCCCTTGTTTACATTTCAGTTTAGTGTATCCATTTTGGAAGGAGAGAAAAAAAAAAGTCCATGTACAACAAAACACAGGCTGCGGCCGGTGCCATGGTCTCTGAAGTTCCCCAAGGCATGTCTCAAACAGCACCTGTCCACAGACTTGCACTGTAACCCTCGAACCAGGAGCACCATAAAGACTCTAGTGTCATTCTTTAAGACCTTAAAGTAGAGCAGCATGAAAGTGAATTTAAATTTCTGTTCTTGTATGGCTCGAAGTAAAAACGCCATCAGGTGTCAAATTAGAAAATGTGTCTGAAACAAACCACGTGACCAGACGAGTAGAGTGAAATTTAGGACCGTGCTCTCAAAATTAGTGCATTTCCTGGGCAGCGAGGTACCATTTGAGAATTTGCTCTGATCAGCTGCACCACACCAGACATCCCCTCCTTCCCCCCCTCCCTCCCTCCCCCAAACTCTCCCCCCTCTCAGCAGACAGTGAGGGGCTGGGGCTCACTTTCACGCCGCTGGTTTTTCTTCAGCAGCTGAATGCGGTTGTGGCAGTAGAACTTGATGGCCCGCCAGTCGCGGTGGTTGCTGACCAACAGGGGGCACTGCTGCAGGCAGCGCTCGCAGTCGGCCTTGGCGGGGACTCGGAGCTCGGTGATGTTTCGGGTCAGGTGCTCCTCAACCGCCGCACGCTCTGCCTCTGACCAGGGACGCTTCAGGACGCCTCGCTTTCCTACGACGGAGGAGAGAGGAATGGAGTTAGAGATTACACGTGTTTGAACAGCTTCTCTCACTCGGCATGATCGTAGTGAAACCTCCAACAGACCCCCGCCCCCCACCACCACCACTCACACTCTAACCACAAAGTCTGAGACATCAGAAGTTGCAGTTCTTGGGGATCATAAAACATTTAGCTTCTTTTCCTGCTCTCATTCCCAAACTGTGCACGTGGACAAACCTCACGAAAACACTGTGTTGTGAAAATAGTCACAGAACTGTAATCCAGGAAAACACACATTTCCTGGTCAGCTAATTTTTCCTTTCAAATACATATGCATCTTCAAAAGTATGTGGGTAATAGTAAACATACAAGTATGTAAAGATGGTAATAGTGATCTACACTGTTAGTCAAAACGAAACATCTTTTATTTTAGTATGTTTAGTTCAATTTAAGGCAATCTCACCACAAGGTCCATTTAGTGGCTGTTCTGGAGCTTTCAATCATATCACATGATTTAAATTAGCTGATGTTTCCCAGTTGTCATAAAATTATTGATGTTGAAATATCTGTAATATTGTTTTTTATCTGAGCACTTAAACGACGTCTCGTCCATGTTTGAGGTTCAAACTTCATTCTCCATCTACTGATAAAGATCAGGTGATATGATCAAAAGCTCCAGAAAAGCCACTATATGGACATCATGGTGAGATTGTCTTTTCAACTGCTGTTATCAAAATAAATACAATAAAAGTTGAAGAAGAAGAATTCAGAAATATTTGGCATTTTTAATTGCTTGGCAACAGCAAGTTGCACATATACCAACAAACATACTGTATATTTGTCTGAGAAGAGATTTTACTTATAGATTATAATAGAGAGAGGCACATGCATCTAAAAAAAGTGTTGGACCAAGCAGCAGACATCAAGTCCATGTCTGTCTGTGGATAAATACAGACAGTATACAGACAATATCTTTTGGCTTTAACAATAGCTCCGCCACACATTCTGCATGCTTTTTTTTTGACAATGTAAGTCACACTTTTAAAAACTACTTCAAGTTATAGACAATTGGATCAAGGCTGATATCATTTTTTGACAACTGCTGCCTTCAAGTATGTTTTTTCCCCCTCACTTTTATAAATGTGAACAAATTCACTGGTTCTGACATTTTTGAAAAATGAAAACTATTTGTTGTCTACTGCTGTCTTGTTCCTTTGCATGATATTGTAACAGAAAAAAACAAGATACAAGGAATCTTATGGCTAGTTGCCTAACAACAGAGTTGTCACGACACTTCAACATCAGGCATATTGTGTCTTCAAATGCTTAAAAAAAAAAAAAAACTAATTCACAAGCTTCAAAGGCAGAAAATGGTCCATACATGCTTGATGGTTTTGGCAGCCACGTCTAGCCCTGAAGTTCAGGTTATTGTGCCAGCCAGCACTTATTGTCTATAGTATCAACATTAGCAGTACGGATAGGAATTTCTTCTAATGTTGACATTTAAATGTTGCAAAACACTAAACTGACAATCCAATTAGATCTTGGTCATTTCCAACTACAAAGTCATTAGCATTCCTCACTTCACTTACATATTTATATGCCTTACTTTTTTGCTTTATCAGATTTGAGCTGAAACGATTAGTTAATTAATTAGTCAATCGAAAAATATTAATCACTATAAAGACTATTTTTTTAAGCAAAAATGCCAGCATTTTCTTTGTCTTGTATGATAGTAAACTGGAAGTCTTTGGGGTTGTTTTACTGCTGGTTGGACAAAAAAAGACAATTGAAGATGAATGAAGAATGAATTTATAGACTAAACAACTAGTCAATTATTGAAAAAATAATCTGTGGATTAATCCATAATGAAAATAATTGTTAATTGTAGCGGCCCTATATCAGATGGAGGATCCTGACCAGTAACATTTGTAAATCAGTCCACATCATCCAACAACTAGCATGATGGACCAGGGAGGACTTTGGCTGCGAGTAGAAATTTCATTAATCAAGGTCTTTCGTCATTTTAAATGGGGAATTCTGAGCTTGTACCCACTATTTTGGTTCTGTTGTGTGTGTTCTCAGCAGTGTGCCTTTCTTCTTTGACCAGTGAACTTTGCCTGCTGGGATAAACATGTACTGGTACACTTTGTGCTTCACCTTCAAATGCTGACTCGGAGCCTTGTCTGGCAAACCAAACAGCTTGAACTGCCCATGTTGTGAATGTTGTTTCTCCTCTCCTTACTCTATTCTTACATTTCTCCTTGCTTTTTTTCACTTTTTTCCACATTGTTTTCCCACTATTATTTTATCAATGCTGTTATTACCTTTTTTGTTAGTCATTTTTATTGTCTCTTTTTTGCTTTGTTTTGTTTATTTTGACTTTTGTTTTTTTAGGTGCGAGTGCAGAGTTTTTTTTTTATCTCACCTGCACAATTTTCTTTATTTATCTTCCCTTATCTTCCTCCGTTTCGTTAAATTGTGCAATTACACTTATACTTGAAACCCAAACAAACCTGATTTGGGCTGACCTGAGCCTCTCCTGCGGTTTGCGGGTGGGGGTGGAGGTGGAGGAGGTGGAGGGGGTGGCTGGGTGTTCTTGAGCTTCTTGGGTCGTCCCACCCGCCCGTTGTTCTTGCCCTTCCTGACATACAGCAGGGTAGGTGTGGGGTTCGGAGCAGGAGCAGGGGTGGGCACTTCGGGCTTCTCCTTCACCTGCTCCCCTTCAGACTCTCCCTCTGAGTATGAGTCTGCAGAGTTTCCTGACATAACTGGAAAGAGGGAGGGAATGGAAAGGAGAAGAAAGGAAGAGCAGAACTTCATTAGTCTAATCTGTCACTAATCTCTGTGTTCTCCTATTCACACACAAACATCCACAAAAACTGGAAGAAGGGTCATAATCCTTTTCCAGCCAGGGGAAGTTTGACACCATAAAGGGAGGAGTGATACATCTCATCTTGGACAACAGAAAAAGTCCCACTCATTCATTCAGGCATCCAACCATCTCACCATCCAGTTCCAGGCAGATGTGGTTCAGGCTCATCCCTCTGAACAGCACTCCATCTCTCTCTCCACAAAGCACGACTCGGCCCACTCTGCCCATCAGGCCTGGGTCTTGGCCAATTCCGGCACAGTTCTGTGTCACATGGTACTCCCTCTCCAGGAAGTGCTCCAGCCGCTCTACAGCGCTGCCTCCAGGCTGCCCGGGCTCCTCTCCTTCTCCCAGGAGCAGCAGCTGGGTCAGTATAGCTACCTGCCGGCGAACCCTGGTCTGGGTCAGAGCACGGGGATTACGGGTACCGCTTGAGCGGGCCAGGCTGCGGAGGAGGTCAGTACCTCGGAGTGGTGTGGCAGGGGAGTGGTAGGGCCTGGCGAAGACATACGGGTTTGCAGGGTCAACTCCCACATCCTGCCGTGTCTGCAGGAGGAGCTCCAGGCAGGGCTCGCAGTGAGGGGGGAGGATGAGGGGCTGGACCCGTCCACGTTTACCCTGGACGCCAACTCTAGGGAGGTGAGGAAGCACCAGGCGCTCAAAGGGGGACAGGGAGGCCTCCAATGGGGTGAGAGCTGGAGGGGCACCAGGTGGGACAGGGACGGGGCACTGGGGAGTGATGCGGGCACGATATTCAGCGATGGACAGCTTGGAGACCTCACACTCACGCCGTCGGTTGTACAGGATGAGGAGAGCCAGGCTGGAGTGGCAGAGAAGGCGCCAGGCCTCGGCTGACTGCAGCTGCCGAGACAGGGACAAGAAGGCCGAGTGCTGTAGACGACGAAGGTACAGCACCAGAGAGGACAAGGACGAAAGGAGGGGCAGCATGTGGTGACGCCCCGAACCACTGAAGAAAGAGAGACGGCGTACAATTAGTTAATTTATTCATTTTAACAGTATTAGTTACCTTACAACAACTTAACGGTAGTTTGTTACCGTATCCAACAATCTAACTGTACCACATTTTTAATATAGCAGCTATCATGTTACTACAGAGCCCGGCAGTTACTACCGGGGAGAACTTTCAGATGATTTGTGCGCATAGTTGCAAAACTAGTTATTTGTTTTAGGGCTGCAACTAACATTTATTTTCATTATCAATTCATCTGCTGATTATTTTCTCGATTAATCATTTTGTCAATAAAATGTCCGACAATACAGAAAAATGGCCATTATAATTTCTCAAATGTGAGAATTTTATGCTTTTTGTTGTCATACATGATAGTAAACTGACTATGTTTGGGTTTTGGACGGTTGGTTGGACAAAACGAGACATTTTAAGATATCAAATTGGACAGCGGGAAATTGTAACTGGCATTTTTCTTGCTATTTTCGAACATTTTATAGACAAAATCATTAATTGATTAATCAATAATGAAAATAATTGTTAGTTGAGGGCAAAGGCCTCAGGTTACCTCAGCAAGTCCTTCTCCTTATCCTCTGTCCCACTTTCATCTTCCACCTCCATCACTCCATTCTCCTCCTCCTCTTCCTCCTCGTCCTCCTCTTCCTCTTCTTTTGGTGGTTCCATCTCTTTGGCCGGCTTGCTGCTGAAAGACTGAGGGCACACCACCTCAACATCCTCCTCCTCTTTGGGCCTCTTTATCTCCACGACCTCCACGTCTTCTTCATCTTCGTCGTCCTCCTCCTCTTCCTCCTCATCTGGTCTTTCTTTCTTCAGCTTCCTCATCGCTCCCTTCCTGGACTGCGTCACAGCCACAGGGGGTGGGCTTCTCTTTAAGACAGACACCGGCACAGCGCTCTGTCCTCGTGGAGGAGACAGCACAGGTGGGGTGGAGTTTCTTCCAGAGGAGGCAGGGGATTGGTTGGCTGCTGTGAGAGTGGGCGGAGACATGGAGAGGTCCTGGACGCCACTCTGTGGAAGATCTGAACTGTGGCTCTGTCCCGCAGCTTGCGACGACTTTGAGTGCTGCTGAGTGTGTGTTTGAGCTGTGGTAGGGTTTGTGTTCTGTGCATGCAGGCGGGGCATCTGTGTGTAGCGCTCCACCAGGGCGGAGCACACTTCTGGTTGGTGGGCATGGTGTTTATCTAAGTGGCGGCCCAGGGAGCGGAAGTGGCGTCCACAGTACTCGCAAGTTTGGCGCATGGAGTCTATGGACACTCCTCCTCTGGGAACATTTATGTTGACGTTGCTTGTAGCATTGGAGCCCAGCGGAGCCGGCGCTTTGAACACAGGCTTAGCCAAAGAGGAGGGGGAGGAGGAAGATGAGCAGGGAGGGGAGGACTGCGCTGGAGGGTTGGATGAAGGAAGCGGACGGTTGTGATGGGGACCGCTGGCAGGGGAGATGAGCGGTGGCCGACCAGGCGGGGTCCGATGGGGGGTCTTCTTCTTTGAAGGAGTGCCGCGCCGTTTCTTGCGGCGCCGTAGCGCGCGCCCGCGGGGGCTGGCGTTGTCCTCATCTCCAGCGTCTGAGTCACTGGCGTCAGAGTGAGAGATGGGGGAAGAGGAGGGGGAGAGGGACCAAGAGGGGGTGACGTACTCCTGCTGCTGTTGCTGCTGCTGCTGTTGCCGCTGCTGCTGCTGGGCTGTCAGAGACAGAGGCTCATCCTCCTGGAAGTGAGAGACAGAGTGAATAAAAAGAACATGTCACCTGCCATCCAGAGACATTTTTTTTGCAGTATTAATACGATGTTAAAAAAAACATGTGAATAGGTTTGAAAATCAAATGATTTTTGTTGTAACAAATAACTAATAGATTACTTTTTCAATGTCCATATTTCCTTTTTTGCAACTTTTTCAAGCCTGCATTTCCTTACTTTGTTTTCCTGTATTCTAAGTTTATTTTAGCAAAGTTTATATCAAGTAAGTAAGTTATTAATATTATCAGACCTTAAGACTCAATATCTGGAGAGAAAAAAAAGCCCTGAGGTGTTTAGGTTCCTAAACAACAGTGGTCACTAGCACTGCTTAAAGTTGTAATCTCGAAGATTTTCATTTCGTTGTCTTTCACGGCACCTATGGCAATAATTGGTAAATTGCAGTTGTGTTTTTGGACCTCACTTACGTTTCAGTTTCAGTTTCCTGGTCTGTAGTCATCGACCTTTTCTTTGTTTGATCGGCCATAGTAACCGTTTACTCACAACGCTAGCAGACACCGGAAAAAACAGTACGCTGCTTAACACACAGGTGCGTTGAAGAGCGAGTCTGTTGCGTTGAAAGCCTTGTTAAAAGCCTAACTGTGCGCCGCTTGTGATTTTTCTGGGAAAGTCGCTCCCGACACCCGGTTCGTAATACTGCAAATGCAAGGCTTTCATTAGTGGGCCATAGTCTCAGTCACCATTGTGTTGCATCATTCAGCGATAGATTGTGACTTGACAGACACTTATTTAAATGAAAATGTTCAAGATTATATTTTTAGCTAACTACCCACCAAGTCACAACTGTTCCCCAAAGATGTCACCACCATGTCACATTGTGGCTCCATCGCAGGACAGTTTGAATGTCGTTACTGACATTACTGCACGTGTGTGTTAAACTTTCACCAGTCTAATCAGACGCACAGTCAGGAGAGTCATTACATTTTAAAGCAATAAGCAAAAGGTGAGCATCACTGGCAAGAGAATAAACAGTGAATTATCTGCACACAAGTGATAAGTGATATGTTTCCCAATCAGACCATTTAATGTGTGAGAGGAGGCAGAGAGACAACAAACAGCACAATGGCACTAAGCAGAAGCAGGTTAGGTTACTTGTGCTGTTTTACTTTTAAGGAGTTAAAGTTGATGATGACTTATGTCATTATTACACATAATAAAACAATTATATGGAGGAGCGGGAGGAAGACTTGATGATAATGATTACGTTGAGTCCAACATCAGTGTTGTCCACCCACATCCAGACAGGTGGTATCCTGCAGGCACAGCAGTGCATCACAACCGCATCAACATTTGCTGTAACACATATTCTGTTTGTATTGTCAGCGCTGTATTTTACTACATAGATGTTTGGCAACAACACTTGTGAGAAACACACATGCAATGCATGTATTTACTGTATGGATTCAAAATCGACGTCTCTCATACACACTCATACGTGTTGGTTTTTTGATTTATTTATTTATTTATTTTGTTCTTAGGGAAATAAATGTACGTAACTTCTTTAATACCACTGTTTTAGCAGTGGGATGATCAGTACAAACTGCAGCCAAACAAACACACAGATGCTTATTCTAAATTCTAGTGAAGATCCAAAGAAACCAAATATGTCAGATTGAATTTTGAGGAAATTGTGTCTTAAACCTGCAATAAATAATTTTTTGGCCACTTGGGGGCAGCAGAAACAACAATAACGACATTATTATCACCTTATCAAGTTGATATGGCAAACTTGTTAGCATACAGTTTTCCTGATTCACATCATTTTCATACTCATCAACCATTCAGTGACCCCTCGTGCCCTATGGATGGGGGCATTGTCATCCTGGAAGAGACCACTCCCATCAGGATAGAAATGATTCCTCATAGGATAAAGGTGATCACTCAGAACAACTTTGTATTGATTTGCAGTGACCCTTCCCTCCAAGGGGACAAGTGGACCCAAACCATGCCAGAAAAATGTCCCCCACAGCATAAAAGAGCCACCGGATCTCCTCACTGTAGGGTCAAGCATTCAGGTTTTTCCTTTAATTTGTCACCTGTCTGTAGAGTGGAATTAGATCATTTTTTCAAACCTTAAAGCCACTTAAAGGGAAACTGGATTTTAAGGAGTTAAGAATTCCCCAAACATTAAGTGATATTTATATTTGTATTGACATTTAATTACGAAAACTTTATAAAAGCATGACTTCATAAAGCAACTAGTTAATATTTAGGTGAAGTCATTTGTAAAGTGTGAAATGTTATCTTCCATAACACCGGGTGTGAGGCAGGTTAAATCAAATTTGGTGATTGATGTATATTGTCTAGTTGTTACTTTTTCAAATAATAAAATTCATGTTTTGTCACACTAACTGTGTGACTTTAGGAAACAATCGTTTGTTTTTTTCTCTTACCTTTTTGATATTGTTGTTATTCTCTGTGTCAGAGTTACACTCGTGTTGCGCTGGAGACACAGTACCACGGAAACCCTGTGGGACACAGAGCAGTCACATTAAAACATCCGGCACACTGCTCATTAATGTTTGCCATCACAATCAGCCTCAGCTGTCACTCAGAGAGCCGGAGGACACCCCTCCACAGTTGGTCATAAGCACAGAGGCTGATTAGGACTCCCAATCTCCCACTAACAAGCCAAACAAAAGAAGTGAAAAGAGATTTCAAACACCGTCAACTTCTCATGAGCAAAAAACATGGGGGTTATCAATCAGGCTGGAATACTAAGTACAGAAAAATCAATCAGCCAACAACAGAAACCTAAAAGGATGTGTTTTAGACTTTATCTCGGCCAAATTTAAGATATGGCCGAGAAATAACACTTAAACCTCTGATGTCAATTTCTCAATTCTGTCAATTTAATTTCCTTAAACAGATTCTGGTATCATCATTACGGAACAGATGTCATGTAATAACCATGGTTACTGTTGCTAAAGCACTATAGGTAGAGAGAGAACTGGAGCTCAGCCATCACCATGGTAACCCCATGCCTTGCTTAGCTTTGTGTGTGTAGCATGAATGTGTGCTCAGTGGGTAGTGTGAATATATGCGTGTGCGTGCGTGACAGACAGTGAGTGCGTGAAGCTGATCAACAGTGTGTGAATACACATATGGTTGCCTATCTGAAGTCATCAGAGATATGCACAGTGTGTTAATGTATTTCTATACTAATGAGGACCAAGTAGCCAAGGACAGACAGATGATGAAGATTGAAGAGTGTGATAATTTGAGACAAAGTGGCTGGATTTGGATTAGAAATTGAGTTGAGAGTTGAGGTTAAAATTAGGTTTTGGTTCAGGTTAAGTTAAGAATTAAGGTTAGACAAATTAAACCAGAAAATCAGACTGTAAAGCGACAGCGAGCATGAGTAGCTCTGCTCAATCAAAACATAATGTCCTGTAGCTGCTTTGTGTTCTGGTCTATTGAGGCCACTGTTGGGGGAGAGACTGATGTATTTTCTTATTTTACAACAAATGTCTTTTGTTGAATGTCAGTGTAAAATGGTGAATCCAGCATGAAGCAGTCGCTCTTCAATTTTGACACCAACTTTTGATGTTTCTTGTTCATTTTTTTGGACTGCTGACAATTCTCCAACTTGTTTACACTCTAGCTGCACTGGAAATATCAGGGCGCTATCAGGTCGTCTATATTTCAGCAACAAAAGCAGCAACAAAATGCAAGACACATTACCCAATAGTGGGTTTAACAGTGTAAAATTGATTTTTTGAGGGGGTTAATAGTGAGGGAATAAATGTACACAAGGGTGGTCACAAGTGTAATACTAGAAACATGTGTGTGTAGTGTATGGATCTGTTGTTCAAGGCACTGACCAGGTTTTCCCCCCACTCTGTCAGGCTGTAGTCCACAGTGATCTCTTCCCCCTTGGTGATGTCTCGGATGGCGATAACGACCAACCGCACCTGGCTGCCACAGTGGACCTCTCTGATGCGGCAGTTAGGGGAGGGGGGGAAAGAGCTGGCTGTTGGGGCTGGAACAGAGGCTGTCGGGGCAGCCGGAGCTGTGGACGCGGGGGTCAGAGACGGGGCCTGAGCTGAAGTCGCTGTGGCCGGGGCAGGAGCGGGGACTGGTGTTGCCGAGGAAGCAGAAGGAGCTGGAGCTGGTGTAGAGGCTGAGCAGGAGCCGGTCTTGGATCCGGTGGACACTTTGTCATGAGCCTGCTCTGATGGACTGCTGGGAGGTGAAGGGGTGGGGGGATTGAAAGTTAAATTCACTGACTTCATCAGACAACATGTGCTGTTGTTCTGTTTCTATTTTGTTTCAGTACTATTCTCTTGAACTGGAAAGACATGCTGTCTATCTGTTACACATTTTTAACAATTCATTGATTGACAGAAAATTAATCAACAAATTTTTTTTACAACTGATTAATTGTTAACTTTTATTGATTCCAGCTTTTCAAATGTAAGTGTTTGCTGCTTTTCTGTTTTATTTCATTATACATTGAAAATATTTGGTTTTTGTACTGTAGGCGGGACAAAAGCAGTTTGAAGACTTCACCTTGGGTTCTGGAAAATTGTGATAGACGAACACCTTATTTATCGACTAATCGAGTGATCAGTTATTCAGAAACGGTAATGAAAATAATCATTAGCTGTAGCCCTAGTTTTTTCATTTTTGTCATATTGTAATTTAACCATTTCATTGTGAGTACACACTGTATATGTGGATATGTGGAGGGGTCATATGTCAGATGTCGGGTTAAAGGTTGATAGCAGTTCCAGCTTTGCTTTTACATATATTCTATGATTTGTCCATGTGTATGTCACAAATCACTGTAATAGGGGTTATTAAATCAAGGTATATGAACAGAAGTGACAGAATTGTAATTATGATGTTTTCTCATTGTATTTACATTCTTCTAGCCGTAGGGTTCATTTCTTTGCTGTAGGGATCCACTGCAGCTGAATGAGTGTAAAGCAAACAGTAAGAATCCACACGTACGAGCTCATGCCAGTGCTTCGGGGCAGTGATTCTCAATCCTAGTCCTCAGAGTGCTGCTGATTTTCTATCCTACTGGCTAGTCAACTGCATTCTTCTGACATCTCGGGTATAAATCAGCCTGATTATATGGCTAAAATGAAAACCTACAGGGCTGGCCAGTCCTGAGGACCGACATTCAGAAGTGCTGCTCTCAGAAAAAGCTGTCCTTGAGTGCCGAGTTAAGATCAGGAACCGTTCATTCTTTTCTAAATCTAAAAGCTGAGTTGTTCAACATAACATGCAACCAGCAAGAAAAAGTATGTATATTCTACTCACAGCAATCAATAGAACCACACAAATGTACACTCACCAGTTGTGAGGAGCAGGCTCTGTGTTGTAGAAAGGCCCGTCCAGTGTGGGCCGTTTATTCTCTGCTGCTTCCTTACGATCACCTGAGAGCACAGCAACAGCCAGTATAAAAGGATTACATACAAGTATGCAGGGACACACACACTCACGCACACACAAAGGTCATCACCCCATCTCCTGGAGCACATACACAGGTACACATCGCAGCACATACGTAGGCAAGCACACATACACGCACCCACAAAAGTAGGTCACACTCACTTGCGCACGCTCCACCCCCATACCAATCACACAGATACACAGACAGATGCACACGCACACACAAACACGTACACACACACACACACACACACACACACACACATAGTTGATGGCAGTGAGAATATGGCATGCAGATATAACACACGCAAACACACACCTGGGCTGAAGCTGTGTTCAGGCACGCTCTCCTCCTCGGTGTGTGTAACAAAGACTTTCACGGGTGTCCCTTTCCTTTTCCTTCCACAGCCGCGCCTGCAGAGAATACACACACACGCAATTATCATTTAATCAATCGGACTACTGGCCAAACTTCACATCAATCAGGTCACAGAGAGTGATCAATAAGCTGATGGCCACCTAATGGATCGATACAAATTGCGTTTAGCCCTCCCATATAAGCAAAAGAAAAAAAACCCACAGAAACAAAGATACAGCAACTAGACGATGATTATTCAAACTGCTCTTTACTGTGCATGACTGGAACACGATTAAAATGGTTTTAGATTTAGACGATCTACACTGACTGACCTGTTCAGTCCAAACGCAGCAAAACTCTGCAAAGACATACTTTTTGTTTGTTGACTGTTTTTGAAGCTTTGCCGTCTTCCCTCACCACACACCGGGTTCAGAAATTAAAGACAGCTCAGGGCAGAAGTACATTTGAATGTTCATAAAATCTCTGAGAATTCTTTTATTTAGCTGCTTAAAACGCCCCCAGTAATTAGTAGTACCCTCTCTTGCATTTCAACCTATTCACATTTATTTTACTGAGCTGTCAAATATTCGTATGTGAACGTGAATACTGTCCCCTGTGGGCCACCATACAACAATTCTTTCCAGTGCATTCTTGCACTTCTTAACCCTAAAAATTTGTAAGCAATTATTTCACTTTCAAATATCAAAGCAACTGTGTACGCAGCCCAAACCAGGAGAAACTGTTGTCACCACAGAGCCCAAAACAAAAAAATATATATATTAAAAAAAAAAAACCACACACAAACTGTATCAACAAAAATAAAATAAAACATCCACTTTCATATAAAATAGGGTTGAATAACATTTTAATTTCTGAGACTAGTGCTGGTAAGATAACTGAGTACTTTTAAATGAATACTTTCTTCCAAATCCTTACTTAGAGGAATATGAAAACATATATTTAAGAAAAGAAACCAATTTTTTCAAATGTTAAAATGTTGTTCAAACACAAGCAGCCATACAAGAACTTCAGCAGTCTAAAATTGAGTTGTGATTTAAATCAGAAACCCTCTGATAACACAGTAAGTAAAGAAGAGTACTTGACATTTTAGATACTCGATGCTACACACACGTTTCGGTTGGTACCAAAAAAGTATTGAGGTTCAGTACGAAGCCCTACATATAAATCTCAACAACAGAGGAATCGGAAAATGTACTGGTCAGCCTGTTTCTTTAAATTAAAACATTTCTTGAATTTAAAGTGGGATGTGCATTATTTTAAGACTTAAAGTAAAACAGATCTCACTGGTCAAATTGACCTCCAATTTGCCAGTATGTAATGGTTCATAGTTAGATTTTTGAACATTTCTGAGGCAAATCAACACACTGGATCAGGCTTGATAAAGATTATGTAAACCTGTAACCTCTGAATAATGACCACACTGATCTTAGTAAGATTCTGCGATCTAGTTAGCGTTTATAGTTGAGTGCTTTGACCCCTGGATCACTACTAAGGACTAGGCCATTACCCCAGGGAGCTCAAACACAGCCACCTGTGTGAGCCCAGAATGGCCAAGCGAGATTATCTTCTTCAGACTAAATCCATGCCAAAACCGCCTCGCTCAGAAGAGCCAAACTGCCTCTGCCGATTCTGGGCTAGTTCTGTTACCACAGATCTCAATATTGTTTTCCGTCAGTCTATTTTTTACTCGCATGACATTGGAGGCTCTTAAAACTAGGCCATAGGAATATCGTGCTTTGGATTTTGAGGTGTTCATTACTGTCTGTGTGTGTGTGTGTGTGTGTGTGTGTGTGTGTGTGTTTGCATGCAGACAAGAGAGAGAAAAAGAAAAAAAACTGAGCAGAGGAAAAAAGGAAAGAAAAAAAGGGGAAAAGAGAAAAAAGTAAAAGCAGCAGAAAACAGACAGAGGGAGAAAAATAGGAAAAGGGAGAAAAAGAGAAAAAAAGACAGACAGAGAGACAACAGAGAGAAGGAGAGATACTCATTCAGCAGAGATATCAACCAGACCCACTGTCTTTGTATTGATCCACTCCACTCCCATCTGGACTCGTGATACTTTGCACGCATGTCTCTGTGTGTGTGTGTTTATGAGAGTGCGCAAGAAGAGTGTGCCGCTGCATTTGTGCTCACGTATATGTGCAGATTTTTTTTCTCCCCCTCTTGAGAAGCTTTCCTCTGCAACAACCACACACACACATGTTGGCTTCGAAAACATAATCAAAAATCTAACGTGATAATTACCGAGAAATCATGGAGAAAGCTTCGACATTTTAAATACACAATCGAGCGTGAGAAAAGATCTGCTTTGAAACATATCACAGCGCTGTTGCTTCAAAATCTGATAAATCGCTCACTTCACTTTAGAATCACTGCTGTGTAACATGAGTTACCGTTACATATAATTCTTGTAATGGATGTCACAACTTCCTCAAGCAATTGAAAGGTTTGTTGGTTTGGTTGTAGTATTTCACATATCACGACACTGTAAACATCACATTACCACATAATGACCCAATTGTCATGATAACACATTGATAACATCCTTTGTGGCAACCAACATCCCTCAACAACACACACTATGTCACAACGCACTGTTTTGGTGAATATATTACATTTTTATATGCCAAAATTTGCTTAGTTTTAGATCTGTATACTCAACAGGGTTCCTACACCTTTTTTAATGTCAAATTCAAGCACTTTTCAAGCATTTTCAAGCTTTTTCAGCACCTTACGGCTGTGGTAAATTATACTCAGATCAATTAGGCTCTCTCCGACTTCCATTATTTCTTCATCTAAAAAGCTAACTATTCAGTCAGATAGCGATTTATTATATTAATACAACTAGAATTTCAAGCCGTTTCAAGCACTGTATTCAAAATCCAAGCACTTTTCAAACCTTGAAAACACCACATTAAAAGTCAAGCATTTTCAAGGATTTCCAGCACCCGTACGAACCTTGGCTCAAAGGCAGGGCTCGGCAATATGGCTGAAATCAATGTAATGATATTAATAAGAATGCCTTAATTATACTGAAATATACCACAATATGGCAAATAAATGCAAAATCACATATAAAAGTAACCAAGTTGGTCGAGTGTGAAAGTTCATTTTTAACCTTGAAAATAGTAGTTTGACAAAATAAACCCAACTCAATGTCCACTTACTAGCTTTTTCCAAGAGTTTTCCACCACAACACACTTACATGCTCAGGTAACGTGATGACAACTGAGCCATCTCCAAGACACCTGAGCAAACTCCATCCGCTGATTAAGACCGTGGCATGCGGTTGAAAGCTCGGGGAAAAAAAGCTAGCAAGTAGAATTATTTTGTCAAATCAAGCTGGTGTCCAAAGCAATTAACTATCACTTTTGTGCATTATTTCAGACTGAACTCGTCACAAATTTGTTCACATGATATGGTCACATAATCATGACACCATTCCAGTAAAAAGACGATGAGCGATAACATTGAATTACTGCCCAGACCTACTCAAAGACCTGTAGAAAAATAACATCAGAGAGAGTCGTAAAACAAATCTTCAACAGTTGTTCACGTTTTCATACATGCTCACACAGACAGGCTTAGCCAACAGTCCTGAGCTACACTTGATCCCAACAGGTCACCGGCTTTTCCCAGAAAAACACCGTTTTCCTCAGAGTTTGTATTTTGCTGGATTATTTTGGGTCGTCTGAGAGTGTGTCTGTGTATTCAGTTCTGGTTCAACGAGTTTCTTGGGAACTTTCTTGCCAACCAAATCTGTCTCACCTCCACTTCTTCGGTGAGCTGACCCTTCAATCTCTCCCTCCATCCCTGTCTCACCCTCTCGATCGATTCTCTCATTCTTCTCTCCCTGCAGTTCTCTCCCTTCTTCGCTCCAGCTAAAACACACACACACACACACACACACACACACACACACACACACACCCCTCCCTCTCAGGCTTACAGGCACGCAAACACACTCACTCACTCACACACACAGAGTACACACAAATATCCTCTCTCTAGCCAAGCTCACATGCACGCACACACACACACACCCCTCCCCCTCTCTCTAAAGCTCACATGCGTATACACACACATAGGAAAGCTCACTCAAGCGCACACACACACTCTCTCTCTTTCTCTCTCTCTCTCTCTCCAGTGCTCAGTTTCTCTCTCCCTCTCTCTCTCTCTCTCACATAACCAAACCCACAGTCTCATGTTCCATCTCTGACACACACACACTTTTTCCCTCTCTTTACACACACACACACACACACACACAAAGGCACGCACGCACGCATACAATCTGCACATTACAGATTCTCAGACTCATGCATATCTGCTACAATATATTCTCTCCCCCACTGTATTGCACACACACACATGTTCCATCAAACACATTATTCTTTCTCAGCCACAGACGAGCAAATGACGTGTGCTTGTGGACACACACACACACACACACACAACCTCTTGTCACGCAACTGTTTCTACTACATACGTTTGGATTACACACAAACACAATCACACACACGGCACACATGCACAAACTCACTCAATAAGCCTCACGTACACTCCGTCCTTCATGCAGAACGTTCTCTCTCTAACACACACACACACACACACACACACACACAGAATCCTCAATAATAAAACAGATACAAACACACACCATCCGCCCTCCCCCCTTCTCACATATACCATACCACCCACACACAGTGTGCACATACACACAAACATACTTTTCCTTTGAGCATGCGTACACACACACACACATGCACTGTCCTTTCCTCTTTCATAAACAAAGTAGATGCATAAACACTCTCTCCTTCCCTCTGTATGACACACACAAACACACTGCCCTTGTCTAGGAGCCACACACACACACAAATACACACACACACACAAACCTTGTGTCTGTCTCCCCCTTGACACACACCCCTCCCTCTCTTACTGACTGCAGAACAAACACACACACACTCACAGACACACACACAGACAGACAGACATACACTCACCTCTCCTTCCAGAACAAATACACAAACACAGAAAAAGACACACAAAGAAACACACACACAGCATATGCACTAGCTACCAAGCCTTCTTTTTCAGTTTCCAAGACACACACACTCACACACACACTCACCCTCCCCTTCTGTTTCAAAAGCTTGCACACGCAAGTGTATGCACACACACACACACACACACACACACACACACACACACATCCTCACCCTGTCACACACTCCCTTCTCTTTTCCTCTCTCTCACTCTTAAACACATACACACACTCACTCTCTATCACTCTGCAACACACACCCTCCATCTTCTGTTGCTCTCTCTTCTCTGTGAGACACATACACACTCTGTTACACACACACACAACCTCCCCTTCTCGGTTCGTCACAAACACACACACACACACACACACACACACACACACACACACGCATCTCTCAGTTTCTTAAAGACAGACACACACCCTTTGCTTTACCACTTTCAGCATTGTTTCTACCATCTCTCACAACCCCAAAAAATAATTTCTCCACTTTTTAGATAACACACAAACAAACACACACACACACACAATTAACACAATCCAAAACATCACACACACACTCTCTTCACCAATCATGCATTTGATTATTATCCCCTTTTAACACACTGAANCACACACACACACCACTTGGTTACACATAAACACAGTCCTTCATGCTCACACGCAGACACACACCTCCCATCCCTCTCACTCTCTCTCTCTCTCACACACACACACAAACAAACACATTCCCTCCCCCACTCTCCTAACACACACGTATGCGCAAACACACTCTCCCCTCCCCTTCCCTGTGCCTCTAACACACTTCCCCTCTATCTCTGTCTCTCTCTCTCTGTCACACACACACACATATACACATACACTTTTTATATGCTCGTTCTCACGTACACACACACACACACGTCCTTCACAGTGTCTCACAATCCTTTCTCTCTCTCTCACACACAGTAAACACACCTTTATTCCCCACTCTTTTTCCACACACACACTATTAGTTTCTCTTTTTCTCTCTCTCCCTCTCATACACACACACAAACACACAAACACAATTACAGGCATGCATGCAAACACACACACTCTCTGAAAAACACATTTAAAAACACATTTTCCCTTCTCTCAAACACACCCTGTCTTCCCAACACACACACACTTACTCATTCTCTCAACCACACACAAACTCACAGAACCACACACACACACTCACTCACTCACTCAATACTACACACACACACACACACACACACACACACACTCCTGTTCTCTTTGTCACACACTCCTTACACACTCTGCTCCCCCTCCCTCTCCCCATCTCTCTCTCTCTCACACACACACACACTCACAGTGTCTGTCTCTGTCACGCACACACTCTCTCCCCCTCCCATCCCTCACACACACACACACACACTCTCCCTCCTCCTTCCTCTGCTCTAGCACACACACACACACATATGCAGACACACTCACACATACACACACACCCCCCACACACACACACCA
>NTHP01000080.1:1087636-1111577 GCA_003416845.1 Oplegnathus fasciatus
CCCCCTCCCTCCCTCTCTCTCTCTCTCTCTCACACACACATACACACACACATACACACACACACACACAGAGCTGCTCCTTTCTCTCTCACGCTCTCTCCCCCTCCCTGTGTGTGTGCCTTTCTCTCCCACTCTCACACAACCACACACACATGCGCGCACACACTACACACAAGCGCGAGCGCGCTTACAGAGAGAGATACACACACAGAGAAGCTCTGACAGTATATTAATTCCAACATTTTTATAACTTTGTGAAATTGAGCAGTTGTATTTTGAGTTATGTTCCTGGAAACTTTTGTTATTTACAGTTTAAGGCACAAAACATTGTTATTAAACTCCAGTTTTTCGGGTTTACCTAAACAAAAGTAACAAATTCAAGGCACATGCCACATTTCTGTTGTTGAGATAGTGTCTTTTTGATCAATTTACTTCACAATGTCACTCAAAAACGCACATTCAATAGGTGAATTCAGTGTCACGCACACACACACACACACACATGCGCGCGCACATCTACACTAACGCAAACTGGCGCACGCGCGCGCACACACCTCTTTGGAGCTGCTTTGTAAGGTGGAATTAACGTTCAATAAAAAACAAGCTAGCATGAGACAAACAAGCGACTTTCTCACATAATATATCTAAATTGGACCTGTACTCGCTGACAAACTTGACAAATAACGAATGTTTACAACTTTAGTTCCATCAAAAACACCCTCACACATACATGCGCGCACACACCCACCCGAGTCTCGCTGTCATTGGGGAGGAAAACACTATCATGAAACAGTTTTTCACTATTCATGGTTAATTGACTCCCTCACCCCCGCAGTGGCGGTGCCGGTTTGATGCCTTCTCCGTCGCTGTCCAGGCTGTGTGTCTCCCGGTAGTCGAAGAGCGAGCGTACGGTCTCCGCCATGTTCACGCCAGCGATCGCTGATCTTCCGCCGCCGCACCGTTCAGCCTCTCTCGCTCTTCTCTCCAGCCGCTCAACTGGCTCACACCAAGGTTATTCCAGCCGCTCCCACCGCGGCGGAGCGGAGGGGTGCGCGGTGCGCGGCAGGCAGCAAAATAGCCCGTTATGTAGACTACCGTGTCTTTTCAGTCAGACAAAGCCGGACTAAGGTGTGATTTTCAAACAATACATTTAAATGAGCGCAAAACATCAAGTTGTGGATCACTTTTAATAAATAATTTCATTTTGGCCACCCCTGCAGAGGAATGGACGCGCTCACCGAGCAGATGAAAAAAAAAAAGTAGACCGTTTCTAAGAAGAGTGATTAGCTCGCTAACTGAGAGAAGAAATTATGAAAATAAAGTAGTGGCGAAGGGAAAGATTCACATCGAGCTTGACTTTCAAACAGATGAACATTAAGGTGTACTGGGAAACATTTTGTAGTACTATTTACACACCCATATTCACACCTTCTTATTTTATCAACAGGTTAACACAACCCATAGCCACAAATTGTGTGATTTATGGATGTGTTTAATTGTTATACTGTGTACACTGTGTCTTCTGTTGTTTCTTCTCTACACTATAAAACCATACAACTATAAAATCCCCAATTGACTGAGATAAATATGCAACTTAGACAGTTAACAGTTTTCAGCATTCAAGTAATTAACATTAGGATGAAATAAAAATGTTTATTATTTATTCGATTTTTTTTTGCCAGAATCAATAATATGATGTGAAATAGCCTACACTAGTATTAGCTTAAAACAATTAAGCATTACTGACAATGGCAAACTGTTACCTGTAGTTAGATAAACTTTAGCAATTTGTCACCTGTCAAAATACCTGGAGTGTGTGTCTGAAAAAAAATATTTCAAGATGATATTAACAAACTCACCCTTGAGTTTAAAAGTCAGCACAAGGGTAAGACACTGCAAAGGTTTCAGTGATTTGGCACTGACAACTGCTAACTACACATTGCACGTGAGATGTGTCATTTATTATTGATTATTATTCACAGACCTTATTAAAATGTTGTTTACCTTCATTCATAACAATGCATAGAACAATCTCGGTGTTAGCTTTAGATATGAGAAACCTTCTATACTGCAGCCTGCACTCTGTAGTTACATAAAGTCCAATGAGACAGTCAAAAATCAAGATAAATCTGATTTTTGAAAAGAGACAGTGCCTGGCCACACCACATTTAACAATAGCATCCATCAACACCCCATTGAAAACCACATGATTTTAGTGTTGATATTGGCAGTTTTATTTATGCACTATTTTGTTATTTGTCTATTTGGAACATACTACACAGAATTAATATATGGAATATACAGACGGGGGACAAATTAAAGGAAAACAATGACATAAAGTGTCTTAGTGAGGTGTTGGGCCACCACATGCCGCCAAAATAGATTCAGTGCGCGTTGGCATTGTTTCTACAAGTCTTTGGAAGTCTACTGGACGGATGAACACCATTCTTCTGAAAGATATTCCCTCACTCGGTGTTTTTGATGATGGTGGTGGAGAGCGCTGTCAAACACGTCGGTCCAAAATCTCCCATAGGTGTTCAATTGGGTTGAGATCTGGTGACTGCAAAGGCCATAGCATATGATTCACATAATTTTCATACTCATCAAACCATTCAGTGACCCCTCGTGCCCTATGGATGGGGCACTGTCATCCTGGAAGAGACCACTCCCATCAGGATAGGAATGTTTTATCATAGGATAAAGGTGATCACTCAGAACAACTTTGTATTGATTTGCATTGACCCTTCCCTCTAAGGTGACAAGTGGACCCAAACCATGCCAGCAAAATGCCCCCCGCAGCATAACAGAACCACCTGATCCCCTCACTGTAGGGGTCAAGGATTCAGGTTTTTCCTTTAATTTGTCACTCATCTGTAATTGAAATACAGGTCAGACTATATTGACACGGTGAGAAAACTCAGCTTCACTATTGACATGAAATGGCTTTTTTTCATGCAAGACAGGGTCTCAAAAGGTAATTGGTGCAGACTCAAAAAACCTCCTTAATTAATAGGGTATGTATGTAAAACATAACTTGGATTTAAAAAGGGAATAAGGCTTGTGCTGGACAGTCACATGTGGCATACATTACAATGAGTGGCTAATGAAATGCTAATCACAGGGGAACGCAGACTACAGTAACACTGATTAGCCACTTCCTTTACCTCTGATTTACACACATTTTATGTTGCAAGATTTTGATTTCTGGACTAAGTTGTCAGGATGAAAATCAGAAGGCAATTCACAACATGATATAAAGGCAATTCTCTTTTGTACAATACTGCAAGTAAATCACATGATTCATTATGGCACCTCTGTAACTGAGGAGGGAAGCATGCATTTTAATGAAACTATATATTATGACACCACTGTGTCATTAAATATATCTAATTTCATGGGATTTTACAGAGAAGTCAGATGTAACAAGTGTACAGCCTTTTTAAAAAAACACAAACTACACACACAGGAAGATGTTCATGCACTCCATCATACAAAACAGACTTCAGAGAGTACAAGAGGATCAGAATTACAATGTCTGGATATTTGCTTCTTGTTAACTCAGATCTGTATTTTTTATTGGAAAAACTGCTTCAGAAAATAGAAAATTATTCTGTGAAATCCATAGTCCAAATAGCAAACAGCAATACTTAAAATACCAGTAAAATATTGCAAGAATGTGTGTTGATATATGGTCATATTATTTGTCCCAGGGCCCTTAGGGCGTTGTTTATCCCAATTATCAAGCTTTTTACATCGCTTTGAGCAGTAATTATGGTTGTTAGTGTTATTAGCCTGTTGTATGAAAGTGTCATACAGTTAAAAATGTCTTCCCCGGCTGCACAGTTTTCCACTGAAAGCTGAAATCAAACTAATTAAAGACAGAATGCTGAGAAAGGTGGTTATATTTGACATGTTTTATTTAATTGGGGAAAAAATATGATGGACTTGGTTTGCTGAGTTTCTTGCATCCCATTAATATTTTCTACAGTATTTTAGAGAAAATAACCCAAAATGAATGAAAAGTGTGCCTAACACCACACTGATGGCTTTATTTCAAGATACAGCAATGGTGAATTTTCAGTGGTTCTAATTAAACTATCTATTTGGTCTAAATAGCAAATCTAAAGCCCTTATATTGACAAAGTAACCTACAATACACATGCAAGTACACTGTCCATTGTGGTTGTTGGTAAGTCTGGTCAAACTCTTCCATCAATGCTCTGAAAGGCCCATTAATAATGTATAAAGAAGTAAACTAGAAAGAAGGAGAGAAGAGACAACATATAAAGATATTACATATTGAGATCAATAATATAAATCATGTTTTGTCTCGTCTCACTTAAGTTTTCATTACATTCCCTGAATTCTGAGATCAGATGAGCTGCAAATATTCCTCAGATTGTAATTTTGGCAGGTTACATTTTTAGTCTGATGCCATCTCAATTCAAGTTTGGATCCAAGATGGGAAACGAGCAATTTCAAGGTATACTCAGGCCTGTATTTAGTTGGTCCATCCAAATGAGCCAAATAACTGAGCCAAATAAGAAAACACTAATTTATTTCTCAACATGCACAAATATCTCTTATTTCTGTGCTTTAGGTATTTTCCTGCTCCTGATAGTGCATTTCACGTCTTGCTGTCAACGAGGTAATGTTGTTGTTTGTTTGTTTGTTTGTTTGTTTTTCCCGTACATTTCACATTATTTTCCATCTGAGTCCAGACATTTGTGAAATTAACGTTCCATAATGAATACTTCCTCCAGTGGTGGAGGAAGTATTCAGATGCTTTATTTAAGTAAATGTATACCACGCTGAAAAAAAATACTCCATTACAAGTACATTGAAAATGTTACTTAAGTAAAAGTACAAAAGTATTATCAGGAAAATGCACTTAAGGTACTAAAAGTAAAAGTACTCAATGATGATGATGATTATTAAATGATTATTATTAAGTGTTCTTCATTGTGGATTAATCTGCTGGTTATTTTCTTGATCGACCCATTTATTCTATATTACAGTCACAATTAAACAGAGCTCAAAGTGACACCTTCTCATGTCTTGTTTAGTCACATCTGAGAAGTTGAAACCATGAAATGTTTCTGGTATTTTTGCGTGAGAAATGACATAAATGATTAATCACTGACAAATCAGCTAATTGATTAAGTGACAAATCGTTTAAGTTCAATTTTATATGCTGCCGGGGAGTTTAATTTGTTACAGTGCATCATTTTTGAAAATATATTATATATATATTTTACATATATATTGTTTATGTCAGATCTTGATTTGTAAAGTAACTAAAGTTGGATAATTGTGAAGTAAATAGTACAATATTGCCCTCTGAAATGTAATGGAGTACAAATAGAAGTGTCATGAAATGGAAATACTCAAGTAAAGTACTTTGAGTAAATGTACTTAGTTACATTTCCACCACTGAGTTAAGCACTTTTCCTTCTTCTTACATACAATTTTGCTTTGTTGTTTGGCAATTTCAGAGAAATCTGGAAATATTAGGAAAGTCTTCAACACACAATTATCCTGTCTTTAACAAACAACCAACATTATTGTTACTGTATTTGGCTAATTTGGTTATCTGTCAGTATTATTTCCAATCACTAGGTTGTGTCATAAACTTACACTGTGATAGCACTGAACAGCAAATTGACCATCAGTTTTTTAGAGATATGTCGTCATGCACCAACATGTCAGTGATGATGAAGTTTCTACCTGACAGTGGCACTAGGCAAAGGTCAGGGGGTCACCAAGAATCAACATCTGGGCACCATAAATATCCGTTCAAAAGTTTTAGGCAATCTGGATAGTTTGCTCTGGACCAAAGAAAAGCAGCCATAGATGATATTTGCTTTAAAAACAGATCAGGGTAGAATAGATCTGATTAAGGAACAAGTAAATAAGACTAAGAATCTGACCAAGAATTCAAAGGCAACTTTCAACACTTGATGCTATACAGACACATTATTCAGTCTGTACTCAAAAAGTATTGAGGTCTGATACCCGTCTGTATTTGAAGCCTGTTGCAAGTTGCCTTACATGACCAGACAACATTTTGCAGGCACAGCTTTCGCTATTAGATCTGGAACATTACTAGATCTTAAAACAACCACCATCAACAGCTATTAAAACCAGCCATTTTAGACATGAAATGATGTGCAATTATTTCTTATCCCTTATATATTCAGAGAACATTTCAGTGGATATTTATGGAGAAATATTGAGAACTGCTGCTATGTTTGTACAGATGGTAAATCAGTAAATAAGCTAAGGCCAGCAAATGCCTTCGACCAGTCAGGAAAATCCATGTTAATGTGTAAATGGGTAAGAGAACTGTCAAAATCTGTGTTACAGCCTTTTTGAAATGACGTCTGTCTCAAGCTCTTTCATCCATGGCATTGTGGGATGGCGTTGTCAGGCTGTAGCTGCATTGTAAGGCCTTACAATATAATGGAAAACCCCAAATACAAGTATTTGGACTGATGCCTGTCTGGCAAATTAAACTCTTTCTGTGCAGGACCCATTACAGTCCACCTGGTACCACAACCGGGCCATAGAGTGTTCTACATACATGAAATTGCTGTTTATTGATTAAATTTAGCATTTCAATTGATCTAGTCATCTTCAGACTGGACTCCAGGCTGGTTGATCTGGGACTTATCACTGAATCCTCAACTGGAGAGGCTAAGATCCTGCAAATAGAGTGGTGTCCATATGAAGACCTGATGAGTTTGACTTTGCACATAGAGCTGGTAGAGATTCTGTCAAACCTGGTTAGCTGGTTTGGTCAGGTGTTTGCAGACTGGTTGACTTTAATATGTTGTCCAGTTGAAGATTTAAACCAACTGATGTATACTTAAGTGTGTACCATTTTGAAACTAACTAAAATACTGTAGGCTAGAGAGCAGCAAATAACAGCCCATGGGCCAAATCTGGCTCTCCACCAAAGATTTTAGGCCCCCCAATGAAAGATTATATTTTACCAGTGGGCCTTGTAGACTATCAAAGCGAGAGGGGTTATTTCAGGTATCCAGTGTTCCAGAAATGAAAGTCCCGTTCATTTTGTGCACAGGTGACTGGCAATTGGAGCCCTTCCAAGCCTTGGATGGACATGAAACTCTCATGAATCATCAGTAGAAAAGATGAGCAACTGTCTTAGAAAATATCCTTTAAAAAAAGTCAATGGTACAAGCCAGCGTACACAAAAACCCAAGGAGTCCAACCTACAATCACTAAACTCAAAACTCTGCTGTGGTAATTGCTAAGAGGCAAGTGGAAGATAACAATTATGCTTTGTGGAAACGTGATAGTACATTCAGCAGTTAAAATCAGGTCATTTTTGATTCTGGGTCAGTTTTGGTGCTGCGTTTTCTTCCCAAATGTAAAAACAAAGCGTTCTGAATTAGCTGCAGCTCTGTTTGGCCTCTTCTCCATAGCAACGGCAGCTGAGGCTCATGGCAATTATAGTGTTTAGAGTCATTCACTATATCTAACTGATGATGGGCATTTTCAGCTTTGTTTCTGATTTCTCAGAAATTCTGTTTAATTTCAGATTTAAAAAAAAAATAATAATTTAAACGCATGTCCATTTATTTATCCAGGAAACTCCAGTGTTTCTATGTTAATGTTGAGGATATCAATAAAAGAACTCTTCAGTTTTATTTACAGTGGTATATACTGCACATACTACATCAAAACTTTTAGGCATTTTCAGCTGTAACAGTAGAAATCAAAAAAGTCCCAATAGAAAAAAGACATATATTTACTCCCTAATAATCAATACCATCATGTGGGGAGTGAACTGATATTGTTCCTTGTTCTGTGCCATGTGGTAGGCTATTTAATAGATCAAACTAGACAGACCATGGTGCTAGAGTTATTGCAAAAAATTGCATCTCACAAAGACAAATGACAGATCAACAGTTTTATTGCAGGAAATGCCGAGATAACCCTGATGATGTCATCAGGGTTATCATGGCCTGGGCTTGAGACTTTTTTAACAGTGAGCCCACATTACAAACTGGAGTTTGAATAATATTAAGGAGGTAGAGGGGGTCTAATGAAAAACGCTCTTGAATTGCATTATGAAAATTGTAAGATCCAGCATATCTGGAGCTTGACCTATAAATTGGTTTCCGGGCAACGTCCTCAGTGAGATGCACACACACGTCGGGGGGTAGAAAACAAACCGAATTACTGAGAGATTATGAGGAGATCAACAAGTCAAGTTGTTTTTGTGCTTCAAACTGCATGAATCGCAAAAGTAATGGGTGGAAAATATTCATTAAACCAAGGAGACCTCCCGTTAGCTCAGAGTGCATAATTAGCCATTAGCTCCAGCGATCTGGTCAGAGCTCTGGATTTTATATTGTGGTACTGGAGTATACTGGAAGGTGGTGGATAGTTTTGTACAGAACATGGTGAGGAAGAAAGGCCACTTTTAAGGTAAGACAGCTCACACTGTTACTGCATGTTTCTGGCAGTTTATTGAATCGTGCGAACATTTGTCAGGCTCGGTGATCAATGCTTTAATGATAAGTCTGACGAGAGTGAGTTTTTGCACTAATGTAACACATCTGGCATATTTCTAGTGTACTTTGAGGAAACAGCAGGATTTTCATGCACGTAAATGTAACAATGAGTGTGACCGTGCTCTAACATGCAACCGTCAAGTTGCAGGAATTTAATATATGCTAAAGTTTTTATTTTAACGCTAACATTACTTGTGTGGTTACTTGCGTTCTTTGCTTTGCCCGTTGATGTTTTGGGACACCGTTCATTTCTCACCATCTGTAGAGCTAACTTTGCGTAGGCTGTGTTAGCGTTAATGCTGCTACTGGCTGCCGTTTCTCACTGTAAATCCACATGGCATGTTAACAGCAGCTAGCTGTCACGTGTTTAAAAAAAAAGATTTTTAAAAATTGTTGTTATTTTATTCATTTATTTGACAGGAATGATGTATATGCAACTTCTAGCCGTAGCTAATTTGCAGTCCTTGTCCCTGGTTAGGCTTTTAGGGGATAAAACACATAATAAAACACTCTAATACAAGCATACAGACAAACAATAAAATAAACAGACAAACAACCACTACAAACAGTAATTGAAACAACAATGACTGAAAACAACAATTAAAAACAACAAGAGGGAAAGAAAGTATGTATGCTATATAAACCCAAAACCTTTAAAAAGTATATTTTTTTACTGCTTTCAAGCAAGTTGCTTTATTTCTAAATACTGAAAATTTCCATTTATAGGCTTTGCTGCTTTGGTTTTGACCACTCGTCTTTAATCTGTCTCATGTGAGTCCCCCAACTTTATAGACGTGCCCCTTTGAGGGTGAGATACATGCACATTTCTCTCATTATTCTTTAAAACCTGTTTTCATAAACCAGTGTTCTTTTGCGCAGTTTTAGCATTATTTTATTTGGAGTAGTAGCCTCTGGCTTTGATTGTAGCCTAGTTTGACAGCTGACCTAATCAATTGATAATATCCGATCCCTCCACATCTGTCAGTTACAGTATGTCACAGGTCGAAGCTATGGGCTACCGTCAGGCAAAGAGTTCTTTTAATCTTGAACAAATTAAAATATATGTAATTCAAACAAACAAGAGAATTTAAAACACACAGGCCAGCTGTGTCTCCACTGCACCTGTTAACCTGCACTCAGCACTGCTGGAAAAAACACGGCCTTTGGCTGAACCTAATCACCGACCCCTGCTGTCGGCTTGCTGCATTTTTTCACCAGACTTACTTTAAAACTTCTTACAAACAAATTTTAAATGAGACTATATATTTACAGATAACGATGAAGATCTAGAACCGGTGGAATATGGAAGCGCTTGACGAATGGTAAAGTACGGGTCCTGATACACACGGGAGGATGTGACAGTCATCAAGAAGCGTGGAAACGATGCTCGGCTGAGATAAGACACAAGAAGAAGGATGTGAGAGAAAATGTATGGAGATCTGGGAGCTGCTGAATGAGTTCGGTTTAATTGTAATTCTGCTCTGTCTGCGTGCGCACAGTATCATGAACACTTCATCACCCGCACCAATACCCCCAATATGTGTGTGTATGCACGTACACACACAAACACACAAACACGTACACACACACACGTGCACTCACATTCACACACAGCTACACAATCCTTACTGAAGACAAACATCCACATGCACGTGCAAGCAGTGCACATGTAGAGCAACACACAATTATACAGTCTACACAAACTACACACAGATACACACACACACACAGTTCCAATAAAGGACACACACCCTCTTCCACAGCACACACTTACACACACACAGACACACACAGACACACACAGACACACACAGACACACACACCGCATTCATTTCCCTTTCATTCAGCACAGGCACATATTGTGCTGCTGTAACACACACACACACACACACACACACACACACTTACACACAGTCACACACACACACACACCATTTGCAGAGCTTGCTCCTAGCTCTCCCCGCACACACACCCCTCCCCCTCTATCTCTGTCAGACACACACACACACACACACACACACACATCACACACAAGCATACACACACATACAGTCACACAAACACACACAAGCACACGCGCATTCCCTCCTACGCAGGCGCGCTCACACACACACACAAACACACACACACACACACAAGTGCACGCACACACACACATTCCCTCTCTTTCCTTTCACACACACACACACACACACACACACCTCGTACACCCCTCCCCCACTCTTTCTCACACACACATACACACACACACGTACATGTCCTCTCTCTCTCTCTTCCTTGCTCGCTCATTCACTCTCTCACTCACTCACTCACACACACACACACATACACACGTACGCACACATAAATACACACACATTCCCTCTCTTGCTCTGCTTCTCTCACTCACACACACACACACACATACAGGAACACACACAGGAACACACACGCCTGCGCAAACATTCACAGTCACACACACACATACACACACACACACACACACACACACACACACTCATATTCTGTCTCCTGCTTGCTCTTTCTCCCCTCCCTCTCTCTGTCTCTCTCTCTGTCTGTCTGTCTGTACGTCTGTCTCACACACACACACACTCTTTCCTGCCCTCTCTCCCCTTCTCTTTTTTCATCTCTCTGTCTCGCTCAGACACACATACACGCACATGCACACGAATGCGCAAGCACACACAGAGACACACAAACACACAGAGACACACACACACACACNTCTCTCTCTCTCTCTCCCTCACACACACACACACACACACACACACACACACACATATGCACACACACAAACACACACACCTCCCCCCTCTTCCACAGGCATCCTGGCTGCCACTCCTTCCCTAACAACCACATACACAAACGAAAAGATGCACACACACATGCACATATACATAAACACATATAAACAAACACACACGCATGCACAAACACACACACACACACACACACACACACACACACACCCTTTTAAACACACACCCCACCCATTTCGCTCAAATACACATCCTGTCTTTTCTGACAGTTAAACATAAACACACACACAGAGAGACACACAATCTCACTGCTAATGCTCAAACTCAAAATGTAAAATAACACAATTTTTTTCTCACATCGTTTTTTTTCTTGCACCAAAAGAAAAAAAACATCCTCCAATCTTTCAAACACATTTCTCATCACCAGCATTTGTGAGCCAATCTGTTTTTAAGTCACACAGATACAAGAGACGACTCAAATTATAGCCAAGATCAATTTATTTCAAGCCACTCACACACCTTCAGAAATCCAATCAATAATAAATAAGTTTTTACACCATACCAAAGTTTCAGACAAACACAAAAAACTGTACATGACTTTGAGTTCATATTCACAATGCATCGACCAACGCTCTCTCTGATCTAAAAGACATTTGATGTTTTTTGTAAGGTTACCAGTTTTTGATAAGTAATCATTTTGTCCTTAAATGAAAAATAAAACAACAATATTTAAGCTGTGGCTGTGAAGTAAAAAATGTGTGCCCTTGTTGCCTCAGACAGGGATGTTCTGGTCCATATCACTGATCTATACGTCGCTTTAAGCCCTTTTTAGACATAAAATAATCTATTATGTGTAAATTATCTGCCAATTTGACATATTGGCATTACGTCTGAAAAGGGCCTGAATTGTTTGCAATGCAACACTTCTGTAACATTTTCTCCTGCATGGCTCAAGTTTGAATAAAAGCAGTAACATTGCCAGGAAAGTAAAAAGCAAAGTCAAGATTTCAGTGGTCTTGCATGTGAGAATTTGGAGTACAGTGTGGAAACCAATCACGAGAGAGCGGGAATGAAGCTCAAGAGTGCTGCGCTTTGATCATGGAGGACATTTTTGAAGCAGCAGATTTGACTCAGTGGAGAGACTTCTGCAAGCTACGCGAGCTACTTCGTACTTAACTGCAAAAGTGGCGGGACATTGGTCCAATATTGGTCTGATATTAACAAGACAGTTTAGCGGCATGTTGCAGTCAACTGTCTCTTGCCTCATTACAGAGTCGAAAGGACGGATTAATCGATTAATCGGTCTGCAGAAAATGAATTGACAACTTCATTCATGTTTATGATTAATTGCTTGTTAAAGTCTTTTTTTTATTTCACTTGTCCCAGGTTCTAAAATATGAATATTTGCTGTCTTTTTAGTCTTAAATGATAGTAAACCTGAATATCTTTGCATTTTGGACCATTCATTGGACCAAACAAGCAACTGAAATATGCCAACGTGGGCTCTGGGAAATTGTGTTTTTTTTTCTATTTTTCACTATTTCCAATTAATCAATCAATAAACAAAATAATTGTTAATAAATGATGATACAAATATTCCTTAACTGCAGCCCTATACATTGCCTAGTCTTTCATCCCAGATGCCAAGAATCAAGCGAGCATTGCTCCATCCATATACGTCCTGTTATGTGTGAACAGAGTCACCATGAAACCATAACGGAGGCCTACCATGTGTTTGAAAGTCAGAAAGCCGGCACTTAAACAGATAAACTAACCCAGCAATGTTACAGATTCCATGTATGAAAGAGGCTTTACTGGAAAAGCTCAAGAGAAGATGGTTTTCGTTCCAAAAGACAGATTTAACTTGAGACACCAAGGAGGCTTTTGGACTTCAGTGATGTAGGGAAATATAAAACAAATTTGTCAGCCCAAAGATTAAACCCAGCCTCGTTGTCTGGTCTCTTGTGGTAACATTTTATCGAGGGCCAAAAGTGTATCCAGCGAGACGATGGTTGCGCAGATAAAGCCACGTTTTCAGGATGGGGATTACTGCTGCTTGACCATAAACTTCAAAGATAAACAACAATGACAATTCACAAGTACATCCAAACATTTAGTTGACAATCAGAGATGAGAAAAAAACATTCATTCTTTATGATAAAAGCTGTTAATCACACAGTCTTTACAATGTGAAAATCCCACCACTGTGGTGACAACTCTAACCAGCGTGGCAGTTTCCTACAGTATGATTGCTGCTTATAGACAGATGCGATGGTAACCTAATCCTCTCTTTGTGCTTTGAGCCATTTGTCCACAGCTTGCTCTCTCTGTACCAGAGGTCAAAAGAGAGGGCACCTAGTGGTCAAACAAACTACGCTCGTAAAGAAGACAGTAAAAGTGTAAAAAAAAAACAATTGTTCGGAAAATAGATCAATAGAACAAACAAAACATTTTGTTTGCCAGGAATGTAACCACAGTGCTGCACTTCCTGTAATCTGCAGGAAGAGGACAGACTAAAAATGGCTGTGTAGTGGGTCTTGTGTAGGTCAGTCCATGACTGACAGATGATACGTGAGGCACAAACAGAAGAACGGAGTGCTATAATATTGAAGCCATTGGAAACTGCAACTACTCAGTTGTCCCATAAAGCTAATACACAGGCTCTGAGGCTGCATTCAGAACAACAATAGCACTGCGTCAAAGATATGCAGCCTCATTCACTTCAGTGAGACCAATGCGTTGGCCCAGTAGTCCCAGTGCTGGTGGAATACTTTGTAACAAGTACAGCGTATTTCTACTATTTGCCTTGCAATTGTCGAAACGGAGGATATAATAATTGCCACCATGAGAACTTTCCACAGTAAAATGCTGCCACATACTATTACTATGTATTATTTTTGTGTCTGATAAGCACTTAAACTCATGAATGTGTTATTCAAACTGAACTTCCTGGTTCATCTTCTCGTGTAGCACCTGTAGCAACTCAGTTTTTTCATTCCAGACCACAAATCAACCGACTCAAAACAGAGAAGAGAGCCAGAAAATCCTTTTGGAAACAAACAAACAACTTTTACAAGTTTTTATGCGCTGTGCAGTCCAGCAGATAGCTCATCATCAGAGCATGAGGAGTGATAATACATCCTCAATCCATACACAGAACAGCAAATGCAAAACCTGTAATATTGCATTTACAGTATCACATTAAAAGTGCTGCACTCAAAAGCATTATCAGAGATTAGATATTATCGTGATGTATTTTCACTCTTCATTTAGTGCATAACAAACAGAGTGAGTGACTCTTTGCACATGTGCAGTAGCTCTTATTTTCTTGGGGTTTAAATTTCATCTTTGGAACTAATCATTCAGATCAAACCACCAAATGCATTTGTGTTGCCTTCCAGTAACAACAGTTTTCAGAAGCCTGAAAACAGTCTGGAGTACCCTGTATCACCCATATCTCACTCAGGTTTGTTTATACTCCCAGTGCACCTACCAACAGTTAACAGTATCAACCTACAAATACTAAATACAGCACGTGACAGGGCAAATATGAACGAAATAAAATCTGCAGCCCTTGAATTAAACAAAGTGACATAAGTTAAAGTGTGAAATGAAGAAATGGTCCCCTCATCCTAAAAATAGAAACTGCAAAATAAAAATTTTCCTCCAATGTGCCCCTTTCTGCTTTCTACTCCACGTTATCACAGATCTTGTTGGTTATTTAGCCGTGACTTCCATATGTAGGATTCAATCCCTTTTACATTATCTTCTCTTTTTCTTACCCCGAAGCTTCATGCATCATTAAAGACAATCTGAGTCTATGGCTGAGGCTAATTTAATTAGTAACACAGCCCAGGTTAGACATGTTGGAGTTACATGTTGAGGGCCATTTTATGTTGAAGTCAAGTTATCGACAACATGTTGATTATTGCAGTGCAAGCTGCAACTGCCCAATGGACAGACATATAATGGATCACTTGACACACACGGGTCCTTAATTTCAGCTGACTGGATTAGACCCAGTCAAAATGTGCCTTAAAACTTTTGTTCATATTGACCATTGTGGTGTAGAACATGATTTGTGTGTCCCTCTTGCTGGGCTTATTTTAGCATGACCTGGTGAAAAGAAAAAATCTTTAAAACCTTACCAAATTTCCATTTCTCTCTATGAACTGAAGTAAAAATGCAGCTTTCTGTTATTTTAAACAATTCAAATTATTATCCCAAATAAATGAAAGCAGACTTTCATTTCCACTACACCCCCTGCTTACGTGCCATTTGCACGTCCATCAGTTTGGACCATTGATGTCGCGGTTGCAGCACATTTGTTGCTTTCTAAACCCAGTGACATGTTTTACATGATTTGATTGCTAATAAAATGCCCTAAAAACATAACAAAACTATAAGACAAAGGATAATTTGACATAAGCATTACTGAGGAAAATCAAGAAAGAAAGAAGGAATATAACTGTGTAATAGCACTATGTAAACACTAGAGGGTGCTGTTACACAGATTTTTTTCTCTTCATACACTGAGCATCCCCAGATAATAATGTGGAATGATTTATAGCCACAGTATTCAAAACTACACGTATTGGAGCTACAGTCTGGCGATGGCATGAATTCAAATGTTCTCATTTTCATCAGAATGTGCCCCTCGCCGATTGCCTTCCTCCCTCAGCTGCAGCGGATCCTGGCAGTATATCTTAAATAATAACTTCGGCTGCATCAGAGGAGCGCACGCACGAGGAAAACCATAACTGTGTGTTTGATGTTAGCAGGTGAAGAAAGGAGCGACATCTCCATTTGTGTTTTGAGTCAGCGTTAATCATGTTAGGTTCCCTCAATACCAAAGAAAGAAAGAAAGAAAGAAACTCTATCCTAACTCATTGCATCTTACAAGGTAAACAATAAATATAAAGTTGGATTAGACTCTGGAATACTTAAAATAAACTTGCTTCAACAAATGTTGTTTGCTATGATAAACATGGTTATTGTCTCTTGCTCCCTCTCTGTCTAAGGCCTCTGTTCGTGTAACGGGGGCTTCATGCCCTAAAAATAACCCGACCCACTCATCTCCTTGTGTCAGCAGGGATTTGTCTCTCTCTCTCTCTGCTGGCTATTTTCACCCATCTCTTTCTTTTTCTCTCCACACATGTCAGTTTCTCACTTTGGCCCCGGCTGGACGCCTTGCTTCATCTTCTCGTCCCTGTCACCCACCTCTTTCTCTCTCTGCTTAACCGCTTTTTGTCCCTCATCATTCGTCCTCACCCACACACACTCCTCGCGTCTCCATCTCATCTCCGAGCGCTTCTCGTGCTCCTGACCCGCGTGGTCCTCGCTCTCTCCTTGGCTATCACCGAGGGCAGGGCTTGCAAGGTGGTGATGGCAGTCTTGGTCCAGTAGTCCACCTCCTTGAAGATCCGGTATATCCAGAGCTTCAGCTCAAACAGAACGGTCGGACCGTCTAACTGCCAATAAGAAGGGGAGAGATCACCAAGCTTTGCCTTAATTTCTGTCCAGCACTTTCACCATCATCATAAAACTCTGTTGACATCGGCACCTACCTCCAATCCCTCCACGCTGGGAGTCAGGACCGCCGCGCCGTCAGCAGCTTTGAGGAGCTCTCCGGTGTTGATTAAGAGAAGCGACAGTCTGTCCTTCACCATCTTCCTCTGGGTCTCATACTCACCTTTCCTCCCACTGCCCAGCTCCTCTTCCTCCCTGGCAATGGCTCTCTCCATCAAGCTGCGGCACTGTAGCAGAGCAGAGTGGAGACGCCACAGCTTGTCCCTGGTGTCCAGCTGGGAGGAAGGAGGAGGAACGGACACCAGGCGGCCGTCAGCCACCGGCACATCTGCGATGAAACTCTCCTTCTTTCTCTTGAGGAAGAAAAGGAGAAAACAGAGGGGGTGAAAATTGAGAACAGAAGTGAGATTTGGGAAGGCATTTTTAAGGAAAAGGAAGAGGAGGAGGAGTTGGAAAGTGAAGTGAATAAGTGGAAGATTGAAGAATGCTTTCTATCAAGAGCCACACTGACGTCACGTTTGACAGCAATTTGGCACTATTTTGAAGATCATTGTCCGCGAGGCAACAGGGATTTTCTCCTAATGCGACAGGAATTTGTTCAGGCTCATTCACATTGCTCCAAAGAATGAAGTATATCCAACACAGGAAAAGGTTGTCCTTTGAAGAGGAATTTGTGTTCAGCCTGATTCCAGCAAGGATTTATTAAGTCAACAAGCGAAAGGTTAAAATGAGCTGGTTAAAGTAACACAAAGGCACCACAGACGCAACAAAAAAAGTACTTTTGTATGAGTAACACAATACCATGCAATAAATAAATATGCTGTGGTATGACACGGCTTTCTTGTCAAGGTCAACATCTGGAACACAAAATCATTCACGCGTGTGTTGACATTAAAGGAACAGTTCGACATCGTATGCACGTATTCACTTTCTTGCACAGAGTCAGATGAGAAGATCGATACCATCCTCATGTCCGTACGATAAATATGAAGCTACAGCTAGCAGGTGATTAGCTTAGCTTAGCATAAAGACTGGAAACAGCTAACCTGGCTAACCACAAATTGTCGTTTTTATACTACACAGTTTTTTAAACGGATTGACTAAATGAGATATCACGTTTCGATAAGTGAGCTTTACAGGTGCTAGTAGGTGGATTTTGTTATCTCAGGACCGACCCAGGCTAGCTGTTTCCCCGTTTCCAGTCGTTATGCTAAGCTAAGCTAACCAGCTGCTGGCTGTAGCTTCATATTTGCCGTACAGACATGAGAGTGGTATCAATCTTCTCATCTAACTCTCAGCAAGAAAGCGAATAGGCCTATTTCCCAAAATGGTGAACTATTTTTGTAACATTAATATAAAATCAATACGTTGATAAACAGCCTATAACAAAGATAGCACCTTTGTTCTCTCAGAGCTACATTATGACAAATCTGACATTGCGTTGACAGGTCATGATTGTTGCTGGCATCAGCTTTAGTACTTGAGTGAGCTGTGAATCCCGGAGGCCTCCTTGTGACATTATACTGAGGCACTAATGTTGAACCTCGCATGCAAGTCAGTACCAGTGTGACAGAGTGGCCTAATGTGACCTGTGTGCTCTACTAGACTTCAGGGGGGGAAGTTAATGTTTACTGCTCAGGCTGCAGAGGAAATGTGATTTAGGCAGATATGGATACCCCGGAAAGCGATACTGCAGCCAAAGAGAATATTCTCATGGATCATTTTGAATTATAACGTGGTAAGCTCTGAAAATTATTTAAGAGGTATCAAACAGATGTTGTAAATGAGTGTTTCCCCACCCAGTGAACAGACAAGGGACTCTTTTGAGACCTATGTGCCAAAGAGTAAACTAAATCCTATTGCAGAGACAATTCCTCCCAGGCAAGAAGAGAAAACACAGAGGACACAAACATTTCTGTATGACATGCCAAGACATATCCAATCACTTCACGGTGTGTTCACTGGAATGTATGTATTGCTGTATAGCTTTAGGGGCTGCAGCAATATGTCCAAAAAAAGAGAAGAAACTATGCCCACAAAGTCAGTGCAAAGAGTGCAGGGAGAAGAGAACTAAGGATAGAGGAAGGAAGGGTCAAATCCAGGGAGTGAAGTGGATGAAGTTATATGCCAGGCCGCTCCCTCGCTCCTGGCGAGACACATGAAAGGAAGGATGAGGCGGTGAGCTGGCAGGAAACCAAGAAGTTTTAATAACCAGCAGCTCTCACACCTATAGGCAAAGAGACGCAGGCTTGTGGAAAAGAGATGAAGGCTTCGTGCCCAGGCATTGATGAGTTTGTGCCAGAAAAAACGCCCACCTCTGTCATTCCAACTGAGCTCGCCCCCTCCACGCTGCATTCCTACCCCCTGCTGTCCTAGACATAATTTCTTTCTCTTTCACACACACACACACACACACACACAGATAAATGCACACACACACACACCCTCCCTCTTATCTTGCTTTTGCACGCATCCCTCTCATCGGTCTGTCTTGTTCTCTCTCACCCACTCTCTCTCTCTCTCACACGCACACTTTGTCCATGTACTTCTTTCACACACACACACACACACACACACACACACACACACACACACACACACATTCACATTCATATACACAGAAAGTTACAGGCATGTGTGCACAGAGGACACCCTTGACACACACACACACACACACACACAGAGAAAATCTATTAATTTTCCATTTAACCTTGGCCTATTTCTCACTCTTCCTCACACACACCTACACACACACACACTTCTCTCTCAGTCTTCAGCTCTGGACTTGTACTGTGATCTGCTGGCAGGTTACAGCCAGTGGAAACAATAAGCTCCTCTACTCACATAAAGTTCCAGTAAGATGGAGCACTCGTGGTGCAACTGCTCGGCTATAGCAGCAGCCCGGGCCGCGGTGGTCCTGCTCAGATCCGAGCCGGGCATGCCTCTAGTTCGCCTGCCTGCCATTGGACCTCACTGCTGGTCTCTGCCGGGAAGACACACGCGCACTTGGAGGAGGGGAGCAACAGGCCGGCCCCCTAATATACGCCCGTGTACGCCTGCCTCATCCCGGCAACAGCGCGCTTCATGGTCCACTTCAGCCTTCCCTTCCGTTCCCCTCTGCTGGAACTCAGTCAGCGCTGCGTTAATTGGAGCCAGAGCGCTTCTCCTTCTCGTCGGTTTCGGTAAAACGAGATTCCCGGTTTGTCCGACCTTGTCTGCTCACTGTTGCTTACTTGTGTTACAGAGTCGGCGGCCAACTCTCCGCCCTTTCCCCCGGGAACCTGATGCCAGGCAGGAGGAATTTAACGGGACAAGCGGGGGCGGGGAGTCACGGAGGGGAGGAGGAGGGGGAAGAGCTGCATCAACTTCAACTTATTCATGAGGGGCTTATCTGATTTACCGCTAGTGACAAAAGCAAAGATGGTCTAAATTTAGGAAGGATGTTGCTGGGACTTCGATCTGCTTCCGTGCGTGCATCTGCCCTCCTAATGAGAAAAGTATACAAAGATCACAGTAAAACCACAAGTCTCTAAATACTCAAGTACTGCACTTGTACAATTTTGAGGTACTTCTACTTAACTTGAGTAGGCCAATGTCTCCATTTTATGCTACTTTATATGATCAGTTTATAAAATACGATTGTTAAAGATTAAATTTCCCAAAAGTAGCCCAGCCATAAAGCCCTTCAATAGGCTACTGCTCAGTAATCAATAATAATGATCCAATAATAGCCTGTAATAATATAACATTGCGGGGCCAGTCTAAGTGACTGCCTTTTAAATGAAGGACTTTAATTTGTATTGGAGTTTTTTGTGGTATTGCTACTGTACCATAGGCTACCATACTGTAAACAAACTGCAAGTACCATTAAAGGAGTATTATAGTGATTTCATGTATGCTCTTCATCAAAAAACAGCAAAGATAAGAAGGCTACAATGGCTTTTGATTTGGAATAAATGTATAAATAACTGCATATTATGGACCCTGTCACAGTACGTTTTTACTTAGAAAAGCAACAGGTGTAACCAACGACATTAATGATGGATTTGTTGTATTTAGACTGCCAGGAAGCCATGTCAGTGAGCCAACACGCACGATGCCAGAGTCCTGTCGCAGGCACACATTAATGCAGCTACTATAAATACTGGCAATTAGTTCAATACAACAATATCTGTGTTTCACAAGTCAACATACATCTCTGGACAAATGTCCATTAAACGTACTTCGAACAATTAATGTTTTTATTTGATGAATTTGACAATACTGATTTAGAGCAGGAAGAATGTGTATGAGATAGTGGACTAATCTGTGAGGCATCCTCAACAAACACAAACACACACACACACAAAAGAAAAACATCAATTAACAAGTAATAATGAAATATTCAAATAATCTTGTCTTGGGGACTGATGTGGTGTCAGAGTTATTGTTTTTCATAATACAACACATCTAACAATTACAATATAACAAGTTAAGAGGTAAAATGTCATAAAAGTGACAAAACAAACACATCATATTGACTTGTACGCTTTAATTTTAACTTCAGTGGTTAAGTCACATCTGGATATTGAAAAATATATGTTATTAAAAACACCTTGAAATTACAGTTCTAAGGATAGAGGGTGTTGTATGCTGTACAGATTGTAAAGTAATTTGAGGCAAATTTGTGATCTGTAATTTGGGGCTGTATATTTTAAAATTTACTTGATTTTTCTGAATGTGTTGTATGATTAATGTGGGAATATACAAAATAAGGACTGTTCACTTATTTTTCTAATCTGAAGAAAGGAAGCAAGAAGTTATTCAAAAACATTTACAAACATATGCAAAAATATATTCCCACAATGCATTACAAAAATATGTTTATAAAGACTATTTCATTTGATTTAGTTTAATTTCACTTTATTATCAGAATATTTTCTGAAATTTGTCTTGCGCCCTGAGGTGTGCACTGTTTCACATACATAAAAAAACACAACATTTAACCCAAACAACAAAGCAATAACTATACAAACATATACTACATCAGACATTATGAATAAGTGGCTGCAGTACAATCAATTTAATTGCTACCTTTTACATTCAGTGCTTAGTTTACACAGGAACACTGAGGCCTACTTAGAACCCAAACTCTGATTTAACATCAAGGTATCAAGGTTCATTTATTGTCATTTTACAACACAGGGTTGCACAATGAAATTAAAGTTGTAGCCCCTTCATGCTACACTTAAAACCTATGCACAAATATTTAAAATAGAATAGAATAGAATAAAATGAAATAAAATAAAATAAAATAAAATAAAACAATAAATAGTTAGTTATATACATATACTTCAATACATATATACCTATATACACCCAGAAAGTATGTACAGTATATGCAATGCCAGTGTATATATGCTAATTTCAGTATATATAAACAAATGCTGAATTAAATTAAATTAACAACCTCTAATGACCAAAAACCTCTGATGACAATGTGTTACATCCCTATACATGAAACTGAATCATAGCCGGCGGGTTGATGGATAATGTTTGTGGTCTGTGGGTGGGTGATGATTTGAGGGTGTAATACCGCCCCTGTCCTGCAGGTGTCAGTGCAGGCAGCTGGAATGTAAACACTGAGCAGCGGCTAAATGACAGCAGCTAACGTTAGCTAGCCAGTGGAAACCTGGACGTGTCATTTAAAGACGAAATGGGAATGATTCAGTATTTCCCCGCTGTATTATTTTAACAAATTCAACTGTTTACTATAAGCTGTATAGCTATACAGGAACAGCATTAGCGTGCTTTAAATTTGAGACCAAGCTAACCAGCTAGCTAGCTTAGCTTCAGTAGATTTTAAAGGCATGAACTCTCTGGTTGGCTACGGAGTGTCCTCGGAGTCCGACAGCGATGGAGATGTAGAGGATGTAAACAGTGGAGTTGGGTATGTATTCACTTAAAAAAACATCTCTCACGAAACACAGATAATGTCAGTTAATCTTAAATACTATTGCACTAGCAGACATAGGCTGTTAACTTCTCTCTCTTATGTAATTATTATTCTTCGTCTCCGTCTGCACCTTTTCCATCTTCAAGTCCTGTGAAGGAGATGAGTGATGAGGCATCAGCTGTCAAAAGGACCCGGAACTTCTTGCTGGAGCCTGGTTCAGCTTCCAGTGAGTCAGACAGTGAATCAGAACCAGAGGAAGAGGACCCAGAGCCACCACCACATCCCCAAACACCAGCACCTTCTGCAGCCTGCCAGCCCACCCTGCCCGCTCCTTCTCTGGGTTCCCTCACACCCAATAAACTACCACCTCCTACTCTAAATACCTGTTCTGACAGCAGTGTGTTTGCCAACCCTTTCAAGGCTCAGGCAGACCAGAAGCTCAGCGCCTTGCAGAAACACGTCCCCCTCACAATGCAGGCCAAACCCTCCCAGATCGGAGGTAAAAGGGTGTGTGTGTCATACAGGAAAGATGGAAGGTGCAGGTTTGGGATCAAATGCAAGTTTGCTCATGACAGCGACCTCCAGACTCCAGTCACTCCCACCGACTGTCATCCACCTGTGAGCGAAGACACACCAGATCCAGTTGAGGCCCACGCAGGTGGCTCATGCGGTGGAGGGTCCCAGAACCCCCAGCAGGAGACTAAAGAGGAAGAGTCAGGAGGGCAGCAAATGAAGAAGAGGAGGGTTGGACTGAGTAACACCTTGATTCCTCCTAAACGAGCTATGAAGCAGTATGCCATGCATAGAGACAGAGAGCGGATCGATATGTCCTGATGGATGTTTTATGAGCTATTACACTGTGCTAAAGCAATAGTAGTGGGATGAAATATGTTCTCTCAGTGTGTGTGTGTTGTAGAAATCCACGGTAGCATCAATTAATGACTCAGGCATACAGTTACATTACATCCGGCAGACACTTTTGTTTTTATTCCCCACAAACACTCATCGAGAGCAATTTGTGGTTCTTGTTCAGGGACGTTTTGACATGTGGACAGCTGGGGATCGAACCACCAACCTTATTATTAATGGTTGACCCCTCTACCAACTAAACTATAGCTCCCCCAGTTGAGGAGAAAAAATGTGTGGTTGTTTGGGTCCCCCCCCCCCAAAAAAA
>NTHP01000080.1:1116363-1131608 GCA_003416845.1 Oplegnathus fasciatus
TTTCCGCACGCGGTCAAGTGAGTGCGCTTGAGATAAGTGTACCTCTGACTCTGCGGCTGGTAGTTGCGGTCATTTGGGTCGTCGTGAAATGGAAAGTCTTCATCATCCAAGACTGGGTCAGCAGCATCCTTGCTTTCGTCCTCTTTCTTTTTACTGAGACAGCATAAGTGTGAAACACAACGGTCATCAAAACACAGCGAAAGCTCTCACTTAGTCACACACTTTCACAATATACACGTATACTTAAAAAGCCACAGGCTCATAAATATCAGAAGAAGATATATGCTTATGATATATGACATATTATGCAGCCTCTCTATTGTTAAAGCTAATACATCAAAAAAATTATACTGCATAACCTCACAGAGCCAAATCAATATATACCCACCTGATCTGTGTTACTGCTTGTAAAACTGTGAGTGTGTCAAAGATACAGAAAATCCTACATGATCACATCTTGAAAAGGTCAGTTCACCCACATCACTAAAAGAAAACTTTCCCACTTACCTACTTAATAAAACTGAAACTATCTGCATGGCTGGACACAACAAGGAGTAAGTGGGATTTTTTGAAATTTTGATAAAGTGACTCTTTAATTTATACTTTAACCACATATTACGCTATTTTGTAAAAGAACACAACTGCGACACTGAATGAAACCCTTAATGCTTGCAATGTTCATTTGATGTAGGGCTGCAACTACCAATTATTTTCATTATCGATTAATCTGTCGCTCATTTTCTTGATTAATCGATTAGTTGTTTGGTCCAGAAAATGTCAGAAAATGGTGAAAAATTTTGATCACTGTTTCCCAAAGCTCAAGGTGACGTCCTCAAATGTCTTGTTTTGTCCACAACCCAAAGATATTCACTTTACGGTCATAGAGGACTAAAGAAACCAGAAAATATTCACATTTGAGAAGCTGAAATCAGAGAATTTGGACACTTTTTCTTAAAAAAAAAAAATTACTCAAAGCAATTACTCGATTAACACAATAGTTGGTGGTTAATTTAATAGTTGACAACTAATCGATTAATCGTTGCAGCTCTAATTTCATGCTTTACCTAAAGGACCAAAAATATACTTACATTTCATATTTCTCTTTATTCTTTACCTCTCCTTCCACTGCTGCATAACAGAGACAGAAAGACAAGATGAGTTTCAGAAAGGCAAAAAAAACGAAAAAAAACTCTCTTTGCCACTAGAACCTTCAATTTTAGATATATGTACAAATTATTGCATTATGATGCAAAATGGGAAAAGGCATGGATGCATAAAACACAAGAACATCTCACTGTAGTCTATTGCGTTCTCGCTAAGTGAGTTATTGGAAGTTGAAGGGAGGGACCACCTGGATTTTTAACTCAAAAGGCAGCAATGATCCCATTAGCTACACTGAAAATTCATAATCACAACCATCTCATATGAGCAGAATAAGATGTCACTGTAGGTTTTCCATAGAATAAACAATGCAGAACAGTAGTGAGCATGGCGCTTCGGTGCTTCTGCATGGTTTAATTTGTGAATTATAGGCCCACATGCTGAACCATTGTAGTCCACTGTCAACAGGTTGCTCACCAGCTGGATTCTCCACTCCAGGTTCGGTCTTACACACAGGCTTGGCAGAGCCACGGGCAGCCCTGCCAGACGGGGGCTTGGCACGAGTCTGGGCCGGGGGACGTCTGGAGGGAAGAGCTGGAGCGAGAGAGCAGAAGCATGCCATCAAACATACTGTATGCCATGAAGTGTGGCACGGGCATATGCATATATAACCATACACAAACCAGGTCTGTTTGAGATACACACATAATCCACTTGCGCATGTATAGAATAAGATTCACTTAAACATATCAAATAGGTTTTTTCCCTTGATTACCTTGAGCATCTGTGGCAGGTTTCTTGGAGTCCTCTGAGCTGCAGAAAGGAGGAAAAAACACTTGAGATCTGACATTTTCTCTACCTGCACAGCAACATACCCTCATTCATATTATCTCCAATACAACAATGCATTCAGAAGTTTTAATAATATCGGAATTTGCAAAGCCAGGTAAGTTTTACTCCACCCTCCCCATGCAGAGATGTAGAAAGGGGACGAGCTATGCTGAAGGCGTGCTTTTGACAGGAACCTACCCCACCGACATAAACACACAAGTTAAAGGCTTAAACTGTAAACAAAATGTAGGTGTCTATTAGAGAGGGCTGTTCAATTAAAAACCTACTCTGTGCCTTGAAGGCTGTCACCTGCGACCCCCCCTCCAGCCTCAGCCGAACCGGCAGATTCTGAATTTTTCTTCCGCCTCGAGTTGGAAACTTTCCTCCGCTTGGTCGCACCGGTGTCCGGGCTCGGTTCGTCTTCGTCGTCGTCGCTCTTGGTGTCCTTCAGCCAGGCCGGTACTGCCCTCGTTGACCTGTCTCTTAAAACCCGTCCCGAGCTCTGCGGGCTCGACGCTGCTCCGTTAACGTCTGTTAGTGAAGCGGAGACGCCGGACCTCGGGCGGCTCGCTCCCCGCTCTCTGAGCCCCCTCCGCGGGGTAACGGTCGTACTGGTGGCCGGGGTCTGCTCTGCGGCCTTGTCCTCCGCCGGCTCTTCACCTTTATTTACACCCCCGGTTCGGTCGCCGGCCGCTTCCATCACCGTGAGGACACTTCAGCCTACCTCAAATTCCGCTTAAAGTCAAGCAGGTTTACTCGCAATTTGAGGAAAAACGAACATCTGGTTAAAAGACGTTTTGATTGCAAGCGGCCTTTATCCAACAGTGGGGCATTTTCTGTGATTGCGTTGGGTTCGTCGCAAATTAAATGCATGTATTTATTGATTAGAAATTGAAAACTTTTCTTAATTATCTATTCAGCAATAAACCGATATAATTTTAAAGAAGCAGACACTATTTTCGCGTTCTTAAAGCTATAGTAAACCTACTTATTCGCCCGGGCCTGGAGCTCAACCATTTTGTGCGCTTTGTTGCGTCTCCTTTAAGCCAAATATAAACTGAGGCTACATTCAGGAGCGGCAACGCGTTTCAGCAGCTGCACAAATCATCTGGATTTCCCTCTGTGCCTCCTGCAGATAGAGTCGGCCTAGCTGCATTGTTTATAAATCTGCACAGACGGCAGCAGCCCTGCAAAAGCAGCGCGCGCACGGATGGCTGCCGGAGCATCATGGGAACTGTAGTTCAAATTCATTAATACAACTTGGACTTTGTTTTAAGGATATTGCTATCGTTTTTTTTGTCGTGCTTTTATCACTTTAGGATAAAAAGGGGGATATAAGATCATGTGTATAATTAGCAAAGAAAATTAATTTCTGTAGCACCATAAATAACAACAAATAATACAATATTAATGTAATTATGTGAAAATTTTCCATGCATGCAGAATACTTTCCCTGCTTCACACATTAACACACATTAAACCAGGTGAAATTACTTACAGTGTGTTTTATTTCCTATTTATTTTTCTGTTCTTTGCTAAATAAATTAATAAATTACACTATTTTACTCAACAGTCAGACTGTGTAGTAATATCTTCTTCTTGCATGTGTTGAATTCATATTTTAACCTCAGGAAAGACTAAATGTGGTTTGTTTCCTACAATATTCTGCATTGATGACTGTGGAGCTAACATGGCTGCCGGTAAAAACCTGCACTGTCTGGTCTGAGCTGTACAGCTTTGCTGCAGGCTGTTCTGATGGGCTGCATTTACCACCAGATGGCAATATTGTCTTAAATGTGTTGAACTCCTCTCTGACAGCATGACGTCTCTTTAACTTCATTTAAATTCCTTCTCCTGCCACCGGTCAGTGTGATGAAGTAGGTGAGGTGTATGTGGGAGATAACAATCCAGGGAAATAAACTCACTCTTGCCACTTGTCTGGCTGAGTCTGTAAAGTTTTTATCAAACAGACACTGATCATGAACACACAGCTCTGTGGGTACACAAACCACCACATGGGATTGTATTTAAGAGGAGAGGGCAAAACCACAAAATTGGGTTTTGATCTGATACCATTAAATACCAGGGCCAGAATTACCAAAATTGATACCAATATTTCTTATTATTAAAAGCAGACAGGGGGGAACCATGTGCCGTGATTCATGGGATAAATGCATCCTTAATATGTTACTTCTGAATACATTTTCATTACCACCGAGTGATTTGCCAAACATTTTATTATTCTCTCATAATTACTTAAGTACATGCGTGTTAAAACAAGGCAAAGATGAATGGTAAATAACAAATGTTTATTGTGAAAAGAGAAGCAGAGTGCGGAACATAATCTAACTTGAGACTGATAGATTTCTTGGTATCTATCCTGATGCTGCTATTAAAATAAGATTTAATATTGGTAGTATCAATACTGTAGGTATTGATAGGTAAGCAGGTTGTTTTTTCTGCAACCTGTCACCACATTTTAATAGTAAAACAGTTGGCTGAAAGGTGGTGACGCTGTATAATAACACAATGTACCTGTTCCTGCACATATTGTCCTGCATGATGAAGGCTACTTATGAAGCTAAAAGCCTCCCTGAACTTCTCGCGGGGGTAAAACATGTTTCTAGAGTAAAGTTGACCATCCACAGAGAAGTTTATGAAACACACTGTGCTCTCCCTCTCCTCTCTCCACCGTGACACATTGCTTAATAGTAGCTGATGCATGAGGTCAGGGATGGGTTTCCATTCACAGAGGTCGGAGTCAAAGTCTCCTGCCTCTGGACCTTTCTAGAAACTTCTGACCTATTTAGCACTTTCTGCAGTTGTGTGGTTTAATCTAAAACTAAAGCTGGCTGACGTGGTGTCGAAGGGGAATATGTAGACAAACGGAATGAATGACAGCACGGCATCCTTTTGAAAATGCTTTATTTATCTACTTTATCACTATAAATATAACAATACCGAACAAGCTTTTTTTTTTTTAAACAAACCTTCAGCTAGAAAACAGTCTGCATAGGTCTACAAAGGCATAGCAAAGGGCACATCTTGGCAATAAGGCACACACTAGGAAGAGTTTACATGGTAACACCTATGTTAAACTAGGCATATGTAGCTCCACACCACTGACACAAGGAGCAGGAGGAGTTCATCCTGCTGCTGTAGTGTGGGTGAAATGCAGGCAATAGAAAGGAAAGCAGGTGTTTTGAGTGGGAGGCAAAACCAGAGGGACACAGTTTTTCTGCCGTTTAACACGTGAAGTTTGGTTAAATCACGATTAGACCTTTAACAGTTGAGCCAAAACTGACATTTGGAGTTTCAACACCAGCAGCTAAAAGTGGCAGTGGGTTGTAACACACACAATTTTAGTCTTCTTTGTTGAAACTGATTAAATGTAGCTGAAGGAGAAGGCCTTCGTGTTCCCACTCATAACACCAAATCCAGTTCAAAATAACAAACAGAATATTACACATGACAAAAACACAATAACCTTGAATTTTTAAAAACTATTGGACACTTTGGCAAAAAAAACAACTTTTTTTGTCTACTTTTGTTACTCTGACTTTTTATCCCTAAACAAGGTGTAAATAAAGAAAAGAAATATGTTTTAGAATATATTATACCTTTTCTTCACACTTCATACACAACACGTAATGCATATATTAAATATATCCTGACTTATTGTCATCATACAAGAAAATAATAAAAGCAGTTATCAGCAGTTTGTTTTTCTACGTCAGATCCAGTTTCAGAGGGGAGAGAAGTAACAAAATGCTGATGGTGGAGTGAGGTGAGACTTGAAGAAATATGTCTTGTTTGCTGTGTGAAAATCTTTTCATTTAACTTCTTGGACCAAAAACCTTAGTCATGATCTCATTTCAAATCCAGGCCATCCTCAAAGTCAAACTCATCATGTTGTTTTATGGGTAAAATGTAGTCAAAAATCTGAGGAGATGATGGAGAAACAGCCAATAAAATCCCCTTTAAACACGGAGAATAAAAAAATAGATTGGAAAATTCAAAATTAGTGGTTTACAAATACAAGCCAGCATACAAATATTCTTTTATATAAATGCTCTTACATAAAGATGGCTGTTGTGGAGTGTGGTTTCATGATCAGCAGCTGCTTGCATCCGTTATGTTTGTGTGTTGTGGTAAATACATGCATGGTTACTTGTATATTTCAGCGTGAGGTATTGCTCCAGTTATTCCCAGTCCAATATCACACTTGTTTGTCAACACATTGCAGAGTTTAAAAAGTGCCTACTAAACATTCATCAGGGTTATTTGATGTTTTTATGCTTTATCCGCGAGGAAAAACTCTGTCACACATACAGACATTGAAAAACGCCAAACTAGCCCTGTTCACACATGAATTCATACTCGGTATTTAATATCTCTTCATCTGAAAGTCGCAATCTCTTGCCTTTTATAAATACGTTTAAGTGCACCTCGGTCAAGCACAGTTTGGAGGACGAGAAATAAAGAGGAGACGGAGTGTTACTGCAGGAGCGTTCAGAGAAGAGACTACAGGAGAGAGGTAGCCTTGTCACATCTGACTGCAGAGACTGAAACCTACTTGTCTCACCACAATACAGTAATACCACAAATCTGGTTCATTGGAAACATGAATAGAGAAAACTCCAGTGCTATGCACAGATCTGAGTCTTTTCCTCTTTGTGCCAACCACAGGGCTTCGCTTTGTTATGAAAGGCACAGTGAAAAGCATAGGGTAGCACATATAGTATGCAGATGTAAGGCACTGTAGTCAGGCACAGAGAATCTTTCTAATATCATGAGACTGGAGTGTATGTAGTCTTACGTTTTTTTTTTGGTTTGCACTGGCAAATGCAGGAGCGCTTTAAGTGACAGCGTGCTCCAGTCCATGTAGAAAAATGTCTCTCATTTCTGTCCATTTTTGTTCACCTTTCAAAAGTCAAACAATTCAAAAAAATAATAATAAAGATATACATAAATGAGAAAAAAACAACAACTAACATCTGTTCAGTCTTAGTCCCCTGTCAGCGCAGTTTCTGAGGATAGGAAACATCTCCATGTACATGATGTCGCTGTCTATCAGGCTTGTAGACAAACCACGTTGCCCACCATTGAAAAAGATCTCCAGTTTTCTTTATCTAGTATTTGTTCCCCAAGGAATCTGTCACAATGATATTATTTAGCTGGCAACTTTTTCTTCAAAACAAAAACAAGATATATGTTCCAAAAATTAAAGAGGAGACATAAAAAACAAGCAAACTAATTAAAGGCATTTGAATACAACACTTAGAACCTTCATTTAAAACAACCAAAACACAAGTAAAACTAAATAAACCAAAAAGTACCAAACAGGCATGTTTGAAGCATACACATTCAACCAGCATGGACGGACAGCATCACCTACGACATGTAGAATTGGCTAGAATACTATATATTAATGGAAAAAAATACTAAAAAAAACATTAGTATATCCAAAAACAGTTGTCTTCAGTGGTTTCCTCTCTTGTCAGTAGTTTCTGTTGTACTTTTACTTTCTTTCGATTAACTTTTCTTTCTTTTTATCCTCAAGTTATTACACTTACATTTATTTTAAGACAGTGTAAAAGTCTATTTTTTCCTGCTTCAGAGAACAAATACCACCCCAATAAAAAGAGAAACCTACTGAAAATAAAACCTTAAATATGTATCTTCTCTTCATAAATACTTGAGTGTACCTTCAGTGTTTCCGTTGCCGTGGCAACAAGGTGGTGAGGGTCAGAGACACAGAGAGATGGGAGTTGTGACTGTTATGAGCTATTGTGAGCTATGCTTGTTGGTGGGGGGCGATTGTCACCACATACAGGTAGGTTACCTCAGTTAGTGGACTCGCCTCTGTGTGTGTTTATAATTTTCAGTAGAAAACAGTAATGCTGCATAATTAAGCCCATCATATACAGTAGTTGCCTTGGGTCCATGAGATACTGAGGCCAGTAGGTGGGACAGATATGAGATGTCAGGTGGTTGTTGTTTCACTGTCTGTTTTTTTTCTAAATATTTGCTTCAAACGACATTCCTTTCGAGCTTTTGGATGTTCACGAGTTCAAGTGACGTTTCTGTATGATGGGACAGACTGCACGCTGTTGCGATGTTGTGGTGGTCGTTCAGTCACAGGCAGGGTAACTTTGTTGTTGTTTCACGTGGTCTGACCCTCAGAATCAATATGTCTGGTAGACATCGTGGATGGGCAGCTGGAAGGCCGTGGCAGGGAAGGCCTGTGGCACCGCGTAGCCTGTGTATCCGCCATATGCTGCAGCCACGGCTGCATTCTTCTGCAGAGCGGCCAAAGCCGCTGTGTTGGCAGCGTAGTTTGTGATGGGGACATATCCAGCTCCATAAAGGCCACCAGCTGCTGGGATACGCTGAACGTTGTGGGCCATGGCATAGACAGGAGTGATTGGGCGGCCCTGGGAAATGCAGGAAAAAAAGAAAGAGGATTATAATGAATAAGATGATTTCTAAAGCATGTCCTCAAAAACTACCTCAGTGTACATTGAGTACATTCATTGAATGAATGCATTCAACTGTAAGTTGTTCTCCCAGAGTACAAATACGTAATGTGTGTCATATAAGATAAAAACTTTAGACTGTAATGACTCAACCAGGCAAGTGTTTTTTTTACATTAAACTCAGCAAAACCACCTGAACTAACCCAAATCTGCAATTTTGTAGATATTTGACAAAATAAAAATACATAGTAATGTAAAAACTCGTTTTGTAGCCAATGATATGAACATTTATGCTTTTTGTATGTGAAAATGACATGCCATGAGATGGAGTTGGACATTTTACATCAGAATCAAATTTAAACATCTTTATGTGTCTGTGAAACATACAACAGCATCATAATGCACACCTGAAAAGGTGGAGGGGTAGAGACCGCAGGTAGGACGGTGGCAGCAGCAGCATTGGCAGTGGTGTGTTCAGGGTGCTGCATGGCCAGAGGGTTGATGAGGTGCTCCACCGTGTGCACCTTCCCCTCCTCCATCAGCTTGGCTGCGGGAGCCGCGCTGAACACTGGGTACTGCCCACCCAGAGTCGGCAATGCCACTGCACATGAAGAGACACAAGAATGAGAGCTCGGATAACAGAGTGAACCACTGCAGACAACAGAGTATGGCAAGAGGTAAATAATAGCAGGAGACAAGCACAAACATGCACCATGCTCAAACAGAAACAGGCATACTTAGATCTGGAGGTGATCTATGAAAGGAGCAATAAACGCTAAAGCAATAAGGGAGAAATAAGAGGGAGAAAGGTTGAAGGAAACAATTTAGGCAAGAAGGGAAAAAATAATAAATCACACAAGTTGGCACTGGGGTGTGATTCGGATTATGATGCCGCTCAACTGTGGATTAACCTCAATGCTTCAACACGTACACACACACACAAACATACACACACGCGCGCACACACACACACACACACACACAGCGAACACAACGTCAGTCATTGTTTCAGATGGACAAAAGTCTTTTCAATCTGGTGGTGATCCTGTGATTCCACACAGACAAGGACTAAGACCAAACTCCAGATTGGGGTCAAATCGTTCCAGAAGGAGCATCAAGAAAGTCCCCTTCACAAAATGGACCCTCTGATCACCAAATACATGACATTAATAATAAAAACAAATACTTCAGTATTAAATTTATGAAGGAAAAAAACATTGGCGAAGGTTTAGTATCGTTTGTATTTAGTAATGAACTAAAGAGATAAAGAGATTAAAGAATAATACCAGTGAGTTCATTTTTATTTTGCATTTCTATCATTGCACCAGATAAAAATGTGCTTGCTGTTTCCTTCTGTTTACTGTCAGGAAAGAAGGAAGAAAGAAAGAATTTTAATTTTTCACAGGAAATAATCCTTTAAAAACAAGTCACTTTACAACCTCACTTTCACATTCTTCTTTGATGGGACAGCAGCTAATTTCAGTCAGTGTTTTACACTGTAGACTTCATATTTATAAAATGAAACAAAAAATGAGTAAATGTCAAAAAATAATGATGATGATAATGATCATGTAGACTAAATTTATACAGCAGTAGATTGGCTACAACCCTACATAACACTGGTATTATCCTTTAAGTGATTAGAATAGAGTGGATATGATAGAAAAGAGGAGATAAATAATCTTTTGTTTGTTTGTTTGTTTAGTTTTGCATTTCAACTCCGTTCTTGACTGAAACTGTACAGAGAATAAAACTCATGAGTTGACATCCGAAAACTAGAAAAAGTAAATCTTTTGGCAGATACACATTTGTTTTTCATCCATATTTTTTCAGCCCAAACTAAAAGAAAAATACAAGTTACTGTCAACCACCTTTCAGTATAAAATTGGAGTTGAGTGCATGTGTAAAAGCAGATTGTGGAAGCATTGGTCCCCACATAACTATGGCCATGTTCAGACAGACAACAGCACTGCGTGAGAAAACATGGCTTCCTCATTCAGTTTAATGAAACCACTGCATTGGGCGTCCCAAAAACGCCAAACCCCCCCCCAAAAAACGTAGTTTCATCTGGTATAAGTCAACTTCTGCCGCAACACCATGCGATGCCTTCTGGCAAAAGCATTGCATTGGCCAATCAAATCGATAAGCCACTTGTTTTCTTTTACAGTAACATAGTGCTGTTTTTGGTCTGAACACCCGCTAAGACAAACTTCTGATATGGAGAAAAAAGGAAAGACGGAGGAACAAAACATGGCAGTTACTTTCTGGTCATGCTAGAAAGGACAGGTATTTAGTGCCATTATTCTTTACTATACAGAGAAAGGAAGTCCTTTTGCACCTGACCATCCAGCAACAGCCATAATCTTGATTTACAAAATGTTCCTCAAACCATGCAAGGAGAGAGAGACAGAAAATTATGAGCTGGAAGGTTTAGTAAAGGCTCTTGAGATGGGCAAGGATATGGAGGGATATATCTATCTCACTGACTTGTGCCAGGTTTGATGCCAACGGGGTTGACGGAGGCAGCAAGCTCCAGACTGGGCATCAGCTCATAGGGCTTTTCGGGCTGCTTGGTCTTGCCCTCATGGTAGCGGCTGTAGATGCCACGACCAGCAGAGTAACCCCCCAGGTACGACCCCCGTGGTCCAGGGGTACGGTTACCTGCAGCAGCACGACCACGACCTCGCACAGTACCTGCTTAAAATACAATTAAAGTAATATGATGACAGGGGTTGTGGTTTAGGTCTTGGGCAGCAGGGGCAACTTGTACTGAAAGTTGTGCAGGGCAACATTTAAGGCGAGATTTTATGATGGGTTTAGAACTTCTTGGATAATTCCTCTCAAGATATCAGGACTGGGGTACCAAGAAGAGTCATTTAGCTCTAAATGAAGGCAAATATCTGACCATCACGTGCAGTTGTCACTGGAAATTTCTCAGCAATGTCTGTTTGAGGGTTTTTTGGGGAATTCTTTGGGTCTCCTTTGGGTTTGGCCTTTTTCATGAGCACTGTTCTGACTCTTAAATTAGACGCAAGTTCATGGCACTGGGAAATGGTATTCCTAGATGCTCTTAGCGTTGTTGTGATCTCTGTAATAACCCAGCATGAAATGGGAGGTGACAGCACAGCAGGAAAAGGATGGTGTTAGAAAACGTATAGTTTGTCACATGGCAAGAAAGCTCATTGTTCATTGAAGGAATAAGTAGGAATAAGGATGTGAGAGATTACCATTGTTCTGTATCATTGGGGATCCTTTGGAGAGAAAACCAAAACACAATGATTGTTGAAAGTCAAATAGATTTTCCTGCTACCACCCAAAGACCATATATAATCAATCATCAAAGGTAATGGGATTAGCATTCATTGATCCATCACTTTGTTTTGTATTTGCCTCTTAACAACAAGTCTCTGATTTTAAGCCACAAACCCTCATCAAGTTAAAGATTTTAAAACTTTTGTCAAAAGAAACTGCTGTCATCAAAGATTAAATCATTATTATCTTAGTCAGTGACCATTTAAAAATCATAGCTCCACATTGATGGGTTGTGTTTGTCATTGTTCCTACAAAAGCATCTTTTGGATGTCATTATGAGATCTTTAGCAGTGCACTGGCTCACAGAGTTTCTGCTACCACCAACATTTACAAAAAAATGATGGCTTTCAAAGAAACACTGTGGCTTTTGCAACAGATCTTTACTGGTATAAAAGCAGAAAGAATGAATTCTAACCTTTGACGAAGTAGTCCCTGTTGGGTCCAATGAGGGTGTTGTATGGATAACCATAGTAGGCCAATGTGTAGGGATCACACTGGTAAACATAATTCTGCTGAGTAGGCTCTGGAGTGGCAGAAGCCCCCTTGGAGGCCTTCTGGCGCGAGTACTGCTCTTTATCAACTGGCTTGGCAAGCGTCACCTCAATGCAGGACCCTTCCACCTCTGTGCCGTTGAGATGGTCCATGGCCAGGACTGCATCATCCCGGGAGGTAAAGTGGACAAAGGCGTAGTCACGGATTTTCTTCACACGTTCAACACATCCAGGATTCCACTGGCTGAACACCTGGTTGACAGAGAAAATGGGTGATTGGTTAAGACTGGTAGGCTATGGTACCTCTTCCTGTCAGGTATGTTTTTTACCCAATAAAAGCATGCATAATGAAACTTCTTAACTGAACAGTCAGCCAGTCTCACCTGTCTGATCGTCTCCTCACTGGTCTCCATCATAAGATTCCTGACGTAGAGGATCTTCACTGTCTCCATAACGTCTTCGTCCACATCAATCTCCGGCTCAGCCCAGTCCACTGCGATCTGATGGCCCCAAAGCTGAATGCGTCCAGGCATCAACTTCCTGCGAGCCATGGCAGCTGCACGGTGCGACTCATACTCTACAAAGGCAAAACCTCGGTTCTTCATCTTGTCTGCAGCGCTGGCATAAACTATCACATCTAGTACCCCTTCTGTCACCTTGGAGACCTCCTCCAGGATCTCCTCACGCTTTTTGGTCTTGGGGATGCCACCGATGAAAAGACGACAGTTGTCCACGGAGGAGCAGACCCCCAGCAGCCGCCCGGGCCGCACCTCATAGTTGTTGAGCTCGCGTACAGCACGCTTGGCCTCGTGTTTCTCTGTGTACATCACAAATGCGTACCCTCGGTTCTTCCCGTCAAAGTCCATCATCAGCCGCATCTCATAGATGCGTCCTACGGACTCAAACACTGGCACCAGCTCATCCTCATAAACGTCCCGTGGGATCTTGCCCACAAAGATTTCACATCCCCGTGGTGGAGATGCACCATTCCAACCAGGAGGGGGGCCATATTTACGCTGACCATTTTCCTGGACCATACTGTAGCCAGTGCGCTCCATCAGGGCCACCAGTGCAGCCTCATTGGGAGCACCTGCAACTCCCTCAGGTATGTTGATCTGTCCATGAAGAGAGTGGTGGGAGGCACCAGAGGGTTTGGAGGGGGCAGCGTTATTGCTCATGGTTGAGGAGGAAGCAGGATCTTCTGCTGTCATTCTGACAAAACCATCCAATCAGATCTGGGGCCTGAGGAGGGCAAAGAGAGACAGGTTTATCAAATTACATTAAATTGTATCAACCGCAACTGCTATCCAAGAGAGAACAGGAAACACAAGAACGGAGAAAAATAAGAAAAACAGGGTAATGCTCAGAAGCCACCATTTAAAACGCATCTGCACCAACGAAAACCCACAATATGGCTGCTTTTCGAAACAAAACGATTATCAATTTGCAGGCACAACAACATGCAAGATTACCTACCTAACAAATTAACCAAGTCACATTATGTGACCTGGACAGAACAGTGAAAATACAGCATCTATAAATCCTCAGGGCGCCTTCCCCTATCAGTGGTTTTACAACCTTGTTTTGTTGAGTTCCTCAGATTCCTTGCTGACCTCTGACCCCTATCAGAGAGAATGAAGGGCTGTAAACCCTGAAACCTCCAGCTCAAGGTTCACTGAGTACAACTAGGTCACATGTTCATTATGTGTGTGCATGTGTGTGTCAGAAGTGAGTTAGACAAGTTGGAGTTAAGCTATATGAGGAATTTTGTGTAAAAATACGACCCCACTGACTCCATACTGTGACAAAAAGCTGTGCACGTTAATCTGTCTTATACATGGACCTGTTGCACACACACACTCACCAGAAGAGGGTGTCGGACTTTCAACCTCTTTATCATGAGTTTTGTGAGTGTTTGTGTGTTTCTGTGTGTGTGCCACTTCATTAAGGGCTGCAGCCCTATAAAAGGAACAGAGAACAATCAGAAATCGGCTTCCCAAGCATAAACCTCTTACTCTGTTATTTTCCAACACTGCCAGCATTCAGAACGGAAAAATCCACAGCATTTTAAATCCTCAAATCTCCACGCTGCGTACAACAATGAGGCAACCAATCACAGCAGACTACAAAGCAAACTACTTTTTGTCAGACTAAACATCATGTAAGCAAATAGGCCAAATAAAAAACAACCTCTTGCTTGTTAGGCAGGCAGTGTGTGTGTGTGTGTGTGCGCGCGCGCTTTTATGTGTCACAAGATTGCCTGGACTTTGATGGAGATAGGTGAGGCAGTCAACAAAGGTAAAACACTACTAAGCCAAGCAACCATGGTAACGCACACACTCATTTGACTTGACCCAATATCCCACTCTCCCACACACACACACACACACACACACCTGTTCACCTGTTAGTTCGCCCAAGGCTGGAGGGCTTAGAATTACCTGCAAACTAGCTCACACCTCATCCACAGAGGAACGAAAATGATGCAAATATCAGCTTGATAGAATAAAAAGAGAGATGCGTTAAATATCATTTAAAAAATGTATAGCGGGCATATCATAAAAATGTAAATATTACTGATTCATTCATTTATTGATGTGTACAGAAGACAACAAGGTCAGAACAGGGGCAAAAAGGAAGCAAGAGTGGGGAAGGAGAAGATGTTGTTTTCTCCTTCTATCTTTAGCCAGTAGTTGTTTGCTGCATGTTGACATAGGTCAGGATGACATTAGATTATATAAAAACATCAATTTGGGGACATCTAGCTGCTCAATGAGGAAGCAGTTCCCTTTACTGCAAAAAAAAACGATCACTGAAGGTTATCCCAATAACCTGCTACATTAAAACAGCCTTTTATGTTACTTGTTTCTGTGTTGCTTTCCCTCTGCATCCACAGCTCAACGTGCCCTCCCTCTGTTCCTTCTATTGTGTGAAGTGCTAACATGACTCCATCTCTTATCAGCCTTATCTTGCCAGACTGATGACAAAGGGAGGACAGTATTCACTTTGGGAGTTCTGCTCGGTGATAAAA